>CM038039.1:195938718-196306218 GCA_021397845.1 Areca catechu
AGACGCACCGATTCCAGAATGAAGGTGAAAGAGGGTGGCCGAGTCCGTCCACGGTAGCACGAACCGGTTCTGGTGCCCGAGCCCAAGGTAGTCGTTCGGGCCAAATCGACCACTGCCGCTGCCCGAGTGGAGCCCCCCTCCGGAGATCATCGACGTCGAGGAGGACGGGGGGCCGAAAGAAGCAAGGCCAGTACCCCAGGTGCGGTCCGAAGTGGCACCGAGCTCACAACTGGCACTGAAGGTGCCCCCCATCGTCGAGGGATCCGAGCCGGCGGGAAAGCAAGACAGGGACTATCGCCGAGTCCCTTTCTGGCTAGGACCCAACGTCTCCCTGATGAAGGACCCGAGCCTCGCCGAGCAGATGATGGACTTCTCAGTCCAGTCCTGCGACCGGCAGGAAGGGAGCGGGAGACTTCTCGGCGATGTCGTCAGCTCGTCCTTCGCCAGCTTGTACGCCATAAGTTTCTCATCGCTTGCCTTGACTTCTTCTAACCTTTTCTAGCACCGTGACCAACGTGCTTCTTCTAATGCAGCAAGGCAGAGAGCTGATCCTCATCTAGGATTACTGCCATAACTGGGCGAAAAGGGACAAGGAGCGACAGGCGGAGCTCAAGTCCCTAAGGGCCGAGGCGGGTCGAAAGGATGAGGAGACCCGGGAGGCTAACCTGAAGGTTAAGAGCCTCTTGGCCGAGGTCGCTGATGCCCCCCGGATCAGGAAGGAGCTCAAGGGAGACCTCGAGTCAAAGAGGACCCGACTAAAAGAGCTCCGGGCTGAGTTGGAGGCGGCGAGGGTCAGGGCCGCCTCTGCTGAGAAGATGGCGGCGACCGCGGAGAAGAGGGCCGTGGAGGTGGAGGAGAAGGCTACCGCCGCCAGTCGCTCTGCTGAGACCACCGAGAAGGGGATGGCGGTGGCGATCCGGTAGGCCAAACGCGCCGGGGAGCAGCTCAAGGAGGTGAGGCGCCAGGAGGAGGGCGCAAGGAAGGAGGCCACCGATGCGGTGGCCACTTTCTAGGCCTCCCCCGAGTATATAAAGGACTTCAAAGAGGCGGTAACATACTCCTTCGCCAAGGGGTTCGCCTACTGCCGCACTCAACTGTAGGGGATCCTCTCCGAGGAGCGACTGGCTGCGCTCCGAGCCCCCGGCAAGAAGGCTCCGGCTCCGGCAGTGGTTGCAGCAGGGCAGGGCGCCGCTCCAGCCGGGTCTCTTCCAAAGATGGTCTCAGAAATAGCTGAGTCGGCCTTGGTGGTGGCGACGGCCGGACCAACACCGCAGGCGGAGACACCTGAGCCGGTCCCCTTGGTGGCAGCAACTGAGCCTGCCCCTCCGGTGGAGGCTGCTCAGGAAGGTGCCCCTGTGATGGAGATGGAAGAAGGAGAAGTCCTGGCCGAGCACCGCCCAGGGAAGGAGCCGGATCAATAGGATAGGACTTTTGTAATAATTTTTCTTCTTCTCTTTTTTTTTGAACCAGGCTACCTGGCTTGTTAGGGCCCGGGGGATAATGTAAAGTATTTTTACTTCAGGTAATGAGAAGCATTTCAGTTAGTACGGCTTCTTGTCTCTCCTGTGGTGTAAATGTCCTTTCTCCTCCCATCTTCTCCTCTCTTTTCTTTTCTTCTCTTTTTCAGTGCAGGGAGGTCGGAGAGGAGAGTCCCATCTTGTATGGGTTCGAGCATCACTGTCTCGGCACTGGGATCGAGACTTCGATGCTAGAGAATATTGGCTTCGGACTTGAGTGCCTGAGGGCTTCTCAGGTTTTGAATGCCTTGGAGCTGGGCTCAAGGCTTAATCGTTGGAGGTCGGGCTCAGGAAATGCTATCTTGGAGCTAGGCTCGGAGGTGTTCTGGCTGGAGAGCTGGGCTCCAGAACTTGGATGGCCTGAGGACATGGCTCAAGAGCTTGGACGGCCTGGAGCTAGGCTCGGAGGCATGCTGGCCGGAATGCTGGTCTCCAGAACTTGGACAGCCTAAGGACATAGTTTAGGAACTTGGATGCCTTGGAGCTAGGCTCGGAGACATGCTGGCCGGAGAGCTGGGCTCCAGAACTTGGATGACCTACGGACATGGCTCAGGAGCTTGGACGCCTTGGAGCTAGGCTCGAAGACGTGCTGGCCGGAGAGCTGGGCACCGAAACTTGGATGGCCTGAGGACTTGGCTCAGGAGCTTGGATGCCTTGGAGCTAGGCTCGGAGGCATGTTGGTCGGAGAGCTGGGCTCCAGAACTTGGACGGCCTGAGGACATGGCTCAGGAGCTTCGATGCCTTGGAGCTGGGCTCGGAGATGTGCTAGCCGGAGAGCTGGGCTCCAGAACTTGGACGGCCTGAGGACATGGCTCAAGAGCTTTTGTGGGGACACCAAAGGCACCAGAATAAGATAGAGGCTTTTCAACCCTCTGTGGATTGATCAATAATTTATGAGTCCATCTGTAATAAGGACTTAGCCCATCTGAGTCCATTTTAGTTGTTATTTGAGTCTTTTGAGTTATGTACTAGTCATCTCATGTTGAGCTAGTTCAGTCCAATGTTAGCCAGCTCATGTCGAGCTAATTTTATTTTTTTGAGTCATGTCCAAGCATACTGAAGACTCTAGACCACATCATACAAGTGAAGACCAAGTCCAACTAGATTGAAGACATGGAAGTTTAGCCCAAGTCCAACCCAGTTTGAAGACTTGAAGATCCCAAGAGGAGAAAATGAAAACAAGAACAAACCTGAAGCCCTGGACCAGCCGGAAGCAAACTAGGCCAGCCCAGGCCCAGGAAGGAATTAGGGTGCCATTTCTTATGGTGACCCTCCTCTTGGTCGGCCACTTATGGTCACCCCCTTGGCCGACCAAGACAAGGAGAGGGAGAGCAATTTTTATGGGATTTTCTACCTATGTTGCCTTATATTCCTAGTTAGGGTTTGAAAGGAAGGAGTCCTATGTAAAGTCTAAAGTACCCTTACTTAGGACCTAAGGTTAAGGGTCTATTTAAGGGACCTAGTCTCTTGTATGAAGCTTGATTTTGATATATGAAATAAACCTTGAGTTCTTCTATTGCTTTGAGTGTTACCCTGCTGTGTGCATAAAGGGGTTTGAGAGTTTTCTTCTTCCTGGTGCTGCATCCATCTTCCTGCCGCTAGCCAACCTTCTAGAACCTTGGCCGCCCACTCCAAAGACATCTTTTCTTTGCTATTTTTCTCTATTTTCTTGATCTCCTCTAAGTTTTTTAGCCCTTGACAGGTCGTTTGCAGGTCTCCGAGTTCCTACGAATCCAACAACTCCAGCCAAGCCTCAATCGGACCATCGAGCAGAAAGCTGGGTATCCACGGGTCTTTGGCTCAATTTTCCAGGCCGCATCTATCGAGGAACGAGAGATCCCTTTGTTGCGATCTTCACCGGGCACTTTATATGTTGTCATGTACACCTCCTCTACCTCCAGTAATTATATTGTAGGAGAACTTGCCCTAACCGAGGCTTCTCAGCCCTGGCGATCATTCTTTAATACTTTTCTAGGTTCTAATCTGCATGCTTGACTTCAAAATTCATACATAATTCCCTACAACTTATTTTGATCTGAAATCCAGGAATTAATCACCTAACCCCACATATAAAATACACAAAAATAATTGCATGCATATTAGTCCCGCATCAAGCTTGGACGCCTTGGAGCTGGGCTTGGAGATGTGCTGGCCGGAGAGCTAGTCTCCGGAACTAGGACGGCCTAAGGACATGGCTCAGGAACTTGGATGCCTTAGAGCTGGGCTCGGAGACATGCTGGCCAGAGAGCTGGGCTCCGGAACTTGGATGGCCTAAGGACATGGTTCAGGAGCTTGGACGCCTTGGAGCTGGGCTCGGAGATGTGTTGGCCGGAGAGCTGGGCTCCGAAACTTGGATGGCCTAAGGACATGGCTTAGGAGCTTGGACGCCTTGGAGCTGGGCTTGGAGACATGCTTGCCGGAGAGTTGGGCTCCGAAACTTGGATGGCCTGAGGACATGGCTCAGGAGCTTGGACGCCTTGAAGCTAGGCTCGGAGGCGTGCTGGTTGGAGAGCTGGGCTCCAGAATTTGGATGGCCTGAGGACATGGCTCAGGAGCTTGGATGCCTTGAAGCTGAGCTCGAAGACATGCTGGTCGGAGAGCTGGGCTCCTGAACTTGGATGGCCTGAGGACATGGCTCAAGAGCTTGGATGCCTTGGAGCTGGGCTCGGAGACGTGCTGGCCGGAGAGCTAGTCTCCGAAACTTGGACGGCCTGAGGACATGGCTAAGAACTTGGACGCCTTGGAGCTGGGCTCGGAGATGTGTTGGCCAGAGAGCTGGGCTCCGAAACTTGAACGACTTGAGGACATGGCTCAGGAGCTTGGACGTCTTAGAGCTGGGCTCGAAGACATGCTGGCCGGAGAGCTGGGCTCCAGAACTTGGATGGCCTGAGGACATGGCTCAAGAGCTTGGATGCCTTGGAGCTGGGCTCGGAGACGTGCTGGTCGAAGAGCTGGGCTCTAGAACTTGGATGGCCTGAGGACATGGCTCAGGAGCTTGGATGCCTTGGAGCTAGGCTCAGAGGCATGCTGGTCGGAGAGCTGGGCTCTGGAATTTGGATGGCCTGAGGACATGGCTTAGGAGCTTGGATGCCTTGGAGCTAGGCTCGGAGGCGTGTTGGCCGGAGAGCTAGGCTCCGGAACTTGGATGGCCTGAGGACATGGCTCAGGAGCTTGCCTCCTGGAGAGCTGGGCCCCTGGCAGCGATATTCCTGTAAGGCAAATAACCCGTTGTACAAAGGAAATTCTTTATTTCTAGTGGAGGAAAAACTTATATTACTGGTAGTATCTCCTCAAATTACAAGCATTCCATGTCCGGGAAAATCTGGCACCATCCAGGTCCTCAAGATAGTAAGCCCCATGCGAGAGGGCCTCGACCACTTTATAAGGGCCTTCCCAATTTGGTGAGAGCTTGCTGCACTCCCGGGGTTGAGACGCCTTGGCTCGGTGCAGTACCAAGTCGCCAGGCCGGAAAGTCTTCAGCTTCACCCGTGTATTGTAATATCGGGCGACCCGTTGTCAGTATGCTGCCATCCAAAGTCGGGCTTTGTCCCTTGTTTCTTCTAGAAGGTCTAGATTGAGCAGAAGATGTGCCGAATTCTGTGTCTCGTCATACTACTGCACCTACAGTGTGGGCATACCGAGCTCGATTGGGACTACTACTTCAGTACCGAAGATGAGGTTGAAGGGTGTTTCACCCGTCGCTGTTCTGGGCATTGTGTGGTAGGCCCACAGTATGCTTGGAAGTTCTTCTGCCCATCTGCCCTTCGCTTGGTCCAACTTAGTGCGAAGTCCTTGAAGGATAGTTCGATTGGTCACCTCAGCTTCACTATTTGTTTGGGGATGAGCAACCAAGGTGAACCGGTGTTGGATGTTGTGCTCGGTGCAAAATCCTTCGAACTCTTAGTTATTGAACTGTCGCCCGTTATCGATGATGACATAATTGAGGAGTCCGAAGTGGCAGATGACAGAGTTCTAGAAAAATTATCGAACATTGGCCTCTGTAATCCGAGCTAGCGGCTCCACCTCGATCCACTTGGTAAAGTAGTCGATCGCTACTAGCAAAAACTTTCGCTGCCCTGGCACGATGGGGAATGGTCCCAGGATATCCATCCCCCACTGTGCGAAAGGCCAGGGGGATGACAGTTGGGAGATCGGCGCAGTCGGTAGGCGCTGTATGTGGGAATGGCACTGGCATTTATCAAACTTCTTGATGAAGTCGGTGGTGTCTTCCCTCATCATCTCCCAGAAGTATCCCTGGCGAAGAGCCTTCTACGCCAGGGTCCTCCCCCCAACATGATTCCGGCCTTCGTGTATCTCTTGGAGCATGAAAGCTGCCTCCGTGGGTCTGAGGCACTTCAGGAGTATGAAGGAATAAGATCGACGGTAGAGGTGACCATCCATTAAAACAAAATGGGTGGCCTTCCTTCTAATGAGGCCGACTTCTCTGCGGTCCTCTGGTAGGAAGCTATCCTGGATGTACTGGATGTACTTGTCTATCTAGCTCGGCTCGCGGGCTACTTGTTGCACCTCCTCTAGGCTCTCGTAGCTTGGATTCTCGAGATACTCGACGTAGGCACGCCCTAGGGATGAGTCCGGTAGGGTTGTGAGCCTCAACAGTACATCCGCACGAGCATTTTTTTCGCGAGGGATGTGGAAAATGTGAAAGTAACGGAAGCCTTCCATGTTTGAACGAACCTTCTACAGGTACTTCACCATGTGGGGGTCTCAGGCCTCATACTCTCTGGAGACTTGTCCGGCAACCAGTTGGGAGTCGGTGAAAACCTTGAGGCTCTGTACGCCCAGCTCACAGGAAACCTTTAGGCCCGCGAGGAGTGCTTCGTACTCCGCCTGGTTGTTCATGGCGGTAAACTTGAAGCGGAGAGCGCATTCTGTCACTACTCCATCGGAATTGGCAAGGATGAGGCCCGCTTCGCTTCCATTGGAGTTGGAGGCACTGTCCACGTGGAGGATCCATGGGTCCTCCCATGGTCCGGGCTCAACTTGGCTCTCCGAGACCGTCAGTTCTGGTTCCTCGGGAGGCCTTGTACATTCGACCATGAAATCGGCTAGGACCTGGGCCTTCTACGATGACCTCGATCGGTATACAATGTCGAACTCGCTCAGCATCAGGGACCATTTAGCCAGTCTCCTGGAAGTCTCGGGATGGCTTAGCATGGTCCTCAGCGGCTGATCGGTCACAATCGCAATGGGATGCACTTGGAAGTAAGGCCTGAGGCGCTTAGCAGACATGATTAGTGCAAAAATTAGTTTTTCGGAGTGGGTATACCTAATCTCCGCATCGCAAAGGATTTTGCTAGAGTAGTACACCGACTTTTGGGATCCGCCTTGATCTGTGCAGACGAGGACCGAGCTGACGGCCCCGGGTGTAATCGCCAGGTAGAGTAGGAGCTCTTCCCCTTCCTCTGGTCTAGATAGCAGAGGTGGAGAGGCTTGGAACTCCTTCAGCTCTTTAAAGGCCATCTTGCACTCCTCAGTCCAGGTGAAGTCATGCATCTTGCGCAACACCTTGAAGAAAGGGAGGCAGCGATCAGCCGACCTCGAGATGAACCGGCTTAAGGCTGCTACCCTCCCCGTCAAACGTTGAACTTGCTTCTTGGATGTTGGGTGCTCCATATCAAGGATCGCTTGGACCTTATCCGGATTCTCTTCGATGCCTCTCTAGGTGACCATGAAGCCGAGGAATTTTTCGGCCGCCACCCCGAAAGCGCATTTTGCTGGGTTGAACTTCATTTGGTGCTTCCGAAGGCTGTGAAAGGCTTCGGCGAGGTCGGTGATGTGGTCCGAGCTCGGTTTGCTCATAACGAGCATGTCATCTATGTACACCTGCATGTTCCTGCCAATCTGGTCCTTGAAGACCTTGTTGACCAAACATTGGTACGTGGCACCAGCATTCTTCAGGCCAAAGGGCATCATCCTATAGCAGTATGTCCCTCGATCGATAATGAAGGCAGTATGCTCCTCGTCCCCCGGATGCATCCGTATCTGATTGTACCCAGAGAATGCATCCATGAAGGAGAGCAGCCTGTGCCCTGAGGTGGCGTCTACCAACTGATCTATCCTCGGTAGAGAGAAACTGTCCTTTGGGCATGTCTTATTGAGGTCGATGTAGTCTACACAGATCCTTCACTTGCCATTGTTCTTCTTCACCATCACCACGTTCGCCAGCAAGCTCAGGTATTGCACCTCTTGGACAAAGCCGGCGGCTAAAAGTTTCTCAACCTTCTTGTTGATGGCCTCCTGCCTTTCTAGGGCGAAGCTTCTCTTCTTCTATCGAACCGGTCTATGCTTCGGATCGATGTTGAGCTTGTGGGTGATGACTTCAGGGGGAATACTTGGCATGTTCGCTGTCGTCCAGGCAAACATGTCTGCGTTCGCCCGCAAGAATTCCAACAGTGCAGCCTTCTCCTCCTCGGGTAGCTGGGTCTGATCTGCACGGTCTTCGCCTGGTCGGCCCTGAGCCGGTAAGAAAGTAGGCGCTCAACCGGGCCTCCCCTGGGGTCCTGAATTCTCTGGTCAAACTCGTTTGCTTTGGAGTCCTCCTCGGGCACCTAGACCCCGGGGAGGGTTTGAAAGCAGTGCTGCACTGGTTGGGGCGTACCCCTCATCTCTCCCACACCACAAGGGGTTGGGAACTGTACAAGCAATCTCTTGGTAGAGACGACAGCGTCGAGAAGATTGAGCCCAGGTCGGCCCAAAATCATGTTGTAAGGCGAGGGAAGCCTGACAACCGTGAACATCATCATGATGGTACTCTGTCGAGGTGGGGTCCCGACAGTGACTGGGAGAGTAATTTCTTCCTCCACCCTTACAGAATCTCTCGTGAAACCAACAAGGGGGGTATGTACAAGCTTAAGCTAAATAGAGAAAAGATTCATCCTGGAGAAGGCATCGTAGAAAAGCACATCCATGGAGCTTCCACTATCTACCATGATGTATTTTACAGGATGCTTTGCGATCATCATCTCGATGACCGCATCATCGTTATTTATATTTCTCTCCCCGTCTTTCCTTTCTCTCATAAAGGGGAATACAACCTCAGGATGCTCTGCCCCCCGGGCCCTCTTGGGAGTGCGCTCGGCTCGCCAGCGTATCATCCCCACCGGCTTCTCGGTAGGGCGATTGTCGATCGCTGGGACTGGTGGGAGGGCGATGAGTGCTTGGGGTTCTGGTTGAGATCTGCCCCTCACATATCTTCCGAGGTAGCCTCTCTTGATGAGCTCTTCGATCTTCCATTTGAGATTGTGGCATTCCTCGGTGTTGTGGCCATGGTCACGATGAAAATGACAGTACTTCATCTTGTCATGGCTGAAGGACGGCTTCAACGGTGGTGGGCGCCTCAGATAAGTCTCGCCCTCGATCTCCATGAGGATCTTCATTCTCGGGGTGAGAAGGGGGGTGAATTCTCCTTAGGGATGGGAGTGCTTCCTAGCCTTGATCCCGGTCGGGAGCTTTGAGCTGGCGGCCCGGCCTTCGTGCTCTAGGCACCTCAGCGGGTGCTGGCTTCTTCAGTGGTCTCCTGTCGAGCTCCCGCCTCGTACGATCCGCCTCCTCTGTGTGGATGTACTTCTGAGCTCGGGAGAGGAGCTCGGAGTAAGTCTTCGGGGCTTCTTTTCAAGCGAGTAGGTCAGACGAGAGGTCTTGAGCCCTCGCTTTAGAGCCAGCATTGCGATGGGCTCCTCCAAGCTATAGATCTCTAGTGTGATGGCCTTGAAGCGAGTCATGTAGTCTCGTAGCAACTCATGATCTTGCTTCCTGATTGAGAAGAGGCAGTCTGCCTCCCGTGGCATCTTCTGACATGCATCGAAATGAGCCACGAACCTTTGCCCCAGCTGGGCAAAGGAGTTGACACTTTCTGGCTCAAGATGGGAGAATCACATTCGAGCCGCCTTCCAAAGAGTAGCAGGAAAGGCGATGCACAGGAGAGCGTCGGTGGCCCCTTGGACCCTCATGAGGGCCCGGTAGCTTTCCAGGTGGTCCAGGGGTCGGTGGTCCCATCGTAAGGATCCACTTGTGGCATGCGGAACCGATGGGGAATCAGCTCTGGTTGGATTTCCTGAGAGAACTGAGGGCAGACGTTGTATCCCACGGGCTCGCTAGCAGAGCCAGGCAGGTTAGCAAACCGATGGGACAACTCTGCCAGTTTGCGGTCATGCTCCTCCAGGCGCTTCTCCGCCATGCGCTTGATGGCTTCATCCGTCGACCCCTCTGCTCAGAGAGGCGGGGAAGGTGACGCGGGTGTGTGGTGCCCGTGACGAGGGGCTTTGCCCTTTCTGCCTCAGCGGGGTTTAGATGCCCCCCTGTCAAGGTGTGGCGAATAGCTCTCTTCGTCAACGGACTCGGCTTGTCATCGCTTCATCGAAGTTTGACGAGTACCTCGGGGGTCTGTAATGGCCCACGACTGCGAAGGCCTCCCATCGAAGGAACATAGGCTATCGTGAGGAGCTGTGACATGGGCGACGGGGGTCTCCGACTGCTGATAAGTAGCCAGGGACCGATGCTGGTGCTGGAGCTGGCGCACTGCTGCGATGAGAGTGTGCATTTGCTGAGCGAGTGTGGTCAGCTGGATCTCTAGCAGAGGCGGTGGAACCGGTGCGGGTGGCTCCGTCTCCGGACCGTGTGGGTTCCTGTGGGAAGGGGATGCTTTCGTACGACTGGGAGAGGCTCCCCTCGCCCGAGTGGTCACCATCCTCATGACGAACTGTCTGAGTGGGGCCTGAACTGGATCGGGAGTCATTTTGCCGCCCCCTTCTTGGTGCACCAATCTGTTGCCACCCGAATCATCGTGGCCCGTAGCTGCTGATGGCATCGAGAGCCATGCGTCCGTCTACTCGGGATGCATCCGTACCTCGGGCCTGCAAAAAACAACGTCAGTGACCCGGGCCGGGGATTCCTACGGGGGCACTTCGATGGTCAAGTCAGTGACGATCCAGGAAAATAGATCCTCCTAGTCGAGCCCCTCTAGATGAGCTCCACACTAGGAGGAGTGAGTGTAGTGTGTATGGAAATGAGAGTGAACTAGGAGAGGTGATGGCCGAGGTGGTCGTCCCCCTGTCTGGCCTCTCTCCCTTGTTTCTGTGTTTGCTTTGATTACCTCTCTTTGGCTTACTCTGGTTGGGTCTTTTACTTTGGCTTGCCTCAGGATCTCCCCATGCTGTCAGATGTGTGCGACGAGGTATCGTGCCGTAAATGGGATGCCTCTCCTGTCAGGTTGCCGGGAAAGCTTATATACGGTTCTGACATTCCTTCTACTTGCCCCTCTCTTGGAAGCCTGGCGAGACCTCGGTTGGCGGACCGCCATTCTCGGGACTCGCGCTCTCCGGTTGGATCTTTTCTCTGGTCGTACGATAGGTTGGTGGAGGGCGTGGTGCCTTGATGTGAGTTTCCTTTCTTTCCGGTGTGGGTGATGGCCGTGGGCATTAATGGCGGTGTAGCGGGTGCTGCTATACGACCCTCGGGAGGCCCACCATTGCCCTCGGAGGGGAGGTGCTGCTCCCTTGGTAGTTGGTGCCTTGATTTGAGTTTGGGACCGAGCTGGAAAGGTGGACTCGCCACAAGGTAGCTCGGCTGGGCGGAGAAGGGCTGAGCTCAACTCCGGGCCAGCAGAACTCAGCTACGGACGAGCTCGAGCTGGCGGAGGTGGGCGAGGTGCTGCCTAGCCTAGGGGACCTGACCTCGGAGGGGCTCCTCGTGGCGGAGGAGACTTGAGCTCGACTCCTGACCATGGGGCCCGACCTCGAGGGGTCCACCTCGGGTGGGGGCTTGTACTCGGTTTTGACCTAGGCGTCCCGACTCGACGGGGACCGACCTGGCAGAGGACGGAGCCCGGTTTCGGCGGGCGGCCCCATTGCTCCACGGGAGCTCAGCCCGGCGAAGGGGCTCATGTTGGAAATCCATTGTGGCGTCTGATGGGGACTCCACGTTAGTCTGTCCGTGCCACGATAGCGATCTAGCCATATCAATAGGGATAGTTGAAATTCAAATACAAAATAAGATAAGATAAGGCCTATACATATTTCAATCATAACCAACCAAATCCTAATTCAAATTTCAAACAAAAGATAAATTCCAAACTAATTTATTCTGGATATCCTTCGAGACTCGTGTGGCTCCAAGATTCATGCTTGCTTCGAGATCCATGCTGGAGATGTCCCCATCATTCCCTTCGGGTGGGAAGAACTCGACTCCGTCGAGTCAGGATCATGGGAGACGTTGGTGAAATCGAATCCAATAAATCAAAGGGGCTCTGCTCTGAGATTTGTTCGGCTCCGAGAATTGTGCAGCACTGAAAATCATGCAACTTTGAAATCCATGTGGCTTTGAGGATTGTGCATGTTGAAGTCGGCAACAGGGAGGGCAAATGCTTTAAGGAATGTGCAGTGCATTCACGTTCGTACCGATGCTCCTTGGACTTTCAATCCAAGGGACAGATGATGTGTGCCGGTGGTCTTGGAGAGGAAAACGTCGCCAGAATGGAAGATTTCGGGGAAGGGTGGTCGCCGGTGGCACAAGAAGTCAGCGGCACGGAGCGGAGATGGAGGGAAACTTGGATCTGGACGGAGAGAGCCAGCGGAGGATGCCACTTGGTTGCTAACGCTGGTGGACAGAAAGCAGAGCGGCGGTGGTGTGTGACATCAATCAGAGGGGCTGTGGACGTCGATGGTCAGGCGGCGGTCGACACGACGAAGTTGGCGAAGATGTCGGAGGATTGGTGTGAAGGCAAGGGTGGCGGTGGGTTCCTGCAAACAGGTGGCCAATGGAGAGCGGAGGAGAGGTGGAGTTGGCGGATCTGACGGAGGTGGTGGTGACGTGAGGTGGGTGACCGGGCGGAGGTAGGGAGGTCCAATTTGGCTTGGAAAATGGTCGGTGGGGCCTCAGTCGATGGGGTCGGATATGATGGGGATCTCAGAGCAGCACTAATCTCGGAGTAGCACTAATCTCGAAGCAGCACCGATCCTGGAGCAGCACTGATCCTGGAGCAGCACTGATCCCAGAGCAGCACTGATCCCGGAGTAGCACAGATTTTAATAAATTTGTTTGGGATTTATCTTTTATTTGAATTTTGAATTAGGATTTGGTTGGTTAGGATTGATATATGGATAGGCTTATCTTATCCTATCTTGTATTTGAATTTGAGTCATCTCTATCTTTTTATCCTGTATTCAAATTCAAACGAGGGTTGGACAGGTTTATAAATACCACCCTCAATCCTTTGTAAAAAGATAGTTTTTGGAGAAAAAAATTTGAGTTTTTTAGAAGAGTGATTCTTCTTGCCTTCGCCTTCGGGCATGGGCATGATGCCCTAGTTATTCCCCTTTCTATTCCATCTTCTTTATCCCCTTGTTACCTTTGAGATCCATCCTAGCACCTCCAAGTATCGAGGAGGGTGTAATGCCCTAGAGGTGAGAGGTCTCTTCATTAGGGTGAGTCCCAAAGTCCATGAGATCCAGATCCCTATCCTACATCCCCACTATTCCTTCGCCATCCCTAGAGAAAAAATATCAAAAAAAAATAGTACCCTAATTTAGGTGACTTCTAGGCTCACCAACGATCCTATCCGTGTCTCCCATCAATTTTGGTATTAGAGCTCAGAAAATTAGGGTACCTTCACATCATCTCATGGACATCCCTTTACTTTCCAGATTCAAAAAAAAAAAAAAAATCAGATCTCCTAGTTCATCAAGTCATCGCCAATTTTTTCTTTTTCCTTCTGGTCCCGTCGTTGAGCATCTGCCGGCGCCCCACCTTCCCCTGCCATGACTCCTCCCAAAATTTCACCGGATTCCTCTCTGCTGCCATCAACTTGCACCACCGATGCCGATCGGAACTCCCCGTGCACAGATCTCCGACGATGCCTTCCCCTCCACCCATCCAATCAAATCCCACCTATCCTTCCTCGCATGATCCCAACCTAGGGTAAATGACCCGAACCTCGCCTCGTCTCTTCCACCATCGCAAGACGTAAGCTTTCCTAATGCCCATCCCACCTCAGCCTCCCTTCGCCGGATCCCAGGGTCAGCGATCCTTCGCTTCCGCCCACCCCCACTCCGTCGAGACTGAGCCCCCCCCTCTCTGCCTCTCTAGCTCTAAGTTTCCAACCAGTTCCCCACCTTTCCTCTTCTTTTTCCCCACGTGCCATCGGCCGCGTCCTGGTATCCTTCCATTCCCTGCCCCACCTACCTCCTCGCCTCCATATCAGAAAGAAGGAACCGAGAAGGAGCACGGTGAAAGAGAGGGACCAATCACTGGAGGGCCCACGCTTCGCGCCCCATGGAGGAGATCTCCGCCGAGCACCAGCACTTCATCCCTCACCCCCCGACGGGGCCAGCCCCTCCTCGTCGCCCCAGCCGGCGTCGCCGTCGATGAGCAGCACCGCCCCCCTCATCATTCGCCTCCTTCTATCCCGTTCGGAGAGATCCCTTGGCCAGAGTCTTCGCCATCGCCGGTGCCGCCGGCGCCTTGCTCCCCTGGGTCCTCATCTTCCTCGCAACCATCGCCATCACCGTCTTCCGGCATCTACAACCTCATTGGAAAGACCACCGCCAAGCCTAGCTGTGCCTTCTTCTCCATCGCCCCGCCCTCCTCTCCGCCCAACCCTCCGCCATGGCCCAAGCTGCCCGATGCCGGATCTACCTCCTTTAGTTCTCCGTCGCCCAAACCTCCTCCGATCTCCTGTCATCCAAACCTCCTCCGGTTCTCCATCGGCCAAACCAAACCTCCTCCGGACTTCCCGTCGCCCACAACCTTCTTCCTCCAGACCACTCTCCCCAGGAGATCGCCACGTCACCAGCCACTCTTCGCACTACTGCCCCATCGGGATTCCACCTGGCTGCAGAGCCTTTCCTCCATGCTACCGTGCCCTCAGTCACGTCCGGATGCCCATTCTGCTACTGCTCCGCCACCGTCGTCGACTTTCCCCCTTCGATCCTCCCATCACTGGATCTCCTTCTCCGGTCCACCGCGACACCGTCAACAGCTCCCGATCTCCTCTCCATGGAAGTCGCGCCCGAACCGAGAGTGCCTCCCTGCTACCAGCCCACAACCTCCGTGCCACCATCAATAGAGTCATCCCTTCCAAGAAGAGCTCGTCCGATCAGCGTTAACATCTTCTCATTGCCAGCAATCAATGACCGATGCCTTTTGCTATCGTGCCACCGTCTCCATGTGCCACCGCCTTCAATCCAGCACCATCGCCGGCGAGAGCCTGTCGAAGTCCCTCCTCTGTACCATGGTTCGGCGGTCCACAGAGGAGTCGCATGTGCACGAACGTGAAAGCTAAATCGGCTTTCTCTGCCGACTTCAAGGGCACACGTTCCTCAAAGTGAAGTCGTTTCCTCTGGCCGATTTCGCCAACTTTAGGATTAGGCTGGAAATAAAAAAAATTAATAAAAATAAAAAAAGGAGAGGAAAAAAATGAAAAAAAAAATGGAGAAAAAAATAATTTGGGATAGTTTCCAGAGCTGCACGATTTCAGAGCTACACGAATCTCAGAGCAGAGCCTTTGGATGGGTTCATCAAAGCTCTCTATTGATCCTGACTCAATGTAGTCGAGTTCTCCCCATCTCAGGGAAATGATGGGGATCTCAGAGCAGCACTGATCTCAGAGTAGCACTGATCTCGAAGCCGTACTGATCCCGGAGCAACACTGATCCCAGAGCAGCACTGATCCCGGAGTAGCACAGATTTTAATAAATTAGTTTGGGATTTATCTTTTATTTGAATTTTGAATTAGGATTTGGTTAGTTAGGATTAAGATATGGATAGGCTTATCTTATCCTATCTTGTATTTGAATTTGAGTCATCTCTATCTTTTTATCCTATATTCAAATTCAAACGAGGGTTGGATAGGTCTATAAATACCACCCTCAATCTTTTGTAAAAAGATAGTTTTTGGAGAAAAAAAATTGAGTTTTTTAGAAAAGTGATTCTTCTTGCCTTCGCCTTCGGGCATGGGCATGATGCACTAGTTATTCCCCTTTCCATTCCATCTTCTTTATCCCCTCGTGACCTTTGAGACCCATTCTAGCACCTTCAAGAATCGAGGAGGGTGAATGTCCTAGAGGTGAGAGGTCTCTTCATTAGGATGAGTCCCAAAGTCCATGAGATCCAGATCCCTATCCTACATCCTCACTATTCCTTCGCCACCCCTAGAGAAAAAATATCAAAAAAAAATAGTACCCTAATTTAGGTGACTTCTAGGCTCACCAACGATCCTACCCGTGTCCCCCATCAGGATGGGTTGTTGAGGATGGAGAGACGGAGTGGGATGATGCTCAAGATGGCCAGCAGTGATGAAGTTCTCCTTAAATCTGAGGAAAAAGCGATGGTCGGCGACTGCTGGGTGTTGACAGTCGGTGGCTACTGGGTTTGGACGACGGCCGTGGGAGATGGGGTGGTTGATCCGGTAGGAGTTGGGGCATTGACGAGGCATCGCGGTGTTTCCGTTTCCACCTCTGGTGGAGGGGCGTCAGCCAGGGAGATGGAAGGGGCAGCAATGGAGGCGATTCGATGGAGGCGATGGCTGAATGGGGGCCGCTGGTGGTTCTCATCATGTCCAATGTCGAGGGGATTTACCGAGCGGTCGAGGAAGGAGCGGATGGACTCGAAGGCAGGGGAGGAGGCGACGGAGTCAGCATGGGAGCGATGGACTACTGGAGGAGGGAGTGATGGAGGTTGGAGAGGCGCTCGAGCATGGCGACGATCTTGAACAGCTGGTGGTTGGAGGAGACGGACTGCTCCAAGGAGGGGTTTCGCCGGCGTCGGCTCTGGGCTAAGATGGCAAATGGACGGGTCGAAGGTTAGGCGGAGGCTCGGCCACAGTGGATCCGGGGCTGAGGATGACGGTGGATTCTTCACGGACTATTGCAGGGTGGGGCAGGGGAGAGAGGTCAATGGATGTTTGGATGGAAGGCGTCCAGCAGATCTGAGCTTCCTGGGACGGAGTGAACCTCTCAGCAAAAATTGATGCCAGGGGTTCGTCGGCTGATGGAAGATCCTGTGGAGGCGTCGATCTGAGGAACTTCGACCACAGAGGAAGACGGTGGCTATGAGTAGTGTAGCAAGAACAGGGAAGACGAAGAACGGTAGAACCGATGCGGGGAATCTGGGTTTGGGAAAGAAACGTACCCTAACCTGACCTATGGCTCTGATACCAATTTGATGTGGGACAGATCAGGGGAGGATCATCGGGGAGCTGAGAAGTTGCCGAAGATTAGGGTATCCTATTTTTATTTTATTTTATTTTTTCTTTGATGGTGGTGAAGGAAAAACACAGATGGAGGGTAAGAAAATTGGACACTCTAGGACTTGAGACTTACATTCATGATGAGACCTCTCATCTCTAGGGCATCCCACCCATCCCACTACATATAGCCTAAGGCATCCCATCCATCTCACTACATGCAGAGCCTAGGGCATCCCACCCAAATCGCTACCTGGGGCCATGAAGGAAAATCCCTAAGACTATAGAGGGGACTCGACGGGGAAGGGGATAACTAGGGCCTTATGCCCCTCGATGCTCGAAAGCGAAGGCATAGGATCTCACACCCCTTGACGCCCGAAGGCGAAGGAAAGACGGGCCTCTCACCCTTCCCATGCGGGGCGAATGAAAAGAAACGCTCTTTTCTAAAAACTCAACTTTATTGACCAAACTGTTTTTTTACAAAGGACCGGTGGTGGTATTTATATACCTGTCCAACCCTCATTTGAATTTGAATACAAGATAAAAACATAGGGATGATTCAAATTCAAATACAAGATGGGATAAGATAAGACCTATCCATATCTCAATCATAACCAACTAAATCCTAATTCAAATTTCAAACAAAAGATAAATCCCAAACTAATTTATTCTGGATATCCTTCGAGATTCGTGCTTGCTTCGGGATCCATGCTGGATGTGGGATAGATCAGGGGAGGATCATCGGCGAGCTGAGAAGTTGTCAAAGATTAGGGTATCCTTTTTTCTTATTTTATTTTTTTCTTTGGAGGTGGCGAAGGAAAAATAGAGATGAAGGGTAGAAAAATTGAACACTCAAGGACTTGAGACTTACATTCATGGAGAGACCTCTCACCTCTAGGGCATCTCACCCATCCCACTACATGTAGCCTAGGGCATCCCACCCATCTCACTACATGCGGAGCCTAGGGCATCCCACCCAAATCGCTACCTAGGGCTGTGAAGGAAAATCCCTAAGACTATAGAGGGGACTCGACGGGGAAGGGGATAACTAGGGCCTTACGCCCCTTGATGCTTGAAAGTGAAGGCATAGGGTCTCACACCCCTCGACGCTCAAAGGTGAAGGAAAGACGAGCTTCTCACCCTCCTCATGCGGGGCAAACGAAAAGAAATACTCTTTTCTAAAAACTCAACTTTATTGACCAAACTATTTTTTTACAAAGGACTGAGGGTGGTATTTATAGACCTGTCCAACACTCATTTGAATTTGAATACAAGATAAAAACATAGGGATTATTCAAATTCAAATACAAGATAGGATAAGATAAGGCCTATCCATATCTCAATCATAACCAACCAAATCCTAATTCAAATTTCAAACAAAAGATAAATCCCAATCTAATTTATTCTGGACATCCTTCGACATTCGTGCAGCTCCAAGATTCGTGCTTGCTCCGGGATCCATGTTGGCGATGTTCCCATCAGAACCTTACCTTTAATCTGATGCGACACTCGTCGGGTTGAGAAAAAGTTCATCAAGAAAGATAATCGCTCTGGAAGCCGCACACATGTCCGGCCTGTGCAGGTAATCTACATCGGAGTTCTTCCTTGACCTTCTCCTTTGAAGTGGTAGCTTCGCCGGAACGAAATGGCTTATGGACTCTTCTTCTTCTTCGCCTAGACACTCCAGGAGATGAAGAAGTACTATGGAGGATTTAGGAAGTGCACTCAAGAATGCTTTCCAAGATACTCTTTTCAAGCCTAGAATACTAGGCAACACACATCCAAACCCAAACCTTTCTTTTCTGCACAAAGATCTCAAAATCTTCAAGCCTTTTCTCCCTCTTTTAAAGATTTTTTTTTAGCAAAAGCTTTCAAAAATCTCTTTTCTCCATGTCCTTATTCAGCCCCTAAATATAGAGGTAAGTGGGGAGAGAAGAAAAGGGGAGAGTTGCAAAACAAAGGGGGTTACATAAGTTATAGGATTACATAATTATGGGGGGTTACATGACATTCAAGGCCATGGGAGTTACATCATTTTAAATTCAAACTAAATTCTGAATTTAAATGCCAAATCAAAATTTGAATTCATAATTCAAACTTAAATTTGAAATGGGATGCAATGATTTAGCCCAATCACATTGGACCTAACCCGAGCCCAAAGCGAATCACATTTGGTTTGACCCAAACTTAATTTCTCAATCAAATTGAGTTAATCAAGCAATCACATTGCCACAAACCCTCCATATAATTACCAATATTTAGTAATTAAAATCTTTGTCACAACATTTGTAACATGATGTGTCAACACTTGACAAATCATCAAATCCCTACAACTGAGTCGACTCCGAAATGTAGATGGACAATCAAATTGTCCAAAGAGTCCAAAAAAATGATTCCTAATCGTTCAATAGCCATTATGTTAATTAAAAACCTCTATGGTATATGACCCTATAGGTTCGAACACTAAGTCGATAGTACTGGAACACTTTCAACACCAGCCAAAGTTGCCATCTAGCAATGACACCCGGCGTTCAAATAGGTCGAAGGTTGAAGAGCAACTATCAAGAACCAAATAGATATGATAATCATATAATACATTCCTTTAACCCTCAATGCTCTGGAAGACTTAGGTTATCTGCCCAACCCTAGAATAGTCCATCATAATATGTCTCAATACTCAAAATCCCTGTAACTATTTACAAGGACTACATTGGCCAAGGTTTTACTCAATTGAGATATAATGAGTCATTCACTCTAAACTCTTTTGGTGGAGTTAATCATATCTTGAGATATAATGAGTCATTCACTCCAAACTCTTTTGGAGGAGTTAATCATATCTTGATCCAACCACTGCAACACAAGTACTTGACTGTACTCAGCAACCTTTCATCACCGGATTAGAAATCTAAGTAGTTCAGAACTTAAGCATAGTGAGTTGCTTGCAAGCTACCATGGTAATCTCAAGTTAGAGGAATACTTATATCCATATCCTAATTCGAACTACTTTTTAGTAGAAAGAATGTTTTATAGATGAGTCACGTCCAGTGAAGTATCATACACAACACCTGCATGCCATACTAGTGTCTTTACACTCCTTGGTTAAGAGGACAACCAACGACTATGACATATAACGATCTACACTTGATACACTATCATCTTGTGACGATGCATCATTTGGTCGCAAACCAATTTAAAAACTAGATATATCCTCTATATCACATCAATGTAATTCTAAGGACTTCATCACACAAGAGTTCATTACATGAAGATGTAAAATGTGATGAACAACCATAATAAATATTTTATCCAATATAATTCATATACAACTATAATAATAGTTCAACCATCTACAAGCTAGATGATTGACTTTGGGACATATTTTCCAACACTGGTTAACTAGTGTCTAGGAAGGGGATTCAAGGATGATGTAACTCTGAAGGAAGGTGGTTTCTTAATTGGTTCCATTGTCTGACCTAATCAATTTATTTGGTATTTAAGAAAAGCAACGAGGGGACCCCCACCGACCTTACCCTTACATGGCTAGTTGGTTAGTTAGTTTTTGACTTGGAGGGCTCAAAGGTAATCTTGGAATAGTTAGGAGTTGTCTAGAATCAAAGAACCCTAAGATAGAGAGTTCATTGTATGCTAACTTGATTACAATTGAACTTGAACTAATAATTCTTCTTTATCTCTATTAGCTCAAGGACTCTTTAGGCCCTTATCTTTAGACTTCTTCTTTTTCTTTCTTCTTTCTTCTTCTCTATTCTCCACTTAAAAAAAGAAAAAAATCAAATACATAAACCAGGGTTAAACTATAGATACACATAGTGAGATTGATCTACCAAGCTAATTGAGGGAATACTTCATCCCTTTATTATATATATTCTCCGTGTATCCAAGTACCTCCTATAGAGGTAATCCAATATAAGATTAAGTCCAGTATCATACAAATGCAACCATCCTTCTATGGACTTAGTCAAGAGGATCCGTATAGATATCTGGATGAATTTCTTGAGATATGCTCTATCGTTAAGATTCAAGATCTATTTGATGAGGCCCTTAGGTTGAAATTATTTCCCTTCTCACTTAAGGACAAGGCCAAATAATGGCTATGTTCATTAGATTCCATGATCATTTCAACCCGGGACCAACTATAAAAGGAATTTCTCAAGAAATATTTCTTAATAGAAAAAAATAAATCAGATCCAAAAAGGCTATCACTAGTTTTTTTCAATTGAATAGGAAAATATTCCATGAAACCTAGGAGAGGCTCAAAGAACTCATCTACAAGTGTCCATGCCATGCCATAACCAAATGGCAACTGGTCTAGTACTTTTATGATGGATTGTGAGAAAAGCATAGGTAAATGGTTGACTCTTCCTGTGGTGAGACATTCAGGCTCAGAAGTGAGCACGAGGCTTGGCAACTATTTGAGACCCTTGAGTGAAAACTCCTTGCACTATATGTCTACCATATCTAGAGAAACTCCCAAGTTAAATCCTAAAGGAGGTAGAATGTATGAGGTAAGCCACTCCATAGACATCCACAGCATTGTGGATATACTATCCTAGACTATGGGTGCTCTATTCTAGAAATTTGATCGATTCTTGCAAGTCGGCCATACCTTTTCTTTATGTGCATAGTTCTAAGATGTTTGTATAATCTATTTGAGTTCTATTCATACTATAGGTGATTGCCCAGTAGGCCATCAGTTTCTTGAGCATGTAGAGGAATAAGCTCACCATGCCCAAATCCATACTATTCTTAGACCAGGAAATGACCCATACTTAAATACAGATAATCCAAGCTAGAGGAATCACTCGAACTTCTCATGAAAATAACAACCTATGGTCAACCCAACTTCTTACAGACCCAATCACCAGTTCAATAATATATCATACCCTTAGTTTCAAGATGCCCCACAACTTTCTCTTAGTAACTATAACTTCAATTTTGAGAATAAAGATTTACAAGCTTTGTCTAGGCTAGAAACCAACTCTCAATCCCTTAACTCCCATATAAAATCTATAGCCAAGCTAGAGACCTGAATCGACTAACTAGCTATAGCCATCTATAAGAGGGAGGAAGGGAAACTACTTAGCCAATCTATTAGAAATCCAAAGGGATAATATAGTGTTGAGAGCTCTAATATTCATGAACCCCATCCTAAGCATGCTAAATCTATAATGACCCTTAGAAGTGGAAAGGTCTTAGAGTAACCACAAAGGACCATATGTCAGGAACCCAAACTTAGGACAAACTCGAATTACTTGACGATAAGGATGATTCTAAGGAAAGGAATGAACCAGTTTTTCAGTACTTGTGATCCGAGTTCCCTACCCAAGTGCTCTAGAAGAATCTCTACCTTCAGATAAAATGGGGGTTAAGATGAATGAAATGCTCAAATTATTTAAACAAGTTTATATCAATCTTTTGCTTTTAGATGCCATCAAGCAAGTCCCAACCTATGTCAAGTTTTGCAACCAAAAATATAGATCTCAAGCATACATCCCAAAGAAAGTCCACCTCACTGAGCAAGCTAGCTTAGTTTTTCGACACACAACTCCATCCAAGCTCAAGGATCTTGATACCCCTATTATTTCTTGTGTTATGAGGGGCTTACCTATTAATAAAGTCCTATTGGACTTATGAGCAAGTGTCAATCTCCTTCCAAGTTTAGTACATAAACTTTTTGGATTTAAAGAATTAAAGCCCACATTGGTAACCCTAGACTAGCTAATAGATCTCTTAAGGTACCACTAGAGATAATTGAAGATGCATTAGTCAAGATGGATGAATTCTACTTTCCTGTAGACTTTATGCTATTGGATATAGAATCAGGAAGTGACCTTAGTCATTAGCCAAATCCTCATCATTTTAGGCCGATCCTTTCTTGCAACGACCAATACTTGTATCAATTGTAGGATGGGAGCCATGGATGTATCGTTTAGGAATAAAAAGCTAAGGTTGAATGTGTTTAATGCCATCACGAGACCACAAAGTGATGAGTTTAATGAAATAAATGTGCTAAAGAAACTTGTAGAGCAAACCATCCCTAACATACCTTCGTAAGACCTTTTACAAGCATGTCTACTCTATTATAATATGGATAGCTTTGACATAGATGAGTACATGGATGAAGTGAATGCACTATTAGAGCCACCCAGTTCCACTTCTCTTGGGACCATGAAATATGAGCAAATGGCCTCTCTCTTTAATACACCAATAGCTTCTTCATTAGAAACCCTACCTACATTGAAACCAGAGCCACTCCTAATCATATTAACAGATCCATTCTTCGAACATGATGCAAACTCTGATCAGGAAACCCAACTTGTAAGCTTACAAAATGAATCCAAAAAAGCTATTGAAGGGACAATTACTGATCCATCAATGGAGTGCCCAATCCAAATGTTACTTCAAGAACCAAATAATGTAGTCTTGAAGCAAGATAGCTTTGACAACTTTATTGAGGATCTTTCATGCAAATATCTGAATTACACTAGAATTGATAACATAGAGAAGCGAGTGACCTATTAGATCCACCTTAGATGCCAAAGTATGGGCAATTTATAGAGTCCTCCAATATCTACCTAGTCCCTACTCAAGAAACAATACCTACCCTACAGATAAAGCCACCTCCTGGTACCAATTACCAGCAGATACATCATGTAGGTGCACATAACGAATATCAAAGAAATATAGTATGAAACATTATTGATTAGACTTCGTCCAACCATCTACTATGGCTAAGTGTACCCAATAATTTAGTGGATATATCAACTGGCACAATTTAAAAGATTTACTAAGTTTGGCTGAAGACTTTAAACTTAGCACTCCTAGAAGGCAACTCAATTTTTGAACATAATTTTACTTTTTAGTTTATTTATTTATTTTTTAGGATAGATAATTTAGTTGGAGGGACAACGAAATCTTCAAGAATAACTAAAGACCTCTACTGGATTAAGAATATATTGAGTTAGGTATTCTTTCATATTTTTTTATATATTGCATCCTTTATTTTGTTTCTCCATTGAGGACAATATTGACTAAGTTGGAGGGAAAGAATATTTAATCTACTTAAGTCTTCGAGTATGACTAGAAGTAATTAGTTTTGTATATCCAGATTTTATCTCGATTTAAAGTTAATTAGACATCCTAATCAATGATTGATTAATGGTCTGAATAATTTTAGAGATACTAAGGAGCAACTTATTAAGAAAACCTAATAAATGATAGGATTTTGACCAAACCAAATTTTAGGAGTGATTCTAGGCAAATTATTAAGAAAACTTAGCAAATGGTATGATTTTGATCAAATCAAATTTTAGGGGTAATTTTAGAACTCTTTTCCTTCTTATCTCAATAAAGAATCTGCTTGTTGAGAGTACGTATGGAAAGGTCAAGATATATAAAAAGTTCTCTTAAAAAAAGAAGTAAAAGGATTTTAGCATTTCCTTACTAAGGAACCATGCCCCTTTGTCTAAGTGTTGTGGTTCACATCAAAAGATGGTGATGCCAAAAATCATTAGAGGGTCAGTCATACCTCACAACTCTTCTTGGACTCTTACTGAGTAACCAGGCCCCTTCGTTTAAGTAAGCATTATGGTTCGCATCAAAATGTGAGAAGGACAAAAGATCTGTTAAGCAATGGTACCTCACTAAGTAACCGGGCCCCTTTGCCTAAGTAAGCATTGTGGTTTGCGTTAAAAGATGAGGATACTAATACTTAAGAGGTTAAGATATTGCACTAGACTCCTTTCATAAAAAAAGAGGACTAAAGTGTAAAAAGATAACAAACCCAACTTAAATCAAGTTAGAGAACTTAAAGAGTAGGTTAGGGAGATGGTAGAGAAAGATCTCCAAAAATTTCTATGATCGATACTCAATCACTAATTGGGTTAACTCAGTAATTCAATAAAGTACTTTTTTAATAGTTTAGATGGATATCAGCTACCTTTAGGAATGTCTAAGAAACTTTCAATTCAAGGGCGAGTTTGTACATACTACTTATTTATTTGCTTTACTTGAGGACAAGCAAAATTCAAATTAGGGGATATGATAATTACATTATATATATATATAAAAGCATCATTTTATAAATTAGTTTATCTTTATTCTTTAGAAAGTGTTGTTTTATCTATCTTTTGTAGGAAAGATACATGCCAAAATAAAGAGCTTAATTTATGGGTTCAAATGAAAGAAATTTAAAGCAAATCAGACATAAAATGAGCTCAAAATTAAAATATAAAGATTATTAAAAAATTTGCATAAATTTTAAAGTGGCTAGTCCATGGTGGACCAACCGCTTGGTTCATAGCCCAACCAATGGTCCACGAGCATCCATTGCCTGTGGTCCATGGCTAAGCCTGGAGGATCATAGGTGATTTTGGTTGAATGCCAACCAAGATGGTGACCGGCGACCATTCCACGAGTTCCGATGAGGTCCATGGCATGGGTGGCAGTGCCAGCGAAGGGAGACGGCGACGGCGATGGATCGGTAGTGATTGGATTGGGGTGAAGAAGAAAGCCATAGCTCCAGCCCAAGAAGCTGCCACCTTCATCCTCTTTATCCTGAGCTGACACCACCACTCTCCTCTTCCTTCCCACCGTGCCCTTGCTTTTGATTTGCCATCGCTGTCGACATTTCTTGGCCGCTCATAGTCATTGTTGATGTCTCCTCATCGATTTGATGCCATCACCTTCGCCCATCACCATGATCATCTTCCCCATCACCATTAGAACCACCACGTTGTTGCCTTCCACCTCCCTATTCTACCCATCAATGATTCTACATGAGCTACCATTTCCATCACTAGCTCCTTCTCTCTACCCATCTCTCTCTCCTCATCGTTGCTACCATGGCTGCTCTCCTGTCCATTGCCGCCACCATCCTGAGTGTTGCCCACAATCACTGTCACCTCCTCCTTCGCCACCACCATGCCAAATGCCATTTAGTTCAGGCACGATCAGTCTAAGGAAGAAGACAATTGGGAATTTTGGGCCTTCTGATCAAGATCCAATGGTTGAAAACCAAGCTGAAGGTTATCCAATAACCTGGATTCGCACTATGTCTTTCATCACTTGGTCAAATTCATGAGTCAAAAAATAGATAAAGTCATGTTCTTAATTGTTGTTCTTGTTGCAAGACCTTAACTCACTAACTTAGACTAAGTTGTCACCAAGTCATTGCAAGTTGAACAATGACAACATTGCAAATGATGAACAAAAGCTAGGAGACATGGTAATGAGAGTCAAGGGACAAGAAATGATGCTACAAGAACTTACTTCTCTGCTAATGTTTTAATTTTGTATTAATTTGAAGGTTGCTTGTTTTCATGATTAAATGACTCGGATATGATTAATTCTTATAACATGGAATGCTAGATGACTACTTTAATTAGCAATACTATTCTCCTATTTGATTTTGTATTTCGCCTATTGAATCTACATGACCTATGTATTCCTCTTAATTCTTAGAGTATTAGATCAATTAATTTTAAATTATTTATAGATATTTAGATCAGTCAAATAGTTTTTACTCATTTATACGAGTATGTATGTGTATATATGTGTATAGAATGATACACATGGTGACTGTTGCCACCTAGGTCGCCATGGCCTGCAGCTCTGGCATGGCCTAGATGAGCCAGCCTCCTCAGGCTCATCGGATTCTTCTTCACCTCACCTTCATGGCCGGTCAGTCTTGCTAAAAAGAGAAGACCCAGGTTGGGGATCCCGGTGGAGACACTTAGATGGTCAAGTCAGTAGGATGACCAAGGAAAATAGATCCTCAGTGGTGGGAGCTTATGGTGCCCCCATGTAGAGGAAAAGTAAAATAAAAGGAGAAAATGAAAAACTAGAGCCTGGGGGGTTATCATTGTTCAGTCCCTTGCCCTTGCTTTCTTATCGTCGTCCCCATTTTTTGGAGATCCCTCTTGCCATTATATAGGAATTGTTCCTTCACGACTAAGCCTGGAGCTTCGGCCAGTAGCCTTTCCCAGGTTGTCCCCCATGGGAGGGGCACAAACTTGCCAAAACTTTCTCTCAGACCAGCCCCTCCTGGGGGGAATCCTCATGCATGGGGCGCAGTCAGTGCACTACAAAACCTGTCTCCTTGGTGGAGTGACCCCCTGTGGAGGGTGCGGGTAGCGTGCCACAAGGGCATGTACTACGATCAAGCACTTCCACTTTTGGGGGATATAGACAACATGCTACAGGGTTTGGGGTCCTGGCAGAGAACTCTTCTTGTAGGAGATGTAGGCAGCATGCTACATGGTCTGGAGCCCTGGTGGAGCATGTGCCTACCAGAGGGTGCGGGCGGCGTGCTCCGGGACCTGGAGCCTCAATGGAGCATAAGTTATGCAAGAGGTGCAGGCAGCGCATGCTAGGGCCTGTGCCTCCAGTGGAGCACATGCCTTCATGTTACCATGACCTTCCCGGCGATGACATCGTACCTTCATGTCATAATCCAAGGCTTTTCCATTCTTTTATCCTCCTGAGATCATATTTCGCTTCCTACTGCCCTCTTACCTGCGGGGATTGGGTTCAGACAGTAGCCTGACCTTTACTAGGAGCTCGACCTTGGATGGGAGCTCGACCTTGACTGGGAGCTCGATCTCAGCTGGGAGCTCGACCTCAGCTGGGAGGTTGACCTCGGTTGGGAGCTCGACCTTGGATGGGAGCTCGACCTCAGCCAGGCCAGGTGGCACTCTTCACCACCTCATTGCTTAGCCAAATTTGATGTGTGTGCCTTGTCAGCGGCTTGCCACATTAGATGCCCCCCACTCTCGAGTCTCGGAGTGCATAATGGCCTCTTGGGTTTAGGGCAAAGGGAGTATTGATGCCGCTGACATGGAGGGCCACCATGCCCTAGTCATTAAATACCATATTTCCTGATGATTCATGAGTCACGTCTATGCAAACCAAGGGGTGCCATGTCAGCGAAAATGTTAGTTAGAAATGATGCCCTTTCATCCCTGGCAGGGCGTCCCATGAATCAAAGTGTCCAGGCTAGCGAGGGGTCAGCACGTGTCCAAACCCTACTAGCTGGCATAATGAAGGGATGCATCGGTTGGCCATTGAAGTTCAAAGGGGGTTTCACTATCTCTTCCTGCTAAAAATCTATCCTTTCATTTCTTTCTCAAAGGCCTTCAAGCAGAGAGGGAAGATCAGAGAAGAAAAAAGGGGGGAAGCTCCAATCCCATTCCCAGAACCCTCGACTTTGAGTCTTCTATAGGTTAGTCCCCTCCTTCCATTTCCTTCCCTTCTGGCTCATGCCAAGAGAGTGCCTTTTGTCCTTAAGTTTGTCTCCTTCTTCTGTTTCCTCTTCCTTTCTTGCAATGAGTTCCTCAGGTAGTAACCGTCATCTCCAAGGATGTCCACCAGCCCACCCTAGCATGGTGGAGGCATCACAGGCGAGGCCTCCTTCCTTTGGTAGTGAGGAGTAGGATGTTCCATTTAGGGTCCCCCAGGGTCCCCAATGAATGGTGGACCTCAATACCCTATACTTGTCTCCCCCTTCTTCATCTTCAAGCCTGGACATGGTTGGACCATCCAGGATTGCCTCGATAATGATGAGGATGGATGCTCTCTAGCTCCAGGGCATCTATGGGATCCTGGACTCTATCCGGATCTCAGCCTTAGACCCGAGGGAGCGGGTCACTTCAGGTGGACCGGGCCGGGTTGCCCTGTATGAGAAGTTTTTCTCAATAGATTTCTGGCTTCCTCTTCATCCTTTTATCCTTTTCTTTTTGGACCATTATAGATTGGTTCTAGCCTAGTTAATCCTAATTGCTTTTAGGGCCATTTCCTCTTTTATAGTTTTATGCTATTGTCATGGCATAGTCGCTAGGTTCTTCTTGTTCAAGGTCCTGTTCACCCTGAAGTGTGACCCTACTAAGAAGGGATGGTGGTTGGTTGCCCCTTGGCCCGGGATCCTCAAGTTTGACCTACCCATTTCTATCAAGGGATGGAAGAGTAGGTACATCTTTGCCTTCGTCGAGAGGGTGAACTGGGTGTGGAGCGACCCCGACCACTCCCCCAATTAGGATGCCATGATGGCTTACTGACTAGGAGGTGTACAACTAGCTCGTCACCTCGAAGGTTCCATGCAGGTGGGACCTTCTCTCCGAGCAAAATTTATTTGATGCTGGCATTAGCCCGATTCGGTCCCTAGGTAAGATTTTAAATTCATTTCTTCTTGAGACTTCTAGTAACTGACTAAGCTCCCCTTTGCTGATGTAGATATGACATTTTGCATCGACCAGCTCAAACAAATGACCCGCAAATGGTCATCGTCAACAAGGCCTTGGGAAGAGCCGGCAAAGAGGCCGCATGAGGAGCCAGAGGAGAGGTCTCATGAGGAGCCTCTAGCCTGCCATTGGGAGGATAAGGCCTAGGGTTCCCCAATGCCAGTCTCAAGGTCAGCCGCGCCCGCGACCCCAGGGCCTAGCAAAAGTGCCGAGTCGAAAGAGGGGATGCCTTAGGCCTCTCCCATGGAGGCACCCAAAATTATGGAAATCCCATTGTCTCCCGAGGCTGCCGCTATGCCCAACCAGGGAGGAAGCCCGGTGCTACCGTGCCCCCCACAGGACCAGAGCCTCGCCCAATGGGTCCGGAGGTGGCGGGACCATCATCGTCCATGGCAGCTCCTCCCTCAGAGATGGCTAGGGGACTCGCGATGCTACCGCCCGAATGTCAATGATCCACGATGCAAGGTTAGCGGGGAGGCTGCTAGGATTTATCTTGCAGCCTTGGGACCGGTGAGAGAGGGCTGGCCGCATATTGGGGGACACCATTGACGGGGTCCTTCCCCAGCTGCTCATGGTGGGTATCTCTCTCTCTCTTTTTTATCCACAACCTTTCTCTGTGTTACAGGTTATTCAGGACGTGCTCCTGATCAAGGATGCATGTTGAGCACTACTCCAACAAGATGCTAAATCCTGCAACAAAGCAGAGGCCACTAAGGCTCGGGCTAGAGTTCTGGCAGAGCAGCTACGAGATATGGAGGCCTAGGTGAGGAGTTTGGAGACTGAGCTCCGAGAGTCCCGGACCATTGTGGGAGACCTGGAGATGCACATGGAGGGTCATGAAGCCATGCTAGCAGAGAGGGAGAAGTACATCATTGATCTAGAGGAGTAGCTCGCCAGGACCATCTCCAATGCACTCCGCCTGGAAGTACAAGTGCAAGGACTCCAGGTACGGTTGGGCACGATGGAGGAGCAGGCCGCAGCGATAGAGGAAAAAGCCACCACCATAATGATGGTAATGGAGGCCACAAAGAAGGAGGTGGCCAACCCCGTTAGGTGGTACAAAGCCTTGGTCGAGTTCGAGGAAGAGGTTTGGGAGTTTATCTACGATGCATTCATGAAGGGATTCAAGTAGTGTAAGAGGAAGATGGTGCAACTGTTCTACCTCCCCAACTGACATGACATCATGCCCGTCGATCTCGAGGACGACCCTGGTAGCATGGTGCCACCTGCCGAGGCTATCTCGGTGCTTCCCACTACCCCGACTAGGTGGAACCCATTCAGGCCACCTGTTCAACTCTGCCCCCAGTGGCCTAAACTGCTGCGACTACTCCAGCACTGGCACAGTGGAGCTTGGTTAGAGAAATTATGGAGCAGACGATGGCAGAGACCGAAGCGCTGATCGAGGCCACCATAAAATCCCTCGGAGCAGGCAACGTGCTGACCTCTGGTCTATAGTAGACTTAGGGCTTCTTCGACCTATGCTTCCCTCCCTTTTTTTATTGTAATGATAAATTTTGCTGAACTCTCAGCCTGTCAGGAAGTTCATCTATATGTAAACATGTTTCTAGTAATGAAGCTTTCCATTCCTTAATTCCACATTCTTATTTTCTTCTCCTTGTGTGTGTTGGCATGTCCATTACCTAATCTAGTGGAAAGATGCCATGGGAGTTGGATGAATCATCGAAAGCATCGAAGCCAGGAAGAGTCCAGTTGCATCCTTCCTATTTACTAGCTGGTTGGGGCTAGTCTTGAATTAGATAGGTGGATGCGAGAGCTATGAAACTGGCCACCGGTAGAGGTGAGGCCATGGGGTGCCCCATCCACCTCTCGCTGGGCCTGGGGCCCCGTAGAGGAAGGATGGGCATAGTGATGTAGCATACTTATAGGAAATATGGCAAGAATGACTAAAGCAATTAAGCTAATTAAAACTCTAAAATATATGATCTAATTTCAGTCATAGTGGAGTCATTAAGATGCATTAAAGAAGACTAAAAAGAAGGCTCATATGCTTCACAGTGCACATCTGAATTAAGTTAATGATCTAGGACCTACGTAGCTAGAAGAACTATATAATTAGGACTATACCCTATTCAAAAGTTCAGACCACAAGAGAAAAGGAAAGGGTTTAGATACCAATAATGACTCTCCAATAACCTTACACTAGGTTCACTCCATCACACTCAAGATTGGCGACTAACTGATCAAGCTAACCCACCCGTTGGAAGTAGAGGCTGTTGCTGCTGAGTTGAAGGCAAGGAGGACTTCATCCTAGACTGGATACTCCTTAGGATCCTATAAGAACAACCATTAGTATTATGGAGGAGATGGAAGATAGTATGTGTTGTCGCCCGGATCGTCGTGGCCCATAGCTGCTGATGGCATCGGGTGGGTCGCGTCTGCTCGCTTGGTAATGCCTCCGGTGCCTCAAGACCTGCAAGAAAGCAATGTTAGTGACCCGAGCCAAGAATTTTGGCGGGGGCACTCCGACGGTCAAGTCAGTGGCGATCTAGGAGAACAGGTCCTCCTGGTCGAGCCCCTCTGGATGAGCTCCATGCTAGGAGGAGTGAATATAGTGTGAGTGGAAGATGAGGATGAGCTGGGAATGGTGTTGGCCGAGGTGGTCTTGCCCTCCTCTCTGGCCTTCTTCCCTTATGTCGCTCTGGTTCCTCTCTTCAATTGAGAGTATGGTATGAATATCTCTTCTTGAGGTTAGATGCCAATACCTTTTTGCTTAGTTTTTTGGCGGGAGTTTTTACCTTGGTTTGCTTCGAGATCTCCCCCTGTTATCGTGTGTGGCGAGGTACCGTGACGTGGATGGGATGTCTCTCCTGTTGTGACAGTCGGGGAAGCCTCCATAGATTTCTGACATTCCTTCCACTTATCCCTCTCCTGGAAGTTTGTCAGGGTCTCGATCGGTGGGCCGCCGGTCTTGGGATCCGTGCTCTCCAGTAGGGTCTTTTCTCCGGTTGTACGGCAGATCGATGGAGTGTATAGCACCTTGATTGCAGCATGGTTGGTGTCGTACGGCCCTCGAGAGCATCGCCACTGTTCTTGGAGGAGAGGTAGGGCTCCCTTGGTGGCCAGCGTATTGGCTTGAACAGGGGGCCGAGTTGGAGAGGCCGGGCCTGTCTGCGGTAGACTCGCCTGGGTGCTGCTCGGCAGGACGGAGGCGGACCGAGCTTGATCGCGGAGGGGAGCCTTATGGCAGAGGAGGCTGAGCTCAACTCCTAACCATGGGGCCCGACCTCAGACGAGCTCGGTGCTGGAGTGCCACCCAACCTAGAAGACCTGAGCTCGGAGGGGCACCTCGTGGTGGAGGAGGCTGAGCTCGACTCCTGACCATGGGGCCAGATCTCGAGGGGTCCGCCTTAGGTGGAAACTCGGACTCGGCTCCAGCCTAGGTGTTCTGGGCTTGTGGGAACGGACCTAGCGGAGGACGGAGCTTGCCTTCGGCGAGCAGAGGTGTTGCTTCAGGAGAGCTCAGCTCGGCAAAGGCGCTCATGTTGAAAGCTTGTCGTGGCGTCTGATAGGGACTCCATGTCTGCTACATCGTGCCACATCAGCATTCTGGCCACATCATTTGCCCCCCACGCCCGAGGCCCATTGACGCGCAGTACTTGAGGCGAAGGGCATAATTATGGCGCTGACATGGAAAGGCGAAGAAATCAGGTGCAATAATGACGAAAATCGACGGTGCCTCGCTCTACGGTCCTACGAGCTTATGGGAGGATGCCACGTGGCCACGCAGGAGGGGGGCCATCGAGGCGGGCATGGAAGTCGGAGCGACTTCCCAATGGATGGTCGACACGTGGCGAGCACCTTCTGGGGGGCCGCAAAGGTGTGGTTGGGTGTAGGCAGCTTGGGAAGGAGGGGTAAGTTTCTTCGAAGCTTACCCTCATTCGAACTTTGCGCGCCCAACATTCTGTAGGAGTATTCTCCCTTCTCTTCGTCCTTTCCGGTCGCCGGTGACTCCCTAGGGTTCTTGCAGGTTAGCCTCCTCTTCTCATCTCGTAGGAGCCATTTTGGGGTCCCTCTTGTCCCTTTTTTCTTCCTTCTTGTCTCTTCTCTCCATGGATCGCTTTGGTCCAGAGTTCCGTCCTTCTTTCCAAGCTGAAGTCGGACCCTCCAGGTTGAGGACTCCCTCCTCCTTCGATGAGGAGATGGAGGTGGCGAGGTTTGAGTTTAGCAGGCAGCCCGCCTAGGGCCCGGTGATCATTAGAGAACCCGGGTCTTCCCCTCCTGTTTCTCGAGTCCTTCCTGAGCCTGAGCCTTCTCGGTCAACATGTCCCAGAGGGATTGCTTCGGCGATCACTGCTGAGGACCTGGTGTCCATCTGGGAAGCTTATGGCATCCCCGAGTCCATCCGGCTCTCCATACCTCATCCTGGGGAGCGGGTTACCTCCAGTGGCCCTCGGTGGATCGCCTTCTATGAGGAGACCTTTGCCGGGGGTCTCCGCTTCCCTGTACATCCTTTCTTCCTTTCCTTCTTGGCCAACTACCGACTTGTTCCTGCCTAGTTGGTCCCCAATGCCATCAGAACGGTATTTTGTTTTATCATTCTGTGCCACTTCCATGGGATTGTTGCCCGTTTTTTCCTGTTCAGGGCCTTCTTCACCCTGAAATGCTACCCCACCAAGGACGGGTGGTGGTCCCTCTCTTCCCACTCTAGGGGCATCAGGTTTGCACTCCCCTCTTCCATCAAAGGATGAAGAGTAGATTCTTCTTTGCCTCCGTAAAGGGGATCGACTGGGTTTGGGGCGACCCGGATCGATCTCGGAATAGGAATTCTTCTGTCGAAGCCACCGACCTCGACCTGTACGACCTGCTCAAGTCGGCGAGATCTCTCCGCTCGAGGTATTGCTGTCAGAGCAGAACCTTTGCGAGGTCGGGGTCAGCTCGGTGCAGGAGTCGGGTGAGTTCGACTTGGCCACTTCCTTATCATTTCTTATTCATTTTTTCTTTTTTCACTTTTCTTTTCTTTTTTTTTTTGCTGCTGTTAGGCTGACCTCATTCCATTTGATGCAGAAATGAAGTTTTTGATGGACGAGCTGCTCTCATTCTCGGAGGAGCGGGAGCAGACCACCAAGGCCGCCGAGCTGGCACCGAAGAGAGCCCGAACAGATGACGGGGCGAGGCCGGTGCAGGCTGGGGCGGACGTGCCGGTGTAGACGAAAATGAATGCATCGGTACAGGAGCACAAGCGGAAGAGGGCGGCCGAGCCCGTCTCGGTGCCTCCCATAGCGGTGCCCGAGCCCGAGGTGGTTGTCCGCGCGAGGTCAGCCGTCGCTGCTGCCAGGTCGGCACCCTCCACCTCGGAGGTCTCCAGCACGGAGGAGGACGGTGGGGTGCAAGAAGTCAGGCCGGTGCCCTAAGTCCTGCCTGATGTGGTGCCGATCTCTCAGTTGGCACCGAGGGGTCCTTCTACCGTCGAAGAAGCTGAGTCGGTGGGAACACGGGAGAGGGACTATCGCCGAGTCCCTTTCCGGCTAGGCCCGAACGTGTCCTTGATGAAGGACGCCAGCCTAGCGGAGCGCATGATGGACTTCTCGGTCCAGTCATATGACAGGCGTGAGGGGAGCGGGCGACTCCTCAGTGACGTCATCATGGCGTCGTTCGCCCAGCTATATGCTGTAATTAACTTCTCCCCACCTCAGTATCTTTTTTCCTTCTTTTGTTGCTAATCTTGGATCTTCTAACTGTAGCAAGGGTGGGAGCTGATCCTCATAAGGGATTACTGCCACAACCAGGCAAGGATGGACAGAGAGCAAGGAGCCAAGCTCGCATCCCTCAAAGCTGAAGTAGGCCGCAAGGATGCGAAGGTTCGAGAGGCTAGCCAGAAGGTGAAGTGCCTCCAGGCCAAAGCTACTGAAGTGGCCAGAATAAGGAAGGAGCTTGACAATGAGCTCGAGTCCAAGCGGGCCCGGCTGAAGGAGCTCCGGGCCGAGTCAGAGGTGGCCAGAGAGAGGGCCACCTTCGCTGAGAAGAAGGTGGTTGCGATCGAGAAGAGAGCTGCCGATACAGAGGAGAAGGCCGCTCTTTCCCATCGCTCCACTGAAGCTGCCGAGAAGGCGCTGGCGACGGCCGTCCGTCTGTTCGAGCATCTGAAGGTGGAGCTGGAAGAGGTCTGGCGTCGGGCCGAGGCTGCAGAGAAGGTAGCCGTTGATGGTGTGGTTGCCTTCAAGGTGACCCCGGAGTACCTCAAGGACTTCCGGGAAGTGGCAACGGACTCCTTCGCCAAGAGATTCACGTACTGCCGGTCCCAGCTACGGGGAGTTCTGTCCGAGAAGTAGCTGGCCGCGCTTCGAGTCCCAGAGAAGAAGGCTTCCTCCATAATGATGACGATGGCGGCAAGGCAGGGAGCTGCTCCAACTGAGGCTCAGGCTCCAGCGACCTCAAAGGCGCCTGGCCCCGGGGAACCAACACCGACAGCGACGAGGGCGGCACCTGCGCCGCGATCGAAGGCAGCTGGTACGACCCTAGTGGCCTCAGTGGCTGAACCTGCTCCTCCTGCGAAGGTGGAGGAGGGAGAGGTCCCAATAGTGCGCCGCCCAGGGAAGGAGCCGGCCCCTTAGGATAGGATTTTTCTTCTTTTTAATACTTGTATTTTCTTTCATTTCTTGACCGGGTCACCCGGCATGTCGGGGCCCGGAAGATAATGTAATTGGTTCTTCCAGCAATGAAATGCATCTTTGTGATCATGGTGTCTCCGTTGTCTACAATGTGGAATGTCCCCTCTTTCCCTTCTTCTCCATTTCTTTGCTACTTCTTTCTTTTCGGTGCAGGGAGGTCTGGGATGGGAGTCAGGAACTTCGACCGGCACTGACCTGGTGTTGAGCTTGAGGTCATGCCGGTAAATGATGTTGACCTTGGACTCAGCTGCTTGGGGACATGATCCAGCGGTCACCATCTCGGAGCTGGGCTCAGGGGTGTCGGAGGCTGAGATCCTTGGTGCTGGAAGTTTGGGTCTTGAACCTTAGTGTCTCGGAGCCAGAGCCGGAGGTCGTCCGGTCTTTTGCTGCCGGGGAGCTGGGCTCGCCGGTGCCGGAGGTCATCCGGTCTTTTGATGCCAGGGAGCTAGGCTCGCCGGTGCCTAGGGGCTTCCCATGTCTTTTGATTCCTACAAGGCAGATAAACCGTTGCACAGGAAAAGGACTTTTATTGCAAATGGAGGGAGAACTTACATGTTGGTAGTAACTCCCCGGATTGCAAGTGTTCCATGTCCAGGGGGAGCTTGGTTCCATCCAGGTCCTCGAGATAGTGGGCTCTCTACAGGAGGGCCTCGGCCACTTTGTAGGGGCCTTCCCCACTCGGCGGGGTTTACCGCGCTCTCTGAGTTGAGACACCTCAACTTAGCACAACACCAGGTTGCCGGGTCGGAAGGTCTTCAACCTCACTCGGGCGCTATGATGTTGGGCGACCCGTTACCGGTACGCTGCCATCCAAGGCCAGGCTTTGACCCTCGTTTCTTCGAGGAGGTCCCGGTTGAGGGGGTGCGCCGAGCTCAACTGGGATCACTATCTCCATGTCGAAGGCGAGGTTGAATGGCACTTTGCCCGTGGCCACTCTGGGCGCTGTGTGGCAGGCTCACAGGATGCTCGGGAGCTTTTTTGCTCCTTGCCCCCCAGGCCTTCTCGGAGGTGCACCCAGTCCCCTAGTGTATCATCCCCACTGGCTTCTCAGTGGGGTGATTATCGATCGCTGGGACTGGTGGAGGGGCAATGAGTGCCTGGGATTCCAACCGGGATCTGCCCCCCATATACCTTCTGAGGTAACCTCTCTTGATGAGCTCCTCAATCTCCAACTTGAGGTCGTGGCATTCTTCGGTGTCGTGACCGTGGTTGCGATGGAAGCGACAGTACTTTTGGTGTGGACACCAGAAGCAGAAGCAGAATAAAACCCCACTCAAATAAGGTTAACCTGATTCCACTTTGGATCGAAGATCACTAGGTTAAATTTTTCTTGTAAAGGGCAATTTACTTTCAAGAGTCCTGTAATTACTTAGTTTCAATTTCATGAATCCTGTAATTATGTCCAATTGAGTCCTGTAATTATGTCCTGTCTCAATCTGGGTTCAAATAAGAACTCAATTAGAGTTCCATTAAGTTTATTTAAATCAAGTCCAAGCTACTTCAAGTTGAGGTTCACCAAACCACTTGGAGCTTCCAAATCAAGACCTTGGTCAACCAAGCTGGAATTCCACATCACCATGCCAACAAAGCAGCCACCAGGGATGCCACATCATCAGCCACGTCACCTTCAAATGGGCGCATAAAGGGGAGATCGACCAAGCATTTTAAATTCAAAGAAACCTGCCAATCTCCATGAATTTCTCCTTATCCCATGTAACAAGGCCCCATATCCTCCAACCTCCCTTGTAATCCTCCACAATTTGGGGAGAATCTCCATGAATTTCTCCTTATCCCATGTAACAAGGCCCCATATCCTCCAACCTCCCTTGTAGTCCTCCATAATTTGGGGAGTTTTCAAATTTCAAAAGTTTTGTAAGGCTATTAAAAAGCCTTGGACGCCCCATTGTAAAGGGGATTTGATTTTTGGAGATTAATGAAAGTTGAGGTTGAATTGAAGTTTTATGTTTTGAGTGATTGTCTTTAAGCCCCTCTTCCACACCAAACTATTCTCTCTTCCAAGCATCCAACGCCCAAGTTAAGAAGAAGGCCTTGGAGTCGGCCAAGCCATCTCAAATCTCTTTCTTTGCTCATAAATTTTCCATCCCTTCCATATGCATGCCTTTCTTCTTCCTTAACTCTTATTCTTTATGTGCAGGGTCCTTCGAGATTTTCGAGTTGCAAGCAGGGTCTTCCTTGACAAGGAACCAACAAGCTGAAGCCCAAGTCTAGGGTTCTGATCTCTGTTATCCAAGGTTCTTCAGTTCTGAGCGTTGGTAGTTTCAAGGTATGAATCAAAAGAAGGTTGGAAAGCTCATCACGGTAAGTCCACAATCATTAGCCCCTATTATCTAGATCTTCTTCCTTCTTAATTTAGGATTGTGTCTAATCAAGTAAAAGTCCCTTTTCATGTAATCCTTAAGACTTATTATGATGAGTACAATGCTAATGTAATTAGGTTCATTACTCTACATACACTAATCAAATCATTAATCATATGCTTGCCGCATCATTTTGGTATCAGAGCATGGTTGCATTAGGGTAGAATAGTTTTCTTTAAATCCAAGCAAGATCTGAAATTCACGCCTCCTGAGCGGGTGTACTCCAGTACACTGTCATGACCCATGGGAATAATGATCCCCTGGCCGGACGTGAATTTTTTTAGATTGAAGTTTGGGCAAGCCATTGCACTTGTTTGATTAGGTTCTGTTTTTCTGAAAATTTGCATCTATTTACTGTAATCCATCTGCAGCTCCAAAGGCAAGTCACTAATTTTTTGTTGAAATATTTTTTTTCTTGTTCCTTTTTAAGTCAATTATCACCATATTAAATTTCATCATCAGAAAAAAATTATAAAAAAAATGAAAATTTTTACAGTTCAACACTATCATTAGGGTTATGTTCTCTCCTTTTTATTTATCTTCAAATGTAGGATCTGCTTAGAGTAGTACTAATTTTAGTTTTAAAATTTCTTTCATCTGCATTGAGATATATAAGTTAGGAATCCTCTGTGAATTTTTCAAAATTTTTGAACATTTTTTTCATCACGTTTTCCACACCACTTTCAAACTGCAACACACTTCTGCAGCACCTTTGCATTTCATTCATCTTATGAGAAATCAAATTAAGGGAATCAATTTGACATAGGGTCAGGGTTTCATCACCTGTCCCTAGCCCCAAAATCACCAACCAGCATATCGATCCCAGCCCGTTAATTAAAATTGAGTAGAACGTTAATTGCCCTAGTGGGTTAGGGACACTAACAAGTTGGGTTCAGGTTAGGGTCAAGTTAACTGTGTCAGCTAATTGGTGTGTGCTTACTGGCTTGGTGTCTAGGATTGGTGCATCAGGGCTTGTGATTTGGTCCACCTACCTGGCCAATCTTAGATTGGTGTCTAAGGTTGGCAATCAGGGACCTTCACTCCCCACCACCTACCTGGCTAAGTCCCATAAGTACTACTAGCTAGTTGGTTCACTTAAATAGATCTCTAATTTGTGCTCTAGGTCTAGGAAACCTTAGCTCGAGCTTGAGTCTACTTGCATGCATGAAAACTAGATCAGGAGCCTCATATTCACCAGTCCAGACCCAGTCCAGTGTAGCCATGGACCCGAATCTTGAAACCATGCTGAAAGGCCTAAATGATCTAATGGCCCAATTGAACCAAATGCTGGCTAAACAATTTTCCTTAGACCAACCAACTCCTACTATCCCATTAGCTCATATGAATGATAGGAGTAAGAACCCTGAAGTACAAGTTGAGTTCATGAATACTCAAGGCTTAGGATATCCTCAAACTGAAGGGCCAGGGAAGGAAGAAGGCAAGTCTGAACCTAGTAAATATGTGTATGAGACTGACATAAGTTTAATAGATGAATATGAAGGGGAAGACTGTGAAGAGAACAACTTTAGTACCTTACCTGAGGAAACCTTTGGTAAAGAAAAGATTATTGAGCCTAGTCTTGAAATATCAGAACAACCAAAATTTAGTGAGGACTTGGTTCCCGTAAGACAATGCCCTCAGGAAGAACCCAATACTTTAGCTTCGACACAAGAACTCCTTCAGTTACCTGAGAAGAACCCAATCATTATTTTAGAAGACTTTGCCGATGACCTTCAACTACCTACAAGCATCCCGCCCGTAGATCAATATTCAAATCTTAAGGTCATCATGAGTAACCAAGGTCTGTTTCAAGATTCTCCTAAATTATCCCAAGTCTCGGATTCCTATTTCCTGACTTTCCCTGGGTCTTATCATAATTTTAGAGCCATTAAGTTTCATTTTGATGAGATTACTATGTTGCATGAGCCTTTAAAGCCTATTCCTTTTGCTACCTACTTTTGGAAAACCTTATGGCATTTGCTAGGAACCCATGGTAAATTCTCATGTGCATACCAGACCAGGGTCAAACCTAGAGAGTCATTAATCTGTTAGGTTTAGGCCCTAGAGAGTCCAATAAAATTCCTCTCAATAAGGATGCCTAGTTCAGTCTGCATTTCGTAAGTCCTTGTGTAAGTTTCTGAGTCTGCTGAGTCTTTTGCACAGCATATCACAAATCTACATAAAGAAATCAATAATAAGATCAACCTGAGCAATGAAACTTATAAACACTTAGCTGACTCACATAAGAGGGCTAAAGAATTCTGTGAAGGGGATTATGTGATGATTAGGCTTAACCCTGAACAGTTCCCCTCTGGAACCATAAAGAAGCTGCATGCCCGCGGAGCGGGACCTTTCAAGATCTTAAAGAAAATAGGGCATAATGCATATGTTTTGGAACTTCCACCTGATATGGGTATCAGTACAACCTTTAATGTTTCAGACCTAGTAGAATACAAAGAACAAGTACTAATACCTAGTGAGCCTTTTGGGCCAGAAACTTTCATTGAGAGTGAACATATTTCCGAGTGTCCACCACCAACCCTACCTGAGCGGAGAGAGAGGATTGAGAGAATCCTGGATGACAAGACCATTACTACCAGGAATAAGGACTATCAGCGATACCTGGTTCAATGGCAAGGTCGACCTGAGTCCGACAACTCTTGGATTACTCGAGAGGACCTGCAAAGACTTAACCTAGACTTGTTCGAGCATTACCAGGGCAAAACTGAACCATACTCGACTGGGTCGAGTTCTGCCCACCCCAAGAGAATTGGTATGGACACCAGAAGCAGAAGCAGAATAAAACCCCACTTAAATAAGGTTAACCTGATTCCACTTTGGATCGAAGATCACTAGGTTAAATTTTTCTTGTAAAGGGCAATTTACTTTCAAGAGTCCTGTAATTACTTAGTTTCAATTTCATGAATCCTGTAATTATGTCCAATCGAGTCCTGTAATTATGTCCTGTCTCAATCTGGGTTCAAATAAGAACTCAATTAGAGTTCCATTAGGTTTATTTAAATCAAGTCCAAGCTATTTCAAGTTGAGGTTCACCAAACCACTTGGAGCTTCCAAATCAAGACCTTGGTCAACCAAGCTGGAATTCCACATCACCATGCCAACAAAGCAGCCACCAAGGATGCCACATCATCAGCCACGTCACCTTCAAATGGGCACCTAAAGGGGAGATCGACCAAGCATTTTAAATTCAAAGAAACTGGCCAATCTCCATGAATTTCTCCTTATCCCATGTAACAAGGCCCCATATCCTCCAACCTCCCTTGTAATCCTCCATAATTTGGGGAGAATCTCCATGAATTTCTCCTTATCCCATGTAACAAGGCCCCAAATCCTCCAACCTCCCTTGTAATCATCCATAATTTGGGGAGTTTTCAAATTTCAAAAGTTTTGTAAGGCTATTAAAAAGCCTTGGACGCCCCATTGTAAAGGGGATTTGATTTTTGGAGATTAATGAAAGTTGAAGTTGAATTGAAATTTTATGTTTTGAGTGATTGTCTCTAAGTCCCTCTTCCACACCAAACTATTCTCTCTTCCAAGCATCCAACGCCCAAGTCAATAAGAAGGCCTTGGAGTCGGCCAAGCCATCTCAAATCTCTTTCTTTGCTCATAAATTTTCCATCCCTTCCATATGCATGCCTTTCTTCTTCCTTAACTCTTATTCTTTATGTGCAGGGTCCTTCGAGGTTTTTGAGTTGCAAGCATGGTCTTCCTTGACAAGGAACCAACAAGCTAAAGCCCAAGTCTAGGGTTCTGATCTCTGTTATCCAAGGTTCTTCAGTTCTGAGCATTGGTAGTTTCAAGATATGAACCAAAAGAAGGTTGGAAAGCTCATCACGGTAAGTCCACAATCATTAGCCCCTATTATCTAGATCTTCTTCCTTCTTAATTTAGAATTGTGTCTAATCAAGTAAAAGTCCCTTTTCATGTAATCCTTAAGACTTATTATGATAAGTACAATGCTAATGTAATTAGGTTTCATTGCTCTACATACACTAATCAAATCATTAATCATATGCTTGCCGCATCAACTTTGACTTGTCACGGGTGGCAGATGGCTTCAATGGCAGTGGGTGTCACAAATAGGTCTCACCCTCGACCTCCATGAGGGTCTTCGTCCTCGGGATGAGAAGAGGGGTGTAGGCCTCCGCAGGAACAGGAGTCCCCCTCGGTCTTGGCCGGTCCCTTCGGGAGCTTTGAGCTCGGGGCGTTGGCTTCTGTGCCCCTAGCCCCTGGGCAGGCGCGGGCCTCTTCGGTGGCCTCCCATCTAGCTCCCGCCGGGTATGATCTGCCTCCTTGGCACGGACGTACTTCTGAGCATGGATGAGGAGCTCGGAGTAAGACTCCGAAGGCTTTTTGTCGAGCGAGTATGTCAAGCAGGAAGTCTTGAGCCCTCGCTTCAAGGCCAGTATGGCGACCGGCTCCTCCAAACAGTAGATCTCTAAGGTAGCAGCCTTGAAACGAGCCACGTAACTCTGCAGCGGCTCCTGATCCTATTGCCCGATGGAGAAGAGGATGTCCACCTCGCGTGGCATCTTCCGACAAGCATTGAAATGAGCCACGAACTTCTGCCCCAACTGCGTGAAGGAGCTGATGCTCTTCGGTTCAAGGAGGGAGAACCATACTCGAGCCGCCTTCCGGAGAGTGGCGAGGAAGGCGATGCACATCAAAGCGTCGGTGGCTCCCTGGACCCTCATGAGGGCCCGATAGCTTTCCAAGTGGTCCAGGGAGTCTTTGGTCCCATTGTAAGGGTCCAACTGCGGCATCCGGAATCGGTGCAAGATCGGCTCCGCTTGGATTTCTTTGGAGAATGGGGGATGGGCGTCATAGCCCACTAGCTCACTAGTAGAGCCCGGCATGCTGGCGAACCGGCAATCGAACTCTGCCAGCTTGCATTCATGCTCCTCCAGGCGCCTACCCGTCGCGCGCCTGGCGGCTTCATCAGGAAACCCCTCCACCGAAGGAGACGGAGAAGGTGACATGGATGCGCGGCACCCGTGACGGGGGGTCTTACTTTTCCTGCCTCGACGGGGTCTAGGCACCTCTCACCCGAGGTTTCGTGAGCAGCTCTGTCCATCAGCAGAGCCAGCTCGTTGTCTTTTCATCGGAGCTTGATGGCTGTCTCAGTTGTCAGTGGTGGCTCGCGGCTGCGACGATCTTCCTCAAGAATGGTGCAGGCTGTCGCAGGAAGTTATGGCATGGGTCGCTGGGATCCCTGACTGCTGGTGGGTAGCCACGGACCGGTGCTGGTGCTGATGTTGGAGCTGGCGTACCGCCGTAGTGAGAGTGTACATCAGCTGAGCAAGTGCGGTCAGCTGGGTTTCCAATGGGGGTCACTGAACCGGGGCAGGCACTTCCATCTCCGGTCCGTGCAGGTTCCCGTGAGAAGGGGATGCCTCCGCACGGCCGGGAGAAGCCCCCCTTGCCCGGGTGGTCACCATCCTCCTAACGAACTGGCCAAGCAGGACTTGAACTGGATCGAGTGTCATTCTGCCGCCCCTACCTGGTGTGCCAATCTGTTGCCGCCCGGATCGTCATGGCCTATAGTTGCTGATGGTGTCAGGTGGGTCGTGTCCGCTTGCCTGGTAACACCTCTGGTGCCTCGGGACCTGCAAGGAAGCAATGTCAGTGACCCGGGCCGGGGATTCCGGCGGGGGCACTCCGACGGTCATGTCAGTGGCGATCAAGAGAAACAGGTCCTCCTGGTCGAGCCCCTCTGGATGAGCTCCATGCTAGGAGGAGTGAATATAGTATGAGTGGAAGATGCGGACGAGTTGGGAATGGTGTTGGCCGAGATGGTCTTGCCCTCCTCTCTGGCCTTCTTCCCTTGTGTCGCTCTGGTTCCTCTCTTCAATTGAGAGTATGATATGAATATCTCTTCTTGAGGTTAGATACCGATACCTTTTTGCTTAGTTTTTTGGTGGGAGTTTCTACCTTGGTTTGCTTCGGGATCTCCCCCTGCTGTCGTGTATGGCAAGGTACCGTGACGTGGACGGGACGTCTCTCCTGTTGTGACAGTTGGGGAAGCCTCCATAGATTTCTGACATTCCTTTCGCTTATCCCTCTCCTGGGAGTCTATCAGGGTCTCGATCGGTGGGCCGTCGGTCTTGGGATCCATGCTCTTTGGTAGGGTCTTTTCTCCGGTTGTACGACAGATCGATGGAGGGTATGGCGCATTGATTGCAGCATGGTTGGTGTCGTACGGCCCTCGAGAGCATCGCCACTATCCTTGGAGGAGAGGTAGGGCTCCCTTGGCGGCCAACGTATTGGCTTGAACAGGGGGCCGAGCTGGAGAGGCAGGGCCTGTCTACGGTAGACTCCCCTAGGTGCTGCTCGGCAGGACAGAGGCGGACCGAGCTCGGTCGTGGAGGGGTGCCTCGTGGCGGAGGAGGCTGAGCTTGACTCCTGACCACGGGGCTCGACCTCAGGCGAGCTCGGTGCCGGGGTGCCACCCAGCCCAGCGGACCTGAGCTCGGAGGGGTGCCTCATGGCAGAGGAGGCTGAGCTCGACACCTGACCACGGGGCCCGATCTCGAGGGGTCCGCCTTTGGTGGGAACTTGGACTCGGCTCCGGCCTAGGTGTTCCGGGCTTGCAGGAACGGACCTGGCGGAGGAAGGAGTTTGCCTTCGACAAGTAGAGGGTTGCTTCAGGGGAGCTCAGCTCGGCAAAGGCGCTCATGTTGAAAGCTTGTCGTGGCGTCTGATGGGGACTTCATGTCCACTGCCTCATGCCACGTCAGCATTCTGGCCACATCAGTATGGAATAGAAATAATGGAAGGGAGGGAAGTAGAGGATTGTTGGTGATTTTGGTGGAGTGTGGCTGGCTGCTCTTGAAGATGAGGTAGGCATCAATGGAAGAAGAACTTTTGCTGGAATTTGAGAACTAAAGCACTTGGTTAAGCTTCTCACTCAATCCCTCATGGATGGCTTTTGCAAACACAAATGAAGAAAATTCTAGATTTCATTCTTTCAAAAGCATCCTTTTACAAAGAGATTAGGGGCCTATTTATAACCTTCTAAGCTCCATTTGAAATTCAAATTTTACATGAAAAGAGGGAAAAATGTAGTTACAAATTTGAATTTCAAAATTCATGAAAAGGGGGGCACCAAATCTGAAAATCTGCATGCATGGGTGCCAAGTGTCTAAATCTGAAAATCTTCATATATGGGTGCTAAGTGTCCAAATCTGAAAATCTGCATGTATGGGTGCCAAGTGTCCAAATCTAAAAATCTTCATGTATGGGTGCTAAGTATCCATTCTCTTGGATAAGGTGTCTTGGTGAGGTGGCTTCAATCAAAGCTTCATTCCATCCAATGGCTCTTATTTCATGCACCCTTGATTTGAAGATTTACTTGATGTAGCTTTGGCTCTTCCCTTGGTCCAATTATATGCTCCCTTGGTTGGACTTGACTCAAGCTCAAAAGAAAAATTACAACTCAATTTGAACTTGAGTACATTTGACTCTTACAACTTAATTGACCCAAGGCTTCAAGACCTAATACTTAGCAATACTCAAACATAAAATTCATGATACAAGAAAACTTAACTAGACTCAAGACGTAGGCTTGGATCAAGTTAACATGGTTGGAACTCAATTTGCAATCCATAAGGAATTGGTGTTGACTAGGTTTGATTGAAGTCTTCTTTTAACCTTGGTGCCCGCACCAATTCCCTCGAGTTGGGAAGAACTCGACTCTATCGAGTAGGGATCTGTTTTACTCTGGTAGTACTCTAATAAGTCTGGGTTGATTCTTTATAGATCCTCTCGTGTAATCCACAAGTCTTCGGACTCAGGTTGACCTTGCCAACAAACTAAATAGTGTTGGTAACCTTTATTCCGTGAGGTGATGGCTTGGTCATCCAGAATATGCTCAATCTTATCTCACCATTCTGGTAGAACTGTTGGTGGATACTCAGGGATGGATTCACTCTCAATAATTGGCTCAGGCTCAAATGGCTTGCTAGGTATTATTATCGGCTCCTTATACTCTACTAGGTCTGAAACATTGAAAGTCGAGCTGATACCTAAATCAGATGGTAAGTTTAGCACATATGCATTAGATCCTATTTTCTTTATAACTTTAGACGGACCTGCACTGTGAGCATGCAATTTTTTTAAGGTTCCTGGTGGGAACTGTTCTGGTCTAGGCCTTATCATAACATAATCTCCTTCAGTGAATTCTTTGACTCTCCTATGTGAATTCGTCATATGCTTATAAGTTTCATTGCTCAATTGGATCTTTTTGTTAATTTCTTTATGTACATCCCTAATATGCTGTGCATATGATTTAGCTGATTCAGAAATTCGAGCTTGTATGGGTGAAGGAATAAGATCTAAGGGCTTCCTAGGTTTGTAACCATGGACCACTTCAAAAGGACTCTTCCCAGTTGATCTATTGACTGAGCTGTTGTAAGCAAATTTTGCACGAGGGAGTAAGAGATCCCAATTTCCTGTATTGTCACCAACTAAACATCTTAGCATATTCCTAAACTCCAATTGACTACTTCAGTTTGGCCATCAGTCTGAGGATGATAGGCAATAAAAAATTTCAGTTTGGTTCCTAGCATATGCTAGAGGGTCTTCCAAAAGTAGCTAGTGAACCTAACATCTTTATCTGATACAATGGTTTTGGGTAAACCATATAGTCTAACCACCTCATCGAGAAAAAGTTTGGCCATTCTAGAAGCATCTAGGGTTTGAGAACATGGGATGAAGTAAGCCATCTTAGAAAATCGATCAACTACAACATAGATGGAATCATATCTTCTTGAGGTCATTGGGAGTCCTAGTATAAAGTCCATACTAAGATCCTGCCATGGACAATCAGGGACTGGGAAGGGAGTGTATAGACCGGTGTTTTGCCTTTGCTGTTTGGCAACATCACATGTTCGATATTGAGCTACAACTTGGGCCACATTCCTTTTGAGGGTAGGCTAAAAGAATTTGTCTTCTATCATTAAGATGGTCTTGTTTATACCAAAATGACCTGCCAGGCCTCCAGTATGAACTTCCCAAATCAAAACTCTCTAATAGAAGTTCGGGGAACACAGTTGATTTCCTTTGAAAAGGAATCCATCTAGGAGAGTATAGTCACTATGTGCACTAGATGGTCCTTGTTGGAGGGATTGATAGATATCACCAAAGTCTGGACACTTAGGATCTTCATCTTTCAGTCTATCAAACGCTACAACCTCGGTACTAACTGAGGACAAAAGCATGGATCGTTGGCTTAATACATCGGCAACCTTATTTTCAGAGCCAGCACGGTGTTTCAAAACAAAGGTGTATGCCTGAATGAATTCTATCTATTTCCCATGCCTAGGGTTCAATTTTTTTTGGAAATTAAGGAATCGTAAGGCTTCATGATCAGAATAAAGAACAAATCCTTGCAGTAGTAAATAGTGTCTCCAATACCTCAAAGCCTGAACTATCGCATACAATTCCTTATCATACGTCGAATATCTCATCCTTGTCACATTCAATTTCTCACTAAAGAATGCCACTGGATGACTGTCTTGACTCAAAACTCCTCCAATTCCTACTCCATAGGCATCACAAGCAACCTCAAAAACCTTTGAAAAATCGAGCAACCTCAAAATAGGTGCTTATATCATTTTTTTCTTTATTTCTATGAAGGCTCTTTCAACGGGTTTTGTCCATTCAAAGGTTCCCCTCCTAATGTAGTCGGTAATGGGTACAACTATTGTGCTAAATCCTCGAATGAATCTTCTATAGAAGGTAGCTAAACCATAGAAACTACAGACATCATGAATACGTTTGGGTACGGGCCACTCGACTATGAACTTGACCTGTTCGGGGTCGACAGACACCCCTTCAGTGGTGACAACAAATCCTAGAAAGATAACTCTATGGGTCATAAAGTCACATTTCTTGAGGTTGGCATAGAGACTATCTTATCTAAGGGCTTGGCAAACCTGTTTCAGATGGTTCAAATGGTCACCTATTTTAGATGGTTCAAATGGTCTTCCTTATTTCACTATAGATGAGAATGTCATCAAAGTAGACCACTACGAACTTTCCAATGAATGTCCTTAAAACCCGGGTCATGATCTTTATGAAGGTACTAGGTGCATTGGACAGGCCGAAAGGCATCACTACCCACTCATACAAGCCATCTTTGGTTTTGAAGGCAGTTTTCCATTCGTCCCTGAGCCTGATTCTTACTTGATGATAGCCACTCTTAAGGTCAATTTTGGAGAATATTTTGGCTCCAGCCATCATATCCAACATGTCATCTAAATGAGGAATAAGAAAATGATACTTAATGGTAATCTTATTTATGGCCTTGCTATCTACACACATTCTCCATGTGCCATCTTTCTTAAGGGTCAGAAGGGCTGGTACTGCACATGGGCTTAGGCTCTCTCTAATGAATCCCTTTTGGAGAAGATCTCCAACTTGACATTGTAACTCAGAGTGTTCTGTAGGGTCCATTCTATAATGGGGGAGGTTTGGTAATGTCGATCTTGGGATCAAATCTATGGCATGTTGAATGTCTCTCAAGGATGGAAGGTGATTAGGAAGGTCTTTAGGAAAGATGTCTTGAAACTCTTCTAAAAACCTTAACACTTCCTCGGATTTTTCCTTATGGGGTTGGTCTTGATTTTCCTTAGCTGCTAAAACCCAAATAGGCGAACCATTGCTAAGCTCTTACTCTAATTCTTTAGCAGTGATCATGTTTATCCCCTATTTCTTATCCCTCAAGTGACTTGATCCTCTCTTAACTTGGTCCTTAGGTGGTGAGGAATTGATTACAATCTTCTTCCCATTGTGGGTGAAAGAACATGAATTAGATCGACCATAGAGTATAGCATCATGATCATACAACCATGGTCGACCTAATATGATGCTGCTAACTCCCATTGGAAGAACATCGCACCAAACCTTTTCTTGGTACGATTGGAACTGGATTGTGACCTGGCACCTAGACTGATGTGGAATAAGGGGGTTAGGGCTAGGGATGTTGGATGCTAATAAGGATGCTTACGATGCAAAGGAATTCTTTTTAGGGTTGATGATTTTTTTTTTTTTATGTTTCTTGTTGTTCTTCTTCGTTGTTTTAGGGTTTCGATTCCCGATCACAAGCAAAGGTAAGAAATATGAAGAGCAGTAAGGGAAGCTTATCCTAGCAGTTTAAAGCCCTACAAGTAAGAACGAGAACAAGACCCCGGGATTAAGACACCCCGGTAGGACTAGATCGACCTACAATATCTACTTAAGAGATAAAGAGAAGGCAAACCTCAAACTTCTGAAGTGCCCGGTGCAGACATCGCTCAACTCGGTGGATGCGGCCTGGATGCCCGAGCAATCGAACCCGTGGGAGCGCTGGCTTTGGGTCTGGAGGTTATGATGGCAAAGCTAACTGTCTCCAATGCTCGAGATGCCAGGGAGGACCTGTAGGCAAACAAAAGAAAGGTCAGTGGAATATGGAGATGTACGGAAAGGAATTGAACTGGAATTGGGAAGGGGCTTCGAGCTCGGTGTCTGGCTGGATTTCGAAGTCGAAGTTGGAGATAACTTGGGGCTTCGCACCCCGCGACATCCCGGAGGATGAAGGATTCGCGACGCCCTGGGGTGACGGACAGGTGGCCTCACACCACTCGACGTCCCTGGGGACGAAGGCAATTCCACTCGAACCTAGCCTAAGAGACAATGGTTGGAGGGTGGAAGAAACTCAAACTCAATCACTCAATTTTTCATTCATCCATTCATTCTTTTTTTTTTTTACAATGGAGGGGGTTGGGTCCTTTAAATAGGCACCCAAGGCCCATTTTGAAATTCAAATGCAAGAATACAAAATTTCTTCTTCTTTTTCTTTAATGGGCATGGCATGAAGCAAGGCTAGGAGGAGGGATCATGGCGCCTTGAAGTTGGAAAGAATCTTCATTGTTTTGGAAAAAGACATGAAGAGGGGCTTGTAGCATGGCTTATGTTCTTCTTCCTTCCTTTGTTGCACACCCTTTCTTTGGTATAAGGCTTGACATGGGAGTGTGTCCTTTGACCTTCCTTCCTTGTAAGAACATTTTGGGAAGAAAGCTTGGAAGGGGGCTTGCTTTGAGGCTTGGATTCTTCAAGGATCTCCAACGTCCTCTTTTGATGGAACAAAGCGTGATGTGGGGGAGGGAAGAGGGGGATGGTGTCTCTTCCTTCCATTGTTGCCCAAGACATGTGGAAAGCATGAGGATGCCACTTTGTTTCCCTTCTTGGATGCCCAAGTGGCAGCTGATGTGGTGCCACGTAGGTAGCTGAGGTGGCACCTGAGTTGGCATTATCCCAAGTGGAAGGGGTGGGTTGGCCCACCAGAACTTGATTTGGTGAAGATAACCAGAGTGACTTCAATTGGTCTTGGGCCCAGACCAAACTCAGACTCGAACAAATACAAGACTCATGAACTAACTTGACCCAAATTGGTCAAGGTACTGGACTAAACAAACTTTGACAAGAACTTATAAAATTGCTTTGGCTCAAGGCCTTATTACAGGACTCATAGAAGGGGGAACCCTAATCTGAGATCCACAGAGGGTTGAGGAGCCTCTGTCAGATCCTGGTGCCCACACCAATTCTCCCGGGGTGGGAGGAACTCGACCCTGTCGAGTAAGGGTTAGTCTGGCTTTGGTACCTCTCCAGGATATCGGGGTCGATGCGCTGCAAGTCCTCCTGGGTGATCCACGAATCATCGGATTCAGGTTGGCCTTGCTATCAGACCAAGTAACGTTGATAGCCTTTGCCCCGGGTAGTGATATCTTGGTCATCCAGGACACGCTCGATCCGCTCTTCTCGCTCAGGTATATTTGGAGGTGGACACTCAGGTTTAGGTTCACTCTCAAAAGAAAGGTCAGGCCCAAATGGCTTGCTAGGTATGTTTGTAGGTTCCCTATACTCGACTAAGTCAGAGATATTGAATGTCGAGCTAATTCCATAATCCGAAGGTAATTCTAGCACATAGGCATTAGGGCCCATTCTCCTAATCACTTTAAAGGGACCCGCCCCACAAGCATGAAGCTTCTTAACGGTTCCTGGTGGAAACCGTTCAAGCTGGAGCCTAATCATTACAAAATCCCTTATTTCAAACTCTTTGGCTCGCTTTCGGGAATCAGCCAAAGTATTTTAAAATTGTATTTAATGCATAATCCTAACATGATGCAAAATGCAGACTCAACTATGCAATCTTATTGAGAAAAAATTTTATTGGACTCCTAGGGTCTAAACCTAACAGACTTTTGACTCTCTAGGTTTGACCCTAGTCTGGTATGCACAAGAAAAATTATTAAGGATCCCTAGCAAATGCCATAAAGTATACCAGAAGTAGAGGGCAAACGGGATGGGCTCTAAGGAGTCATGCAATCTGGTAATCCCAATAAAAAGTGACTCCATGGCTTTAGAAATGTGAGAGGGTTCAGGGTAGGGTAGGAAATAGGAATCGGAGTCTTGGGGTGGCTTATGGAAAACATAAAAGATGCCTTGGTTATTCAGGATGACCTTAAAATTTGGGCATCGTTCTATAGGTGTCATATGGTCCACTTGTTCTGGTAGATCTTGGGGCTCGCTAGGGTCAATCCCACAGTGAAGAAGGTCTGTTAAAGAGGATCCTGGGACCACATCTATAGTATGATGGATGTCTCTCAGGGGTGGAAGTTGATCAGGTAACTCATCGGGAACTTCATCCTCAATTTCTTTCCGAGCTTCAACCATCTCTTGAGGATGTTCTCTTTGGATTGGTTCATTAAGGGTTGGTTCCTGAACTCCTGTGGAAAAGACTGGTGAATCCTCATGTTTATTTACTAGATGTGATCCTGGCTCGGTCATTTCCTTTTCAAATTTTGTAGTGGGTTCAGGATCATTTTCCTTGGATTCCTCAATGATTTCACCCTCGGGCCCATCTTCTACTAAACTTGACTCATAGATGCTTTCTTTCAATTCTTTAATGGGCTCAGGAGTTTCTTTCCCTTGATTTTCAATGGGTTCAACCTTCAAGTCTTCAATGGGCTTAGGGGTTTTTGTATTCAAATTCTCAGAATGTTCATCCTTCTCTCCTTGAAACTCTTTAAAGGGTCCTTTCCCAGTAATCTCTTCTTCTAACCCATTATCCTTGATTGGGTTAACTTCAGGCTTCTTCTCTTTAAGGCTAGTTGATCCTTTCTTGACTGGATCCTTTGGCTGGATTGGGTTGATTGTAATCTTTTTCCCTTGGTGGAGAAAGATGCAGGTATTGGATCGACCATAAAGGGTAGCATCATGGTCGAAAAGCCAGGGTCGTCCTAGGATGATACTACCCACACCCATGGGTAAGACGTCACACCAAATCGATTCTTCATAGGAACTTATTTTAATCTTGATTTGGCACCTAGATCTTACTGGGATTGAAGTTGAATCTATCCAGGAGACTTTGTAAGGGTTGGGGTGGGAAACTGTGGCTGGTCCTAAAGATTTGACTGTACTCAAGGAAAGGGCATTAACACAGCTTCCACTATCAATGATGACCTTACAAACCTTATCTCCTAGCTTGATCAGGGTCTGTAGGATGTTAGTCCTATGCCAGTCTTCCTGTATTATGTTTTGGGCTAGGATGCATCTGACTACTCCTAGAAGGTCTTCAGATTCATTTAGCTCTTCCTCTAGGGGTCTTAGTCTGGCCTCTATTTGATCCAATCTATTGTTCAACTGGTTGCCTAACTGGGTCATGGATTGAGTCATGGATTGAGTTAGGGCTCCGATGTCAGCTCGCAGTTGGTCCATGGTGTCGATAGAGGGTGGATAAGGTGGGTGAAAAGAGGTTCCTGATCTAGTGCACATGTAACAAAATGATGCTACGGTTTGCTAGACCTAGGAGATCTCTCCAAATGTAAAGTCAAGAAGATGAACCTGGAAGCAGTAACTTGGCACCTGGCCAGGTAAGTGTAAGGTGAGTGGAGGTTCCTCTTTGCTTGCCTACACACCAATTAGAAATTGGCCAGGTAAGCGAACCAACCCACTTCCCTTCGGGCTCTAGTCCCTAAACCACTTGCCTAGACACCAGCTACACAAGCACACACCAACAAGCAATCTAGCTTGGCTCGGCACTTGGGTTGACCCGACTTCATGGGTGTCCCTAGCTCACTAGAGCAGATTAAATGTCTAATTGATTTTAGTTAATGGCTAGGGTTCGATATGCCGGGTGGTGGTTTTTGGGCTAGGGACAGGTAATGAAATCCTGACCCTATGTTAAATTGATGCCCTTAAGATAAGTTATGTAAAATGAAGTACAATTATGACTAATGAAATGACTTAAAATTTTTTTTATTCTTTTGTGTCTTTTAGATGGGTGAATGCTAAACAAAATGCAGGAATTAAAACATGCAAGAAACAAGCTAGATGGAGGAATGAATCAAAATGAGATGCTTGCTAAAATTTCAGACCTGAGATTATCTTAGACGGTATTTTAGCTTGTAGAAACTCTACAAACTGAAATAAAATCTAAGAAAATAGAAAAAAATACTATGAAATGAATGCGATCTAACAAAGTAGAAATCATGAAATTTAGATATCTCTACAGGGATAAACAATCCAATGATCAGACCATATACGGACTGACCAGAATACAGAAAATGAAACAAATGCACTAGTCCTAGCCTTGCTCTGATACCAGAAATGATGTGGAACAAGGGGGTTAGGGCTAGGGATGCTGGATGCTAATAAGGATGCTTACGATGCAAAGGAATTCTTTTTAGGGTTGATGATTTTTTTTTTTTATGTTTCTTGTTGTTCTTCTTCGTTGTTTTAGGGTTTCGATTCCCGATCACAAGCAAAGGTAAGAAATATGAAGAGCAATAAGGGAAGCTTATGCTAGCAGTTCAAAGCCCTAAAAGTAAGAACGAGAACAGGACCCCGGGATTAAGAAACCCCGGTAGGACTAGCTCGACCTACAATATCTACTTAGGAGATAAAGAGAAGGCAAACCTCAAACTTCTGAAGTGCCCGGTGCAGAGATCGCTCAACTCGGTGGATGCAGCCTGGATGCCCGAGCAGTCGAACCCGTGGAAGCACTGGCTTTGGATCTGGAGGTCACGATGGCAAAGCTAATTGTCTCCAATGCTCGAGATGCCAGGGAGGACCTGTAGGCAAACAAAAGAAAGGTCAGTGGAATGTGGAGATGTACGGAAAGGAATTGAGCTGGAGTTGGGAAGGGGCTTCGAGCCTGGTGTCTGGCTGGATTTCAAAGTTGAAGTTGGAAATAACTTGGGGCCTCGCACCCCGCGACGTCCCGTAGGATGAAGGAATGTGGCCTCACACCACGCGACGTCCTGAAGGACGAAGGATTCACGACGCCCTAGGGCGACAGACAGGTGGCCTCACACCACTCGACATCCCTGGGGACGAAGGCAATTCCACTCAAACCTAGCCTAAGAGACAATGGTTGGAGGGTGGAAGAAACTCAAACTCAATCACTCAATTTTTCATTCATCCATTCATTCTTTTTTTTTTTTAACAATGGAGGGGGTTGGGTCCTTTAAATAGGCACCCAAGGCCCATTTTGAAATTCAAATGCAGGAATACAAAATTTTTTCTTCTTTTTCTTGAATGGGCATGGCATGAAGCAAGGCTAGGAGGAGGGATCATGGCACCTTGAAGTTGGAAAGAATCTTCATTGTTTTGGAAAAAGACATGAAGAGGGGCTTGTAGCATGGCTTATGTTCTTCTTCCTTCCTTTGTTGCACACCCTTTCTTTGGTATAAGGCTTGACATGGGGAGTGTGTCCTTTGACCTTCCTTCCTTGTAAGAACATTTTGGGAAGAAAGCTTGGAAGGGGGCTTGCTTTGAGGCTTGGATTCTTCAAGGATCTCCAATGCCCTCTTTTGATGGAACAAAGCGTGATATGGGGGAGGGAAGAGGGGGATGGTGTCTCTTCCTTCCAATGTTGCCCAAGGCGTGTGGAAAGCATGAGGATGCCACTTTGTTTCCCTTCTTGGATGCCCAAGTGGTAGCTGATGTGGCGCCACGTAGGTAGCTGAGGTGGCACCTGAGTTGGCATTATCCCAAGTGGAAGGGATGGGTTGGCCCACCAGAACTTGATTTGGTGAAGATAACCAGAGTGACTTCAATTGGGCTTGGGCCCAGACCAAACTCAGACTCGAACAAATACAGGACTCATGAACTAACTTGACCCAAATTGGTCAAGGTACTGGACTAAACAAACTTTGATAAGAACTTATAAAATTGCTTTGGCTCAAGGCCTTATTACAGCCTCATAGAAGGGGGAACCCTAATCTGAGATCCATAGAGGGTTGAGGAGCCTCTATCAGATCCTGGTGCCCACACCATAGACTTAATGGGAATTGAGGTTGAATCTATCCAAAATACCTTATATGGATTAGGATGGGGCACAGTGGGTAATCCTAGGTTCTTGACTATGTTGGTTGATATGGCATTGATGCAACTACCACTATCTAAGATGACCTTGCACACCTTTTCTCCTATCTTGATAAAGGTTTGTAGGATACTAGTCTTACGCCAATCTTCTTGCTCTTTACTCTGGGTTAAGATACATCTCATAACTCCTAGGGTTTCTGATGAGTCTATGATCTCTTCATCCCCTTCATACTTATCAGCTAAACTCACACCTGCCTCATATATCTCTTCTTCCTCCTTATAGTTTTCTAGGGTTTCAATAACTTCTTCTAATTCCCCTGTGTAATGCTCCAATGGGACATTGGCTTGCGTAGTGACCTATCTTGTGGCACCTAAAACAATGGACATTTCCTTCTCTTCTAACCTCAGGGCTCTTTCGTTTATCTTCTTTTCGAACTAATGGAATAGTAGGATTGGGTCTATTGGCTGTACTAGGGCTTGGACTTGGTCTATTTTCAGGAGGATTAATCCTAGTGGGTTCAGGTCGGTGAAATAAAGGTCTCCTCTGGAATCTCTCACAGTCCCTAGCAACTTGGTAGGCCTGGTCTAGGTCATGGACTTATCTCAAAAACAGTTCTCTCTGGATCTCCTCATGTAGACCTGCTCTAAACCTAGACAAGGTTGCTATCTCAGACTCAACCACGTTGCATCTCATCACGAACTCATCAAACTTGGCAACATATTCAGACACTGTCTTATTCTCTTGAGTTAATTATTGCCATTGATCCAAGAGTCTCTGTTCATAGGACATTGGTAAATACTTCTCCCAAAGTTTCACCTTCATAGCTTTCCAAGTGGCTATAGGTATATTACCCTTTTGTCGACTCATGCACTCAACATTACCCCAATACAACCTAGCTTGACAGACCAAACTAAGTTTGGCAAACTTAAATTTCCTATCTTTTGACATTTTATACCAATCAAAATATTGGTCCATGTCACCCTCCCAGTCTATATACACCTTAGGATCCAAGTTTCCATCAAATGTGGGTACATCTAGATGAATTTTTCTAAGGGCCCTTTCATCCTGGTCAACATAATCATGGTAAACTCTCCTTGGAGTGGGTCAGGAGTATATTCCTGGTGTTGGACTCTAGAATGGACAGGTGGCAATCTAGGTGATTGCGGCTCAGTAGGGGCCAAATGGGCATCCTCAAGGGTTCCTATTTTCTCTTCCATTCGATCAAACCTAATGTTCAATTGCTTTAACTGCTCAGTCATAGTTCTCATCAGGGTTTTTAGATTAGGATCCATGGAAGTACTGGGATGGTCAAGTGAATGTTGATAAGGAGTTCCTGATCTAGTTGTCATGTGCTCACAGACTCAAACTCGGGCTAGGGGTTTGCTAGACCTAGAGTCCAAACCAAATGTTAGGTCAAGATGACAATCTTGGTTGTAGTAACTTGGCACCTGGCCAGGTAAGTGTAAGGTTGGTGGAGGTCCCTCTTTGTTTGCCTTAGACACCAATTTGAAATTGACCAGGTAAGCAGACCAACCCACCTTCCTTCGGGCTCTTGTCCTTGAACCACTTGCCTAGACACCAGATACACAAGCACACACAAACAAGTTGTCTAAATTGGCTTGACACTTGGTTCGACCCGACCTTGTGGGTGTCCCTAGCTCACTAGAGCAAATTAAGTGTCTACTCAATTTTAATTAAGAATTGGGTCCGATATGCAGGGTGATGATTTTTGGGCTAAGGACAGGTGATGAAATCCTGCCCCCATGTCATACTGATGCCCTTAGATTGATTTGCCATGAGATGGTACAAATATGCATATGAACCCTAATTTCAGCAGCAGAAATTTTATGTGTTGCAGTTCAAAGTGGGGCTGAGAAGTGCTGTGTAACAGTCTCAGAAAAATTTGAAAAATTCACAGAAGACTGCTAACTTATAGATGATATGCCATATGAAAGAAAATTTAAAAATAAAATCTGTGCTGTGTTGAGAAGATCCTGAAATTTAGATAATGTAAAAGGAACAGAACAAAACATACAGGAATTTCAGCAACAGTGATGGAGTGCAGAAATTTTTATTTTTTCTGTAATTTCTTTCTAAGGATAAAATTATGCATGCTGATAGCTAACTTAAAATGAATTAGGAAAAAAATTACTTCAATAAAAAATGAATTACTTTTTTTTAGAGTTTTATACGAATTACAGTCATCCTACTCAGAAATATAGCAAGCAGAAAACATAAAGTTCTAAGTGCAGAAATTCAAAAATGTGACCTACCATGCTCTGATACCAAAGATGATGCGGCATACTTATAGAAAATATGGCATGAATGACTAAAGTAATTAAGCTAATTAAATCTCTAAAACATATGATCTAATTTCAGTCATAGTGGAGTCATTAAGATGTGTCAAAGAAGACTAAACTAGAAGGCTCATATGCTTCGCAGTGCAAATCTAAATTAAGTTAATGAATTAGGACCTACGTAGCTAGAAGAATCATCTAATTAAGACTATACCCTATTCAAAAGTTCAGACCATAAGAGGAAAGGAAAGGGTTTAGATACCAATAATGACTCTCCAATAACCTTACACTAGGTTCACTCCTTCACACTCAGGATTGGCGACTAACTGATTAAGCTAAACCACCCATTGGAAGTAGAGGCTCTTTCTACTGAGTTAAAGGTAAGGAGGACTTCATCCTAGACTGGATACTCCTTAGGATCCTATAAGAACAACCATTAGTATTGTGGAGGAGATGGAAGATAGTATGGAATAGAAATAATGGAAGGGAGGGAAGTAGAGGATTGTTGGTGATCTTGGTGGAGTGTGGCTAGCTGCTCTTGAAGATGAGGTAGGCGTCAATGGAAGAAGAACTTTTGCTCGAATTTGAGAACTAAAGCACTTGGTTAAGCCTCTCACTCAATCCCTCACGGATGGCATTTGTAAACACAAATGGATATAAGAAAATTCTGGATTTCATTCATTCAAAAGCATCCTTTTACAAAGAGATTAGGGGCATATTTATAACCTTCTAAACCCCATTTGAAATTCAAATTTTACATAAAAAGAGGGGGAAATGTAGTTACAAATTTGAATTTCAAAATTCATGAAAAGGAGGGTACCAAATCTGAAAATCTGCATGCATGGGTGCCAAGTGTCTAAATCTGAAAATCTTTATATATGGGTGCCAAGTGTCCAAATCTGAAAATCTGCATGCATGGATGCCAAGTATCCAAATCTGAAAATCTTCATGTATGAGTGCCAAGTGTCCATTCTCTTGGATAAGGTGTCTTGGTGAGGTGGCTTCAATCAAAGCTTCATTCCATCCAATGGCTCTTATTTCATGCACCCTTGATTTGAAGATTTACTTGATGTAGCTTTGGCTCTTCCCTTGGTCCAATTATATGCTCCCTTGGTTGGACTTGACTCAAGCTCAAAAGAAAAATTATAACTCAATTTGAACTTGAGTACATTTGACTCTTACAACTCAATTGACCCAAGGCTTCAAGACCTAATACTTAGCAAGACTCAAACATAAAATTCATGATACAAGAAAACTTAACTAGACTCAAGACTCATGCTAGGAACAAGTTAACATGGTTGGAACTCAATTTGCAATCCATAAGGAATTGGTGTTGACTAGGTTTGATTGAAGTCTTCTTTTAACCTTGGTGCCCGCACCACATAGGGCCTTTGCCTTTTCATCCAGTAGACAGGCATGGGAAATTGAGGCTTCCGGCTTGCCTTGCCGGACCCGGGTATCGGTGGATAAGTGCAGGGCACTGAGGCTGTCGACTCTCGGCTTGAGTACGGGGTGCTGAGGCCCCCGACTTTCCTTGCAAGACCTAGAGACCAACATATGAGTGCGGGGTGCTGAGGCTCCTAGCTTGAGTGTCGGGCACTGAGGCTCCCGGCTTTGCTTGCCAAACCTGGGGATCGATGGATGAGTATGGGGTGCTGAGGCTCCAGACTTTCCTCGCTAGACCTGGGGACCGACGGATGAGTGCGGGGCACTAAGCTCCCATTTTTTCTCACCAGACCTGGAGACTGATGGTTGAGCCTATTTTGGAAAGATAAGGTCAAATTGTGCTATCAAAAAAACATTTCATTTCATTCTTGGACATAGGGCATACATCGCTGATAGGACATCCTCAGGTTTTAGGAATTCCATGTTTGGGAGAATACAACTCCATCAAGGCTGGTGATTCGATATGCTCCTTGGGATAGGGCTTCGACCACCCTATAGGGGCCCTCATAGTTTGGGGATAGCTTACCATATTGGCTAGGCTAGGAAGCTTCCACATGCTTGAGTACGAGGTCGCTCGGATGGAAGGCCTTGGGCCTGATGAGGGAGTTATGGTAGCGGGCCACCCGCTGTCGGTTTGCCATCATGCAGAGCCATGCTTTATCTCTTATTTCATATAGCATGTCAAAGTTGAAGAGGAGGCACGCAGGGTTGTCGACCTCGTCATATTGCTAGCCCTGTTGTGTAGGTAGGCCCATCTTGATCGGGATTACGACTTCTATGCCGAAGACCAAACTGAAGGGCATCTTGCCTGTCGCTATCTGAGGTGTAGTGTGGTAGGCCCACAGCATACTAGGGAGCTCATCGACCCATTAGCACTTCACCTCATCTAGTCGGGTGTGGAGTCCTTAGAGGATGGTCCGGTTCGTCACCTCAGCTTCTCCATTGGTCCGGGGGTGAGCTACCGATTTGAAGCGGTGATAGATGTTCATGTCAGTATAAAACTCCTGAAAAGCTTGATTATCAAACTACCATCTATTGTCTATAATGATGGTATGGGGAAGCCCAAAATGATAGATAATTGACCTTTAAATAAAGGACCTCACCTTGTCTTCGATGATCCGGGTTAGCAGTTTCACTTCCACCTATTTGGTGAAGTAGTCGATGGTGACGATCAGGTACCTCCGCTGACCAAATGTCGAAGGGAAAGGATGTAGGATGTCTATGCCCCATTGGGTGAACAGCTAGGGTGAAAAGAGCTGGGACAGTAGGGAGGCCGGCTGGGTTGGATGTGGACATGCCTCTGGTAGCGATCACACTTCCATACATACTCAACTGCATCTTCCTACATAGTCTCCCAGTAATATCCCTATCAAAGGGCTTTGTAGGCCTATGTCCTGCCCCCTACATGGTTACCACAGATGTCCTCATGTATCTCTTGGAGGACGTAGAGAGCCTCTAAGGGTCTCAGACATCTCAGCAGGGGATAGGAGTATGACCTTCGATAGAGTTGTCCGTCCATGAGCATGAAGCGAGCAGTCTTTCACTTCAAGAGGCTTGCCTCCGTGAAGTCTTCGGGCAGGGTGCCGTCAGTTACGTACCTAATATAGGGATCCATCTAGCTTGTCTTGAGGGCAACCTGTTGGACCTTACCCATGACCTCACTGCTGGGGATGTCTAGATATTCAATGAAGTTATGCCCCAACAATGAGTATGGTAGGGTTGCAAGCTTGGAAAGTGCATCGGTGTGGACATTCTCCCCATGGGGAATATGAAAAATTTGAAAATACTGGAGGTTTATTATGTATGAGTGCACTCAATCTAGGTATCTCGCCATCATAGGATCTCGAGCCTTATACTCACTAGAGACTTGGCCCGCCATGAGCTCTGAGTCCGTGAAGACCTTCAGGCTCGTCATGCCCAGCTCATGAGATACCCTCAGTCCCATGAGGAGCACCTTGTATTTGGCCTGGTTGTTAGTTGCCTTGAAGAGGAAACACAGTGTGTACTCGCGACCATCCCATGAACATTGGCAAGGATGAGTCCGGCTCCGCTTCCTCTAGCATTGGATTCACCATCAATATGGAGGATCCAGGCCATCTCCCTTGTGGCTAGATCCTGCTTGGGTTCAGCCAATTTGCCAACCTCCTCTGTATCTTCACTCATCCAGGTGCACTCCACTAGGAAGTCGGCTAAGATCTGGGACTTCTGGGATGGCCTCGAGCAGTAAAAGATGTCAAACTTGCAGAGCTCATTGCCCATTTGGCCAGGCATCCTGAAGTCTCTAGGCAACTCAAGATGGCCCTCAGAGGTTGGTCAGTGAGTACCATAATTGGATGAGCTTGGAAATAGGGCCTGAGATGCTGGGCAGATATGATTAATGCAAAATAAACTTTTTAGCTCGAGTATACCTGATTTCTGCATCGCGGAGCATCTTACTGGTGTAGTAAACTAGTCTTTAGAGCTGTCTTTGTTGATGTGGGCCAACATCGAACTAACCACTTTTGAGGAGACCGCCAAGTAGAGGAGGAGCTCCTTATCGATCTCTGGTCTGGACAGTAAGGGGGAGAGGTGAGGAGCCTTTTTAGCCCCTCAAATGCCTCTGGCACTCCTTTATCCAAGTGAAGTCATGCATCTTGTACATGGCCTTGAAATGTTGGATGTCCTTCTTGGATATGGGATGCCTCATGTTTGTGATCGCCTGGATCTTCTCCGTATTGGCCTCGATCCCTCGTTGAGTGACCTTGAAACCTAGGAACTTTTCTGTCGCAATGCCAAACATGCACTTGGCTAGATTCAACTTTATTCGATAGAGATGGAGGTTGTCAAAGGCCTCTGCCAAGTCAGCGACACGGTCTGACTCTTGGCCACTCATGATGAGCATGTCATCTACATAGACTTGCATATTACAGAATGTAACCCCAGTATTCTTGAGGCTGAAGGGCATTATTTTGTAGCAGACTGTACTTCTATTGATCATGAATGCCCTGTGCTCCTCATCCTCTGAATGCATGTGGATCTGATTGTACCCAGAGAATGCATCCATGAAGCTGAGCAATTTGTGCCCCGAGGTTGCATCCACAAGCTGGTCAATCTTGGAGAGCGGGAAGCTATCTTTCGGGCATGCCTGGTTAAGATCGGTATAGTTCATACAGATCCTCCACTTTTTTTGGCCTTTTTGACCATCACCATGTTTGCCATCCAGCCAGGGTACCGTACCTCACGGATGAAGCCTGTGGCAAGAAGTTTTTCGACCTTCTCATCAATCACCCTCTGCCTCCCAGGGTGAAGCTTCTATTCTTCTACCAGACCGGGTGGCTATTAGGGTCGATGTTCAGCCTGTGGGCGATCACTTATGAGGGAATTCCGGGCATATCCACCATGGTCCAGGTGAAGACATTAGCATTAGCCTGCAAGAAGCTGAGCAACTAGGCTCTCTCCTCGACCAGCAGAGCTCTCATTTGCATCATCCTCAGGGGGTCTTCACCTAAGGGAAATGATAACAGTAGTTCAACTGGCCCACCCTTCGACTTTGACTCTATCTGGCTTGGTTGATTGATGGTCGGGCCTTGCTCAACTTCCCGGACTCTTGGGATGGCCTGTAAGTAGTGCTGGACTGGCTGTTGGGATCTCCTTATCTCTTCGATCCCCCATGGAGTCGGGAACTGGACAAGAAGCTGCTTAGTTGAGATGGTGACATCGAGCAGGTTGAGCCCAGGATACCCCACGATCATGTTGTAAAGTAAGGGAAGCCTCATAATGGTGAAGGTCACCATTACGGTGCTCTACCAGGGTGGTATTCCATCAGTGACCGGAAGGGTAATCTCTCCCTTCACCCTAATTAAATCTTTGGTGAAGCCAACAAGGGGCATGGACACCGATTTTATTAGATCAGGGGATAAGTTCATCCTTGCAAAGGCATCATAAAAAGGATATCGGTTGAGCTTCCATTATCAATCATGATTTTTTTTACATGATGCTTAGCTATTGTCATTTCCATGATAACAACATCATTATTCAGGTTGTCCACCCAAGATATTCCTTTTCCCCCATAGGGGAGTACATCGTCATCTCTCTTCCTTCCCCTAACCCTCTTTGACCCTCGCCCTACCCCCTAGGAGATCATTCCCACTAGCTTCTTTGTGGACTGGTTGTCAATGGCAGGGTGTCAGGCTTTCTCGCTCTGGGTCCCTGAGGGTACTCTTCCTTCCATGAACTTTTTGAGGTAGCCTCTCCTGATTAGGTCTTTGATCTCGCTCTTTAGGTGATGACATTCCTCGGTGTCATGGCCATGGTTGTGGTGGACTGGCAGTATCAGGATTTATCGCATCTACTGAATGGCTTCAATAGGGAAGGGCAATGCAGGTGGTGCTCACCCTCAATTTTCATTAAGATCTTGGCTCTCAGGGTGAGGAGAGGTATGTACTTGTCATCCTTGGCAGGAGCATCTCTTGGCTTGGGGCCCACTCGAGGGACTGAGATGGCCTTGGACATAGATGTGCCGCTCGCCTCCCCCTGGGTTTGCTTCTTTAGCGGCCTCCTGTCCAATTTCCTCCTGATATAATTAGCCTCCTCCACATGAATGTACTTGTGGGCATGGAGGAGGAGCTCTGAGTAGGACTTTGGAGGCTTCTTATCGAGGGAGTAGTTAAAGCAAAAAGTTTGGATCCCCCGCTTTAGTGTTAATATGATGACAGGCTCATCAAGGTTGTAGATCTCCAGGGTAGCTACCTTGAACTGGGACAAAGTCCCGAACAGACTCATGGTCTTACTATCAGGCAGAGAAGAGGCTATCGACCTCATGTGGTACCTTCTGACAAACATCGAAGTGGACCATAAATTTCTTCTCCAGTTGCTTAAAGGAGTCTATGCTCCTCGGCTCGAGGCAGGAATACAAGACCCGAGCTGTCTTGTAGAGCATAGCCAGGAAGGCAACACAGAGGAGGGCATCGGTGGCTCTTTGGACCTGCATGAGAGCCTTGTAACTCTCTAGGTGATCGATGGGGTACGTGGTCCCATCATAGGGATCCACTTAGGGCATGTGGAACCGACTGGGGACCGGTTCTTCCTGTGTTCTATGAGAGAGAGGTGGGTGAGTATCGTAGCTCGTGGGCTTGCATGGGGAGCCCTGAATCTTAGCAAACTGGCGAGCTAAATCATCCAGCCTACACTCTTGCTCCTCGAGGTGTTTCTCTATGCATTGATGAATGGCCTCGTTTGTTGAACCCTCCACGAAGGTTGTCAGGGGGGAAGAGGGCAACGTGCGGAGGAACTCATGCTTCAATTTCCTATCATGCCAATGCCGGTGGTGAGATGTAGTGCCATGGTTCAGAACTAGAGAGCAACTCTCCTAGCCAGCCGATCCATCCCAATGTCTCTTCCTAGCCATGCATAGGCTCCCCCACGGGTACAAGATAGCTCACGTCCCTTTTAGAAGGACCTTAGGCTTGTGTGGGGTTCGGTGGCATGGGTCGTAGGTGTTCTTGGTTGCTACTATGTTGCCAGGGACCGATGCTAGTGGTGCAGTTGGTGCACTGCTATGGTCAGGGTCTAGACCTGCTGTGCGAGTGTGGCATCTACATAAATTGATCAGCTGGAGGGAGATGTGGAGGAGCAGGGAGCTCCACTTCTTGGCTACGTCGGTCATCATGGTGGGATGGGTCCCCCATGTGGCTAACGGAGGCTTCTTGAGCATGGGTCACTACCATGGATTTGCAGTAGGTTGGCTAGTGATCATTCACACCACCTGTCCCCCTTCTTGGTGCACCAATCTATTACACCTAGGTTGCCATGGCCTGTAGCTCTAGCATGGCATGGATAAGCTGGCCTCCATGGACTCATCGGATTCTTCTTCTCCTCGCCTTTATGGTCGGTCGGGCCTGTAAAAAAGAGGAGACCCAGGTCAGGGATCCCGATGGAGACACTCTGATGGTCAAGTCAGTAGGATGACCACGGGAAATAGATCCTTAGTGACGGGAGCTTATGGTGCTCCCACATAGAGGAAAAGTAAAATAGAAGGAGAAAATAGGAAACTAGAGCCTGGGGGTTCTTGTTGTTCGGTCCCTTTTCCTTGCTCTCTTACCATCATCCCCCTTTTTTGGAGGTCCCTCTTGCCATTATATAAAAATTGTTCCTTCCCGATCGAGCTTGGAGCTTCGACCGATAGTCCCTCCCAAGGTGTCCCCCGTGGGAGGGGCATAAACTTGCTAGAACTTTTTCGCGAACCAGCCCCTCCTAGAGGGAATCCTCATGCATGGGGCACAGTCAGCGCACTGCAAAACCTGTCTCCTTGGTGGAATTACCCTCTGCAGAGGGTACCGGTAGCATGCTATAGGGGCATGTACTATGGTTGAGCACTTCCACTTTTGGGGGTACTGACGATGTGCTACAGGTTTGGGGCCCTGGCATAGCACTCTTCTTACAGGAGATGCAGGCAGCGTGCTACAAGTTCTGGAGCCCTATGGAGATGCGCTTGCCAGAGGGTGCAGATGGCATGATCTAGGACCTGGAGCCTCGACAAAGCATACATTATGCAAGAGGTGCGGGTAGCACGCACCAGGACCTGTGCCTCCAGTGGAGCACATGCCTTAATATGATTAATGGCTTGCCCGGCGGCAACATCGTACCTTCATGTCATAATCCAAGGCTTCTCCATTGTTTTTATCCTTCTGAGATCGTATTCTGCTTCCTACCACTCGCTTACCTACGGGGATTGGGTTCGGACAGTAACTCGACCTCCACTAGAAGCTTGACCTTAGATGAGAGCTCGACCTTGGCTGGGAGCTCGACCTTGGATGGGAGCTCGACCTCGACTGGGAGTTTGACCTTGGATGGGAGCTCGACCTTGGTTGGGAGCTCGACCTCTGCTGGGAGCTCAGCCTCGAACGAGAAGCTCGATCTCAGTTGGGAGCTAGACCTCGGACTGGAGCTCGATCTCAGTTAAGAGCTCGACCTTAGATGGGAGCTTGACCTCGGCTGGGAGTTAGATCTCGGATGGGAGCTCGACCTTGGCTAGGCCAAGTGCGCTCTTCACTACCTCATCACTTAGCCAGATCCAACATGTGCATCATGTCAGCGGCTCGCCACATCAGTGACCATCCTAGATTTACATAGCAAAAATTTTGGACCTTGTTCATTATTCATCTACATTTAAAAGTATGCTTAGATGATTTAAAAATTTTCTTGAGCTATTATGTGATTTTGGAGTTTAGTTGATTTCTCGAGAACATCCTCCATGCTTTACTAGACATATATGCATCGATCTATGTGCATCGATCCTAAAAAGTTTTTTTGGTCTCCAAACTCTAGCCATCTTCATGCAAAGGAGGTGTGATACTCAAGGGAATAGATCTATTTCTTAAATGCATCATTCATTTTCTCTTTTCCTCTCTTTTTATTAGGGAACTTGCATATGACACCTCCTCTCTCTCTCTCTCTCTCTCTCTCTCTCTCTCTCTCTCTCTCTCTCTCTCTCTCTCTCTCTCTCTCTCTCTCTCTCTCTCTCTCTCTCTTTAATTTTCTATTTGACGTAGCTGATTGGGTTGCATCATGAAGCACCCTGTCTTTTAAGAAGTATGGGGTAGCCATCATAAGGGAGCTGCCAACTCTTCCTTTCCTCATCTGGACTAGAGTCCTAATAGACTCTAGATAGGAGGCAAGCAAGATAACAATGCCACACCCTCATCCTTTTACTCTTCTCTTTTCAAGTTTGATTAGTGGTGGGGACACTGGAGGCACCAGAATAAGATGGAGACTTTTTAACCCTCTATGAATTGATCAATAATTTATGAGTCTATCTGTAATAAGGGCTTAGCCCATCTTTGTCCATTTTAGTTGTTATTTGAGTCTTTTGAGTTGTTATTTCAGTTCTGTACTAGTCAGCTCATGTTGAGCTAGTTCAGTCCAATGCTAGTCAGCTCATGTTGAGCTAATTTTATTTTTTTGAGTCCTGTCCAAAGATACTGAAGACTCAAGACTATATCATACAAGTGAAGACCAAGTCCAACTAGATTGAAGACATGGAAGTATAGCCCAAGTCCAACCCAGCTTGAAGATTTGAAGACCCCAGGAGGAAAAATTCAGAAAATCCTGATTCCTTGCAGATGCCCTCCAAATGCCCATATTCCCTTCCAGATGCCAAAGTATATTCATAGATAAGGGCATCCATGATTCCAGAGGTCCATCTGCATCCTAGCCCAAAGAAATCAAGCCCAGGTGCCAAGCCCAAGCCCTAAAGAAGCAAGATACCAGGGAATATTCCTGCTACATGGCTACCAGGCCACCCCAGCTTCCAGAGGCCCAAACCCATGCACCCGAGCCCCTTGGGGCCGGCCTCTTGCTACTCCTAGAAGCCCAACACGCCCCCCTAGGCATCCTTGGAGTGTTGGCCAAGTCAAGAGAATTTTTAGGGATTTTTCTACCTAATGTTTCCTTATTTTCTAGCTAGGGTTTGAGAGGGAAAATGATTCTTATGTAAAGACTTATGTGCCCTTACTTGGAGCCCAAGGTTAAGGGTCTATTTAAAGGACCCTAGCCTCTTGTATGAAGGGAGATTTTGATGTGAAATAAACCTTGAGTTCTTATATTGTTTTAAGTGATTACCCTGCTGTGTGCATAAAGGGGTTTGAGAGTTCTTCTTCCCGGTGTTTGCAACCATCTTCCTGCCGCCAACCATCCTTCCAGCCCCCTCCAAAACTTTCTTCCCTTTGCTGTTTTCCTTTGTTTTTTTGATTTCCTTTGAGTTTTCTAACCCCTGACAGGTCGTTTGCAGGTCCCCGAGTTCCTACGAATCCAACGACTCCAGCCAAGCCTCAATCGGACCACCGAGTAGAAAGCCGGGTATCCGCGGGTCTTTGGCTCGGTTTTCCAGGCCGCATCCGTCGAGGAACGAGAGATCCCTTCGCTGCGATCATCACCGGGTGCTTCAGACATTGTCAGGTACACCCCCTCTACCTCCAGTCTTATTATTGTAGGAGAACTTGCCATAACCGAGGCTTCTCAGCCCCGACGATCCTTCTTTAGTACTTTTCTAGGTTCTAATCTGTATGCTTGGTTTCAAAAATTCATACAAAATTTCCTACAAGTAATTTTGATCTGAAATTCGGGGATTAATCACCTAACTTCATATATAAAATATACAAAAAGAATTGCATGCATATTAGTCCCGCATCAACTAGGAATCTATGTAGGGGGCTGCTTTCATCCTTTATACAAGGAGGGGGCATCCCTTACAACTCAGCATCGCACTCTAATAGAGGGTGAGCCTATAAGTTTACACCACATCCTTGCTCAAACTAATATATGGAAGACACATGCGTAATTGGCTATATGGTGGGGTAAGAACAAGTACAAAAAGATTTTAGCAAAATATCCTAAAAGCTAAGATTGAATGAACATCGGATAGAAGTTGACTCGGGACATCTCACTAAAGGCCAAATATCCTGGAGTAACCGAAAGTGTACTAATATGAGGTAGACCAAAGGGAGAAATAGCAAGGTTTTATCTAATTGAGTGTGACTACCACTCTGACAGGTTGTATATGATTAGAACATGGAGTAGTGGAAGGATAGCATACATTACTTACCATAACCCCAAGAGTGGAAGCTAAACATGGATAGTAGCAAAATTCTACTTTATAAAAGATTTTTCGATATCCAACTTATCAGTGCATCTTATTTTATCTTAGTTTACTTTACCCGTAGGATTTTTATCTTAGAATAGTGTTAATTGGATTTCTACTACTGTAGCGTAAGCTATACCCTTACCCTTTCGAATTCATCTTTCTTGATGGTGGTAAAAATTCTTAAAGATCAAGATACCTGGATCCACGCTATTTTTATATCTTCCATTCAATCATCTTTGTAGCTGATCCAATGATGATGATACACCCATACACCCTATCTATCCATTGTCATTTGACTCATCATCTTTTTTATCAGCCAATAAGTTTCTCAGCACACTTGGATAGGATAAAAAGGGTAAACAAGTTTTGTGGTATGCCCAGCAAGACACTGTATAGCCACCATTATGTCATTATAAAAGAAGATTAATAAAGTAGCTATAAAGAAAGTGGTCATTGTGCTAAGGACAATCTTGTAGCAAAATGCAGCATCTTTGACTTCAATAGTAAAATAAGTTGGAAAACTTGTTTCTATAATTAAGAGCCAATATATCAAACCATAATATGTTCTGACAAATTCTGTAATAGAGGTAGCTGAGCCCATGGTAGTGGTAGATGAACTAGCTTATCAATCAATGTATGAAAGTACCTGAATCTAGAGAACCTAGGTTTGACACTTTGGCTCATCAAGAGATAATGGCTGAAGATTATTCAATGGAGCCCTTGGAATTAACCAAGATAGTGTAGGAGTTATACCAACAAAATTATAATAGAACAACAAATAAAGCAAACTTTGGTGAATATACTTCTGATCAATATTTGATATCATCACTCATAGTGAATAAAAGATTGTTGATGAAATCGATGAGGCCATGTCAATAGAAATCCTTGATTATTTGCCTAAGAAAAATGGACAAAGTTGTATGGCCTTGTAGAACTAGATGTCTATGTTATGAGGGCTAGAGAGCATTAACCTTATCAAATGGAGCTTCCAGAGTTATTCCATATGATGCATACTCTGAGTTTATATGCCAGAAGAAAATATGACAATGCAAGGGTTGATGCAGCTTGGTACTTGATCATACATATAACTAAAGACCACATATGGATCATGGATACAAAAGTTTTTCACCAGGTATCAATATCCATGGATACTTTATTTGATCCATAAGCAAAAATTATAAATAGGATAAAATAGTAGTATGATAAAGTTCACATAGTAATTGCTCATCAATTACTTCCAAGGTCAAGTACACCTCTATAAAATAAGTTATAATATGAAAGGGATCTACAAACTTTTAAAAATATTCTTAATGCGGTCCCACTCATATTACATTTACTTGACTAACTCGTTAACTTTGATCACAACCTACAGCTTCAATTCTTGTACCCTCTCCTCCTCTACCTGACTTGCTATCAATTCTATTAGCCTCATATAAGCATCTTGATAAGTCTATTAAAAATTCCAATTTAAATATTAAAATATATATTAATTAATCTATATATCTTAAAAATTGATATTTTTATTAGTATTTTATAGAAAAGGAGTCTATGGATGGAAAGAGCTTAATTTTTGGAATCCAATGGTGCAAACGACACTCAAATCGAAGTTCAAATGGGTCTAGATTAAGAACAAACCAATACAATTAAGCCTTTGCATAGATTTTAAAGCACTCGGTCTATGGTGAATTGGCCACTCGGTTTACAAAAGAGAGAAGGGTCCACAGCAGCCATGGATTTCGGTCCATGGCTTGGGCCATGGACAGTGGAGGATTTTGAGCTGCCATTTGTTGTCCAGCAATCATAGTCACCGCCTCCTCTCTCACCGGTCGGAGAAGCTCCTTGCCACTATCCCACAGCCACCCGAGCCATTTTGTGCCATCTCCTCTCATTCTTGTCGAGCTTACCACCATCGGCCTCCTTCACCTCGATCCCTTTCTGCTCGATTACCATCACCGTCTGCCTGTTGTTGCCACTGTAGCCGTCCATAGTCGGAGAAGCCATCGAAAGCCCGTCGCTACCCGATCACCATCCTCTACCAGTGTTTTCTCACTATTTGTTCATGCTCACCATCGTCAACTACCCGAGCTCACAAGCCGTCACCTGTTGTCACCGGCTGTCCACCATCCAAGAGCTGAGAAACTATCACGGCACGGCCATCTTCTTCTTATTTTTGCTCAACACCATCGCCGGTCATCTCTTTTCCTTTGCCATGAGCTATCCTCCTTAGTTGTGAGACACCATCGATAGTTTGTCTACCACCTCACTGTACCACGCCACCGGAGAAGCTCGTCGTCATGCTCTTCCCTTTCTCTGCTATCACTAACACCATTGCTTATCGCCACTATTGCATTCTTCCCTTTCGTTGCCAGATGCCACTCCTTCCTATTCCAATTACCATGCCTCCCTGTCTAGAAGTGCCACTCAACACCACCGCAATCGCCCATCATCATCGGACTTCAGTGGCACTAGCATCAAGGTGGCATCGCATAAGAGGAGGTTTTGATAAGATTCCTAGTATGTGATGGGGTGCTTGCGATCAGATAGTTTGAGACCAAGCTAGGCAATGATCCAACAAGAAAGTGCGGTTGACACGGTTTGAACCTTCGATGATGAAATCTGATGGTCACATAAACTATCCTGACTTGATATGGGAAGAGATATGCTGTGATGCGACGATTTGAGATAGCAAGGAACTGATTTCAAGTAGCTAAAACAATTCCAAGTATTCAAAGACTAATTATATAAGAATTGTTCTCCTATTTTGAATGGGATTGGGCCTGATCCGAGGCCTATTTAAGGGACAATCGCGAGGAATAGATGGAAGTAGGGAGAAAGCCAAGATCAATTCCAGCATAGAATTTTATTTTCTCTTGTAATTTAATTTTAAGTTTTGAGAGAGAGGGAGAGGAATAAAGAAAAAGAGTTCTTCAGAAGAGGAGGTGTGGTGACAGAGCCCCAAATCTCTAAGAAGATGTATCTAGGAGCCATGTATGATTAAGATGCAGTTTGTAAGGAAGTAGAAGTATCCTTTCATTAATTTATATAATTATTTTATTTTCTATATAATTAAATAAATGTTTTCAATTCTTTTTTCTTTTTTGTTTGATTTCTTAAATTAATTACCTATAGATGAGATGGATCATGATCCTAACAAGATTGGTCCATGCTCAGCATAGATATATGATTCTAGGATCTTTATTCATGTATCTTGATAGAATCTATTCAACTCAATCGTTGGATAGCCTATACTTGTGGAATGGGCCATGATCCTAATAAGATATGATTCATACTCGGCAAGATAGTCTATACTAAGGGTTAGTTTAAAAAATTCCAAAATAAATATGGATTTCAAATATTTAGATTAGAAAAAATACATGATTTATGTTTATGATTATCTAAAATCTCGAAGATATCTTTTTATCATTTAAATCTCTCGATCTTATATTTAATTTAAAATAATTAGTTTTAATTAAACCATCATCTACCTTTTAAATATCTAAATATTTATTTATTTATTTACTTTCTTTATAAAATAATTGTCCTTGATCCTCGAGGATACGATCCCTACTCATCCTAGCCATAGTAATGAATTAGATTTTTATTTTTGACCACCTATGATAGTGATCACATCTTCTAGTTGAGCCTCGAAAAAAGTGATTAAGTATTCTCTTGAAGCAACTTTAGCCTAAAGGTTGTCACAGGAGCTCTTGCATGGGGTGACTTTATTCTTTAGTAATGTCACATCAAGATTAAAATATTCTTTCTAGAATGTGGCAACCTCCTTGATTATTGGAGTAATAATTAATAGTGTGATGCATCTAAAATGAGTTAGAAAGTCGGCTCCTTAAGTTGATCGAATTTACTACTGACCAATAGGTAGGTTGGTATGCAATAGAACATTAATCACACTTAAAATCTTTGCCATCTTTCTAGGATAGGCCAAGTCTTTGAGATCTAAATTAGTGATATCTTGGACCCACACTACTCTAGTATCCTTTATTCACCATCTTTTTTGTTGATCAAATGTTAGTGGGATGCCTGCACATCATTTACTCGTTGTCATTTGACATGTTATCCTTTTTATCAGCTAGAAACTTTTTTGATATACTTGTATGGGATAAAAAGGGCAAAATCATGGCAAAGAGAAGGAGGCACAATAAGACTAGGGCATCCTTCTCCAACAAGAAAAGAAAGTGGGAATAGGAAAGCTTATAAGACAAGTCTTTCCGGTAGAGTATCCCTTTAGCCTATAGTTCTTAGAGACTTAAAGCTTGGCAAAGTTTTGGAAGATAGGCATGAAAATCGAAGTAGCTGCAGACAACAATTATCTGAGGGTCGTATACTTTCACAAGTTCAACATCTCCTAAGAATGTGAAGATCAACTCCAAAATCACCATCATGAGCAAGTATAATTTATTTTAACTCATGCAAATGGTTCTTTATGTGGTAATATCATGAACAAAAGTCTAAAAATTTTGTTTTAACTTTGATAATCCTCAAGATTCTATTAAAATGGTATCAAAGCCTCAAGTCACATTCTTAAATTAGATCTATGCACAAGTTTGATTCAAATTTAACTTGTAAAACATTTTCTAATAAATTTTTGTATATGCCTATTCCATATTACCATCCCTTGACTAATTTTTACATGTAGAAAAAAATTGTTGCTATATATGCTATATGTCTTTGAATATGTTCTATGATTTGTTATCAAGTATGATTGTATAACGCTTTCGAGATCTTGGTTAATATAGAAATGAGTTCCTTTTAATTGGAATCTTGTTGAATGTTTTCTTATTGTGTGCATATTTTAGTTAGTTGTGAAGGATACATGCTGATTCAATCTAGATCAAATACTATAAACCTCTCCTAATATGGTATCAGGATCATATTTTTACAAAATTTTTGTATATGGCTTTTGGCATAAAACTAGATGATCCAAATTTTATTAATTTTTCCAGGCCATATAATGATAATTGCTAATAGGTATTAGATTTAGGACATGCATAGGATATATGGTTAAAATTTATTATGGCTACTATTAGATTAGATAACAGTAATAAATATAGATGTAATTAAGTACAGCATGTATCATGTATATTCATTGATGATTAATGACATGAACACCAAGTTATGCTTGTGTTCCCTAGGTGCAAGGTTTGTGACTTGCCAGCCTTAGTGAATAAGTTTCATTAGTCACACCACAAGATCTCATTACTTATGCTCCTATGTTGATCAATGTTCATCCATAAGGATTCCCTAAGTGATTGATTTGACCAATTGCTTATATAAAACTCTAGATTTTGTGAGATGGTCTTGATCTAATGATACCTTCTATATATATATATGATACTTTCTTGCATGCACAAGATTCTGTATAATTTGAGCATGCTATGATTAAACTTTATGGGATGGTGGCATGGTATGTTATGATCTGTGGTCTATTTTATTTAATTATTTAATGATGATTTCGAATGACTGTGCTTAGTCTATTTATTATACTTAGGATCTAGAACAATATTATGTATAGGACTATATATTGATATAACCATTTGATGTAGGGGGGCTTGACAATTTGTCTTGCTGCCCAAGGGCCCACATTTTTTTATATTTAAAATCTAAACATCATTATCAAGGTGAATCGGAAGTGTGGAAGCTCTAAGTTGAAGCTTTATAATAAAAGAATTCAAGCTACACATTGGGAATTGATGCTATATGGTACATTATGATGGCGCACCTTGCTCATGAGAACTATAGGTGTTACTAATTTTATTTAACACTATTTGTTTGCTTAGTTTTGTCTACTAGAGATATATTGAATGCCTACAACAATGATTATAGTGTGCATATTGCATACATGCTTGTGATATATTATATCTCTCTTTCTCTATATCTATCATGGAAAGGCTAAATCCTGTTATGCTCAAACATATATTAAGCAACCATAGACCTCCAATATCCACTCTATAAGGTGCTAGGATAAGATGAGAGAGAACCATATGCCCAAGCAAAGGAGAACCACATTTTCCATTAATATATATGCTCATAGCAGTGCAAGAAGTGGAAAAGAGCTATAAAACAAGGATGCATATCAAAGCAAAGCTCATTGGGAGATCTTGACTCTAGACTAAGATGATGGACTTGTAAGGCCTAATCCACTTGACTGGCCTTACCTTGTCTTATCAACTGCTGACGTGCCTTGCCTGTGATGTGGAGAAGAGAAGACTCTAGCTAGGAGTCTTCTTCCCTCCTGACTTCGATTCTTGTCAGGAATCCTAGGACCCATGCTACATCCTAGTATCTCATCTACTTAAAGACACTAACCCCAGTTCTTCCCATCATCAAAGATCGTTGTAGCCACTACCTTTTTTCTTCCCTTTTCTCTTTTGATTGTTGATTGCTTCTGGCTCATTGCAGCCACTTGAAAATTATAGTTAAACACTCATTGGAGTCCTAGGTAAGGACCTTGTTCTTTTTCCCCTCACTTCCTTGTTCATAAGGCCCACCATTGGCCGAGGTTTTACCGGAATAAGCCAAGGATAAGAGACCTTGTTTATCCTCTATTTTTAGATCTGAAAGACCAACTTTATTTTTTCTTTCCGATCATCCCAACCACTGGCATTTGTTGCCAAAGTTCTTGCTTTGTCTCCCATATCAGCTCATGACTGTTGCTGAAGCCCAACCACTGGAAATCCTTGGATATAAGCTTGAAACCTCTATTTTTCTTTTCTTTTTTTTTATTCTAGTACTGGCCACGTTGTCACCACCATTTGCCCCTACTATTGATTCTCAAGCTGTCAACCATCACCACGGCCACCTAGCCATGGTATTCTTCTTCTTTTTCCTCCTTTTTCTTCTTCTTCTTTCATCTCCTCTTCTTTTCTCTATCTCCTCTCCCATTTTATTTTTTCTTCTCTCTCTATTTCTCTTCCCAAGCTTCTTCTCTCTTGCTAGTGCATGAACCTAGAGGGTCCCTCACTTGTAACATACGTTGTTCTTGGTAAAGTAGTCTTGGCCTCTGGTCACAGGGTAGAATGCTGGCTTCTACCTTGGTCCTCGTGAGACCCCACTACATCAAGCCATCCTCAATCAATATAAGTTACTTGTATGTTGATTTAATCACATGGAACAAACTAATTAGACCAACCAGATTGTTGGGCCTTACTGGCCAACTACTTACTGGCCAACTAACTCCCCTATTCGTCTCAAGCATGAAGTCGCAATCCCGGTAGTACCTCAATTTTTAACTTTGCTTGGCTTCTAAGATGATAGAATTAATTAGATTTTAATGATATTGAATAGGTAAAGCTAACCTATCTAACTGAAGTGAGAATTTAAAATGAGTAGAGGTAAGTAACATTATACTTTATAGTATTTTTCCTTTAAAATTTGTGAGGAGAATTTTTTTTTTTTTTTTTTTGATACATGAAAGGGATAGGGGGATAAGTCTGGCATGGCTACCCTCGCAGGCCCCCACCTTGCCGAAAGATGTTTGATTCAAGGTATTAGATTTCTGCAGCCTTTCTCCATCCAAGGGTGAGTACGTCAACCCGACACCACTAAGATCTCGGCTGGTCAGAACAGGGAAGAAGAAGGACCCTGACATCTCATTTATCCAACTGTTACCAAGGTACTAGCTGGTCATAATGGAGAGAAATAATCTTTGAAAAATTATAATTAGTTTTGTTTTCTGATCTCTACCTTTTATTAGAAAATATTAGTCCAGCATGTTATTATTATTATTACCATAATTATTTTAAAATATGTTATACACTTTGAAATTGTAGCAAAAATGAATTTTTGAAAATTTGGTTTTATAATTTGTGCAATTTACTTTATATATATATAGATATATATTCATAGAATGGCTATTATCTAGCCCCATTAATAGGGATCGTACGTTTACTTTGTCAGCTTGTAATATAAGAAATTAGTTTCGATATTGAACCATCAATTATTAGAATAATGGTTATTAGGTGCCTATTATCCATTATTTGTTATCCAACTCATCACACTAGGATTACATGGCCATAGCCAATATTTAGGGTTTAGTATTAGTGCTCTTTTTTAAAAAAAATATTATTTTAGCTTTAGTAGAGTGTACTTTTGAAAGGAAAAACAAGGATTATTATACTAAAGTATATTTTTGAAAGGAAAAACAAGGAATATTATTTTTGAAATTTGATAAAAATGAGTTTTTTCTCAATTGATGATCTATTATAAATTGTGTTTAATTTACAATCAATTAGCATGGTTGGACCCTACTCTAAATTATTTTGTTATTTATGGGGTTGATATAGCTCATTATTCTTTCTCTTTTCATTTTTTAGATCTTAAAACATAATTCACTTGGGGCTTGGGGGAGTTTAGTGGATCTCTCGGAGATATTCGAGATTATTTGGACTTCTTATTTTGGTTTAGTCTAATTTAGTTTTCTTTAGTTTGGTTTGAATGATAATAATTGGTTGGAATGGCATGGCTCTTATTACTTTGAAAATATTTATTTATGAGAATAATTTGTTGCCCAATGATGATGCAACCTAAGAGGGGGGTGAATTATGTTTTATAAAACTATTTGAACTATTTCAATGGATATAAAATAAGTTTGTGCTAATTACAATTAAGTGCTTATGTTTTGCCAATATGTTGGTGTGCTTCAAATAATATACAGTGGAATTAATAAAATAAATGCACAAAGAAAATAATTACACAAACACAACAAATTTATAGTGGTTCGGTGCACTCCAAGGCACCTACATCTACTCCCCAAGTTCGCCTTGGAAATTCACTATAATCATCAAGATTACAGTCGATTGGTTTTCCGGGCTCACTAATCAAACTCAACTTGTTTTCCTGGGCTTACAAGTCAAAACCCCTTGTTGGTTTTATAACTTAGGCTAACCAACAACCTCCGATTGTTTTACTGGTTCACCAACAATCTATGTTGGTTTTACAGGATCACCAACAATCTATGTTGGTTTTACATAAAGGCTAACCAACAACCTCTTTGAATTTTCAAGGCTCACCAAAAATCTTGATACAACAATGTAAGAATGAAAGTAAAGAATATACTAAAGCTTTCTAAAATAAAGCAAGTATCTCTTTGAAGCCCTTGGATGATGTTGAAGAAGCTTGTCTTCAATTTATTGAAGCCTTTAAATGAAGCTTGATGTTGTGAACTTGGATCAACTCTCTTATCTTTGGAAGCTTGAAGGCTTGAACCACTCAACACTTGAATCTTTGAAGAATATTCAATGATCTCACCAAAGAATTACTTCTCCTGTTGATTTTTGGTGTTTATATAGTTCTCCAATCCATAGATGACCGTTTATGACTGTTGGGGATGAAAAACTAGCCGTTACACCAAGTGTCGACACTTGAATATGGTGAGTTGATACTTGAGTCGATACTTGAGTTCTTCATAAGTCGATACTTGATTTCTGTGAGTCGATACTTGGGTCAGCTCAAGACAAAAATTCTGGATTGACACTGTTCTGTATTTTTCTTGTTCTCAGGACTTAAGTCGATACTTTGACATCTTCATGAGTCAACACCTGAGTGTGCCAGTGCTGAAACTTGCTGAAACTTCTCTAAAATCAAACTTTAAGTCCTTCCAAGTATTCCTTATGTTCCAAAGTCTTTATAACTTGAAATTCAATGAATTTGAAGGACTTCTTCAACTGAAATACAAGCATTTTGTTCTTTCAACTGATATGAGTACTTAATTTGATAAACACGCTAAAACACACAATTAGTACTCATATATACTTAAATTTTTGTCAATTATCAAAATTAAGACCAGAGTCAACAATCTTCCTCTTTTTGATTATGACAAAATTTTTAAGTATATGAACATGATAAACTTAAAAAGATTAATAATAAGATAAACATATAAGCTCAAAATCAATGAGTATCAAGCTCTCTCTCAAAATATGATTTCAAAAATATTTTCAAAAATCATTCAAATTTTTAAACATTCTCCCCCTTGCTAATTCTTTCCTTAAGATTATAATATTTTGCTTTCTTCTTTCCCTTTTGCCCTTTTCTTTCATTTCTCTTATAATTTTTCATATTTATCGTATCTTTTTCCTTTTCATACTTAACATATTTCTTCCCTTTTTTGTCATTATGAAAAAGGGTGAAAAGCAATACAAAATTGGAATGAAGGTGGAAAGAATAACAAGTAGATCATCAAAATCAATATATGAAATCAATTAATCATGGTACCGATTAAATATGATACTAATTGAATATGATACCATAAAATGAGATGCTCATGCAAAAAAAATAATTCAATGTATATTAGCTTTAATATGCATAACCAAGGTATGATTAAGACAACAATCCATTCACCTCACTTGTTCATGAAATAAGGCCACAGTGGCACCCCAACTCATCATAAGAGACCCCATTGAATGGGTAGAGATGGTCTTTAAATCCTACTTAGCTCCTATGATCAGATGGCCATGGTGACTAACCTAGTCCGAAGCAGTTACTAGGAGCTCTTCTCTCTCCTTTTTTTAAGATTCTTAATAAATCTTAATACCAATTGAATGTAACTCCCCTCAAAGGATTAAATTTGAAAATAAGGAGGAGTATCAGAGCAATATAAGTAAAGCATGATATCAAGAAAATATTAAAAACATCATATATGACAATAAATCTTTGGATGCTCCCCCTAAATATTATTCCCCCTTTAAAAATTCATTCATTGAGGAATAAAACATGAAAGCACGAGCATATCATAATTTCAAATAATTTCATATATGAACATAAATACTAAGTCTAAAAGTAAAGATTTGAATTTTCAAGATATACAAAATTTCCAAAATACAAGGGATTGATCATCATGATTTCAAATTTACTTGAAATGATTTGATATCCATACAGATGCTAGAAGTAATTTAATAGCAAGTCTAGCTACTAGAGCAAAGGTTATCAATATGCATACATTCTTTTTAAATATAACCCTTAAGTACCAGTTCTATACTTGTTCCAAATCATTTCTAGTCTAAGCATGGATACAAAATAGAATACATTTCATGAAAACCATATGATTTGAAATGATTTTGATTATCCATACAAAAGTTAGAAGTAATCTAATACCAAGTTTAGTTGCTGGAGCAAGGATTTATCAATATACATACCTTCTTCTTAAATGTAATCCTTAACGACCAGTTCTAGTCTTGATCCAAATTATTTCTAACTTAAGCATAGATGCCAAAATTGAAAACACATAAATCATAATATTTTACTTGAAATAGTTTAAAACTATATTAATCAAAATCAAGTGAAAGTCTAATAATCACAAGTTTAATCATAAGAGCATGAAATCCATCAACATCAAAAAGTTCATGATCACAATAAATGACTATTAGTCTAAACTTGATTCTAATTAATCAATTGAAATAATTTTCAAAGTAATATATAACTTTAAAAATATTTTTTATGAAGTAATTTAAGATACATTAATCAAAATCAAGTGAAGATCTTATAATCACAAGTTTAATCATGATAGCATGAAATTCATCAACATCAAAAAGTTCATGATCATAACCAATGACATAAGTCTAAACTTGATTTTAATTAAACATTTAAAATAATTTTTAAAGTAATTGATGCAACATTTGTAACAAATATTCAACTACATTTTCGATTATGGAAGGAAATGTTTAGAATTTATCAATATGTATAATCCTTTCTTTACCATTTAGTCCAAAATATAGTTTGTTCACTCTTTGTATTGTCTTATACAGCCACTTTTCAACAACTTCCTTTCTTCATGTTGGGCTACAAGACATTCCTGCAAACTAAACTAGGTGGATAATTTTGGTACCCAAACTTTCTTGGGTCCTTTAGGATTAGTAAATATGGTTCCTTTTGGAACCTAATTTTTTCTTAATTTACAAGGATATGCATTAAGCCCAAATTTTTCATATTTAAAGTATGCAATATTGGAAGAAATAGTAATAAAGAAATTTTTGTTCTTCCACTCAAGATTTTTTTTTTTCTTTAAAAGCTCATTATTTGATACAAAAATCTTGGGCCTTGTTAGAATTTTTATTTCATTCAATAAAATATTTTTCTCATTTGAAAACTTATTACATAAATCTTTCAAATCAACATTTTCTTTTTCTAAAATTTCTTTTTCTTTAGAAAGATTATTCTTATCATTTTCTAAAACATCAATCTTTATATTTAAATCATGGTTTTTATTGGCAAGATTGGTGTTCTTAAGAGAAAAAGAATCTACATGTCTTTTTAATTTCTTGTGCTCATTTTTTAATACTTTATATTCATGCACAAGATCATTAAATGCATCATGTAATTTATCAAAGGTAAAATCATATTCATTTTTAGAACATACCTCTTCCTCATTTGCCATGAAGCAAAGATTGACAACTTCTTGTTCTTCCTCCGAACTAGAATCTTCACTATCGCTTCAAGTTGCCATCATTACCTTGAATTTTTTTTGACCTTGAGGGCTATTATCTTTTTCTTCTCTTGATCAGCAACCACTTCTTTATGCAATAAATTCAACTCATGGGTCATGAGTGAACCAATAAGCTCCTCCAAAGACAGAGTATTAATATCTTTGGCTTCTTGGATTGCTATTACCTTTGGATTCCATGATATTGGCATAGATCTAAGAATTTTATTAACCAAATCAGTATTAGTATAGACTTTGCCAAGACTTTTCAATTCATTAATAATAGTCATAAATCTAGTATACATATCAGATATAGATTCAAAATGCAATACTTTAAATATTTTAAAAAAATGAACAAACATATTAATTTTAGTACATTTTACTTGAAGAGTACCCTTATGAATAATTTCAAGTGTGTCCCATATCTCCTTCGTCATGTACATGTGGAGATCCTATTGAATTCATTAGAGTACAATGCACAATAAAACAAGTTCATTATTTTAGCATTAATTTTAGATTGCTTAATGTCATATTCATTCCAATCCTCCTCGAGTTTTGGAATGAAAATGCTATTAACCAAAATAAAAGGAATATGAGGAACATTAACTATAACTTTTTAAAGATAATAACTAATAGATTGAATATAGATGCGCATGCGAGTTTTCCAAAAAGTGTAATTAGTGTCATTGAAAAATGGTGGTCTATTAGTTGTATGTCCTATAGCAAAACAAGCATCTCCTAGGATTGATATGATCTTTTAACTCAAAATCGTTCGATTCTTTACAAAGCACCAAGTCTAGATATCAACGATTTTGGATTTCAGGCTCTAATACCAATTATTGCCCAGTGATGATGCAACCCAAGAGGGAGGGTGAATTGGGTTTTATAAAATTATTTGAACTATTTCAATGGATATAAAACAAGTTTGTGCTAATTACAATTAAGTGCTTGTATTTTGCTAAAGTATTTATGTGCTTCAAAATAATATGCAACAAAATTAATAAAGTAAATGCACAAAATAAATAATCACATAAACACAACAAATTTATAGTGATTCGGTGCACTCCAAGGCACCTACATCCACTCCCCCTTGAAAATTCACTATAATCACTATGATTACAGCCGATTAGTTTTCCGGGCTCACTAATCAAACCCAACTTGTTTTCCCAGGCTCACAAGTCAAAGCCCCTTATTGGTTTTATAACTTAGGCTAACCAACAACCTCCGATGGTTTTACGGGATTACCAATAATCTATGTTGATTTTACGGGATCACCAACAACCTATGTTGGTTTTACATAAAGACTAACCAACAACCTCTTTGATTTTCCAAGGCTCCCAAAAACCTTGATACAATAATATAAGAATGAAAGTAAAGAATACACTAAAGCTTTCTAAAATAAAGAAAGTATCTCTTTAAAGCCCTTGCTTGATATTAAAGAAGCTTGTCTTCAGTTTGTTGAAGCCTTTGAATGAAGCTTGATGTTGTGGACTTGGATCAACTCTCTTATCTTTAGAAGCTTGAAGGCTTGAACTACTCAACACTTGAATCCTTGAAGGATATTCAATGATCTCACCAAAGGATTACTTTTTCATTTAATTTTTGGTGTTTATATAGCTCTCTAACCCATAGATGACCGTTTATGACCGTTGGGGATGAAAAACTAGCCGTTTGAAGCAAGTTGGAGTCAATTCTACACTTCTGAAAAACTAATCGTTACACCAAGTGTCGACACTTGAATTTGGTGAGTCGACACTTGAGTGCTTCATGAGTCAACACTTGATTTTTGTGAATCAACGCTTGGGTCAGCTCAAGGCAAAAATTTTGGATTGACACTGTTATGAATTTTTCTTGTTCTCAGGCCTTGAGTCGATATTTTGACATCTTCATGAGTTGACACTTGAATGTGCCAGTACTGAAACTTGCTAAAACTTCTTTAAAATCAAACTTTAAGTCATTCCAAGTCTTCCTTATGTTCCAAAGTCCTTATAACTTGAAATTCCATGAATTTGAAGGACTTCTTCAACTGAAATACAAGCATTTTGTTCTTTCAACTGATATAAATACTTAATATGATAAACACACTAAAACATATAATTAGTACTCATATATACTTAAGTATTTTGTCAATCATCAAAATCAAGACCAGAGTCAATATAATTTGATCAGATTATTATTAAAATAATATTTTTAAGGATTGAAGAGTTATTATTATTGCTTTAAAAATTATTATGATGTGATTAGTAGTCTTGTATGCTTTCATGGTCCGCTTTGTAGACATGTAGCATCTGTTGCATTTCAGGGTATGATAGGACCATACTTAATTAATAGGTAAAATGGCAACGCAAAAGCAATAGATGAATTTCATAGGGGCCAAGATAGGAAGTTAAGTATCCTACATTAGGAATGCTTGTCTCGATATGAGTATTCACAACATTCACTCACTATAGAATGGAAGAATGGTTGCTAACCAATCCAAAAAGTTGACTCTACTCGTAAAGAGAGTTGCTTGAATGCAAATATACTACAGAATAGAAAACTCAACATGTTCTACTATTCAATCAACACATTGGGAAACCATACTATGTCCGGTAGCTTAGTACCAGTAAATTGAAAACCCTAATTCATTAAGCTATTTTTCTACATCATGCGAGGTTTACTTTCTAGATATTTGGTTTTTATTCATTAGATTTTTTTTTGTCTTGTTGCAGCTTTTCTAGTAATTATGAATATTATGCGACTACTCAGTTTGACTAATGATAATTTGGTTGAATCGACCAAGCATTGTAAGTGTGGAAATCTGTAAGGTCTCAAACATAAGGTAGAAACAAGAGCCAGCTAATTTATAAGGAGATGTTTGATGAACATTACCTAACAGGGTGGGGACCTGCGGGGTAGTTACATTGGGTTTAACACCCTCTGCCCCTTTTTTGAATCATCAAAAAAAAAATAAGGAGACGTTTGACAATGCCAACATTACTTATCCCTAGTGGCACTGGAAAAATTATTTTTCCTTTTCAGTAGAAACCGAAAGCCTTTCTTCGCTACATGCCTTTTATAGCTTTTCAATAGCCACACAAATAGGATAAAGTAAAATAGATGACAAAAGATTACTTTTCAATACGAATAGGTAAATTAGTATGTAGTCAAGAGAACATCTAGACCTGATCAAATCTTAATTAGGTTATAGAGGCTCCTCAATGATGATTTTAGATCCACTACCTCTAAACTACTTAGATATAAAAAAAAAATCATGTTATTTAAAAATCTCTAGGCTAACATCAGGTGATCTTGTGGCTCTAATCGATCTCCAAATCATTTTTTTTATATGTGAGCAATTTAAAGTTAGTAGATTATATACACCAGTTCCAGATACGAGACATCCATCATGCATTTGTTGCGGAACGGATCGCAGTGGAATATGAAATTCATAGAAAAAGAAAGGAAAACCTGGCAAAATAAATCACAGTACAAGTACAATACAAGGGATTATGTGGCTCGGAGACTCCTGCTCCTACATCCATGGCTGCATAAGAACAAATCTTCATTATAGAAAAGATTTACATGAAGTTTTATGGGATGCTCACCCTAGCCCTCGAACAGAAAAAAGAAAAGAAGAAAACAAAAATACTCCAAAAAATATCTCTCACCCGAAAATAATTTTTTGGTGGAAGATCTCTTGCCTCCCTACAGTTTTCTCTCTCTCTCTCTTTCTCTACCTTTTTCTCTCTTGGAAAAGATCTTCAGGGCTTGTATCACGTTCTCTATCTCTCTGTCTCTATAGGCTTGCTCAGGCTTCCCACGATGATTCTTTGCTTTAAAGAGCCGAAAACATGAGAAAACGCGACTCCTGGTCGCTGTAGAAGATCAAAACACCCAAAAACCAAAGCCAGCCATCCGATCAAAGATCAAGAGCCCATATCATATCAAAAATAGTGCCAAATCATCCCAGATCAAGCCAAAATAGGTCGGATCGAATCTCAGGCATCATATCAAGCCATCGGATGGCTCAGATCAAAAGGAAATGCCGTGGACCATCATGCACCGTGCAAAATGCCCCTGGAAAACACTAGGAAATACGGGGAAACGCCCCAAGGGGGTTGCCGCTGCCACCTGGGCCAAGCCCACGTGCGCCCATGCACGCGTCACATAGGCTTGGGCAGCTCTCCGCATGCTCGCGCGCTCGCCCGCGTGCCTGGGCCTCCACGTGGGTCGGGCCGGGCCTGGCCCAATCTGGCCTATGGTCCAAATTTTTTTTACTATTTCTTTTTTTATTTTTTATTGGGCTTGGTTTTTGGGCTGGGCTTCTGGGCTACTGGATAAGGCTCCACGCCTAACAACTCTCCCACTTGGAGACTTAGACATAATATCAGCATCTACCTGAAAAACAAAACAAAACTTCCAAAACAAAAGTTAGTATCTTGTGCGACGTCTCCAATCAATTAGCTCCGGAGGCTAATTGAGGCCATGCATAGCCCTAATTTCTCTGTAGTGACCACCTTTATCAGCATATTAGCTAAATTCTTTGAGCTATGAATTTTCTCCAGTGACAGACATCCATCTTCAAGCAATACCCTGATGAAATGATATCTTAATTGTATGTGCTTCATTCTCGCATGGAACATTAGATTCTTTGCAAGATGAATAGCACTCTGACTATCACATAACAGTACACTATAGCTCTGCTCTCTACCAAGCTCCTTCAGCAAATTTTGCGGCCAGATCATCTCCTTGCTAGCTTCAGTGATTGCCACATACTCCGCCTCGGTGATGGAAAGAACCACGATCTTCTGCAGTTGCGAGATCCAGCTCACCGTTGTCCCGCCAATGGCATACATATACCCAGTCATGCTCCTCCTCATGTCGACATCACCACCCAGGTTTGCATCCATATATCCCTGTAAAGTCAAACTGCCCCTCCTGTAGCATAGGCCGATATCCTTAGTACCTTTAAGATATTACAGGGTCCACTTGACATCTTTCCATTGTTGCTTGCCTGGATTTGCCATGTACTTGCTCATAGCTCCCACTGCATGTGCAATGTCCAGCCTTAAGTAAACCATTTGTACATCAAGCTGCCAACGGCTGAAGCATACGAAACCCTGGCCATTATCTTCAGCTCATCATCAACCTTGGGTGACTGTTCCTTCGAAAGCTTGAAATGTGCACCCAAAGGTGTCTTCACCAGCTGTGCATCTAACATGTTGAATCTGTCCAACACCTTTTCAATATAGATACTCTGAATCAACTTCAGTGCGCCCACTGCTCTCTCTTTCAATCCTCAACCCAAGCCCATGTTCTTCATTGCAAATTCTCTAGACAGCTCTCGCTTCCATCTTTCAATATCTTGCATGTCTGGCCCAGCAATCAACATATCATCAACATACAAGAGTAATATCATGAAATTATCTTCGAGTATCTTAAAATAACAGAAATGATCCTCCTGGTATCTAGCAAAACCATTATTGATCATGAATCCATCAAACTTCTTGTACCATAACCTGGGGACTTGTTTTAAACCATACAAGCTTTTTCTCAGCTTGTATACTTGATCTTCTTTATCAAGGACCTCGAAGCCAATAGGCTGCTGCATGTAAATGTCTTCATCTATCTCACCATGCAGAAAGCCAGTAGTAACATCCAGTTGCTCTAGGTGTAGGTCCTCTGCCGCTACAATGCTCAGAACAACTTGAATCGTAGAGAGCTTGATAACAGAAGAAAAAATCTCGGTATAATATATACCCTCTTTCTGTTGGAATCCTTTCACAACCAGCCTCGCCTTGTACCTCTTATTGCCATCGGGTTCCTCTTTGACCTTGTAGACCCATTTATTATGCAGTGCTTTCTTTCCATCCGGTAGTGTGCTGAGCTCCCACATCTTATTATTTATCAAGGATTGCATCTCATCCTTCATTGCTAGCTCCCACTTGACCAAATCTTTTCTCTCCATGGCCTCATCAAAGCACTCTGGCTCCCCTCCATCTGTCAATAGCAGGTAATGTAGCGAGGGTGAGTAACTTACACGTGATGTTGAGGTCCTTGCAGATCTTCTTAATTGAGGTATCACTGGCTCAGGCTCAGGAACTCTTGCTCCCTCAGCAATGTCCTCCTCAGTGATCTCTTCCAACTCTACTTGCTCTTTCTCCTTGTCTACCTCTTCTGCTCTATCTAGAACACCTTGCTCCTTATACAGGCTTCTCTCATTGAATACCACATCCTTACTCCTGATGATTTTCCTGTCCTTCTCGCTCCAGAGCTTATAACAAAAATCATCAGTGCCATAACCAATGAAGAAGCACTTTTTTGACTTTGCATCTAGCTTGTCTCTCTTCTCAGCGTTGACGTGGTCATAGGAGACACAGCTGAAGACCTTCAGGTGAGATAAGTTTGCTGATTTACTTATCCACTCTTCTTCAGGGATCTTACAATTAAGAGGAATGGAGGGACCTCTATTAATCAGATAGGCAGCAGTGCTAACTGCCTCAGCCTAAAACATCTTGAAAAATCTAGCATGGAGCCTCATGCTCATCGCTCTCTCGTTCAGGATACGGTTCATGTGCTCAGCTATCCCATTTTATTGTGACGTACTCGGGATAATCTTCTCCATCTTGTTCTCATTAGCTGTGCAGAACTCCTTGAACTCAATACTACTGTACTCGCCTCTATTATATAACCTTAGGTACTTGATTTTCTGTCCAAACTCACTTTTTACTAAGCTTTTTCACTTCCTGAAAGTGTCAAACACATTAGATTTATTCTATAGAAAATAAACCCATACCTTCCTAGTGAAATCGTCGAAAAATGTCACATAATACTTTGAGCCTCCAAGGGATGACACCAGAGAGGGACCCTACACGTCGGTGTGAACTAGCTCCAACTTTTTCGATCTTGGTGCTCTACTTGTCTTGATGAAGCTAACTCTCTTCTGCTTCCCAAGAACACAGTGCTCACAAAAACCAACATCCGTCATCTTCAGACCAGCTAGTTTGCCCTTCTTCTATAATACTTGCATTCCTTTTTGCCCCATGTGACCCAGACGGTAATGCCACACTCCGAGTCTGCCTGTGCCAAAGCCATTGCATCTTTCATGTTACCAGTCATGTAGAGAGTGCCCAACTTGCTTTCACGTGCTATCACCATAGCACCCTTGGCGATCTTCCAGGAGCCGCCAACAAAAGTTATGAAAATGACACAGGACTAATGGACTCAAATAAAATAAAATAAAATAGACTCTCGGTCCCCATCACTTCTATCCTTTGTTCTTCCTCGCTTAGCAATTTTTCCAGGTGTGCCCCTTCTTACCGCAGTGCCAACAGCTATCACCCCTGGGTCTTGACTGTCTCCTCTGCTTGGATTTGGATCTCCCGCGGTTGTTGCTATGCTGTGTAGTCCTCCCACTACCTACTTGGATCGTTAAGGCAGATTCAGAGCTTCCACTGGCTTCTTTTCTCCTGATATCTTCACTAAGAATCAAGTTTCGGACCTCTTCAAATTTCAACTTATTTGATCCACAGGAACTGCTAACAGCTGTCACAGTTGCACCCCAACTTTCGGGCAAAGATGATAAGAGGATCAAAGCACGGACTTCATCCTCAAAATTGATGTCAACAAAACTTAACTGACTAGTAATCAAATTGAATTCATTGATATGATCCGTGACAGACGCACCTTCGCTCATCTTTAGATTGAACAGACGATGCATAAGATAAACTTTGTTAGAGGCCGAAGGTTTCTCATACATGTCGCACAGAGCCTTCATCAAACCTGCTGTCGTCTTCTCCTCTAGGATGTTGAATGCGACATTCTTGACTAACGTCAGCCGAATAACTCCCAAACCTGGCGGTCCAGCAAATCCGAATCATTTTGCCTCATATCGGCAGGTTTTACATCCAACAGTAGTTGATGAAGCTTCTTCTGATACAAATAATTCTCTATCTACATCTTCCAGAAGCCGAAGTCCTTTCCATCAAAACTATCGATCTTAACGTTTCCTTCATCTCCTAGCATTGCTCCCACTAAAACCTGGTACTCTGATACCAATTGTTGCAGAATGGATTGCAGTGGAATACGAAATTCATAAAAATAAAAATAAAAACCTGGCAAAATAAATCACAGTACAAGTATAATACAATGGATTACGTGGTTCGAAGACTCCTTCCTGCTTCTACGTGTACGGCCGCATAAGAATAAATCTCCACTATAGAAAAGTTTTACATGAAGTTTTATGGGATGCTCACCCTAGCCCTCGAATAGGAAAAAGAAAAGAAGAAAACAAAAATACTCCAAAAAATATCTCTCATCCAGAAATAATTTTCTGGTGGAAGATCTCTTGCCTCCCTATAGTTTTCTCTCTTTCTCTCTCTCTTTCTCTGCCAAAGGTCTTCAGGGCTTGTATCACGTTCTCTATCTCTCTGTCTCTGTAGGCTAGCTCAGTCTTTCCACAGCGACTCTTTGTTTTAAAGAGCCTGAAAATAGGAGAAAACATGATTCCCGATCGCTGTAGAAGATCAAAACATGCAGGAACCAACTTCAGCCATCCGATCAAAGATCAAGAGCCTAGATCGTGCCAAAAACAGTGCCAAATCATTCCAGATCAAGCCAAAACAGGTCGGATCGAACCTCAACCATCTGATCGAGCCATCGGACGGCTCGGATAAAAAAGAAAAGCCGTGGACCGTCGTGCACCATGTGAAATGCCCCTGGAAAATGCTTCCTAGGCTGAGCCCATGTGCGCTCGCGCGCGTGTCGCGTGGACTTGGGCCGCGCTCCGCACGCCCACTCGTGCGCGCCCGCTCATGCGCACCCGCGCTCGCCTGCGCACCTGGGCCTGCGCGTGGGTCGGGCCGGGCCTGGCCCAATCTGGCCTGTGGTCCAAATTTTTTTCCATGTTTCTTTTTTTTTTTTGATTTTTTTTTTGGGCTTGGTTTTTGGGCTGGACTTCTGGGTTGCTGGATAAAGCTCCACGCCTAACAACATTCAAGACTTGACTAATCTGAGCAAAGATCCTCTTGACGTAATCCTAGACTCCTAGCTGAAGGGAAAAAATAACCTTTCCGGCTGCAATTAGTTCATCATTCTTGGACTGCATGGAATTTTGCATTGCATGTCTCATTTTATTCAGATTGATCAAGTTAACCTGCATTGGAAAATCCAAAGAAAAGAAAGAAAAGCCCACATCTATTTCTGATGTGCAGGTATCGATCATTGAACCATGCACAGCAAGTATTCACTAAATGATTTAACACACCGAGTCCCATGCTCGCAGGCATCAAGGGTCCCACTGATTCATGAATCAGACAAAAGTTTCCAAGTATCTTTCTACGTTGTCCAGTCCGCATAGCTCCTTCACAACAGGCATGGTTGCAGGGACCCCCAATTGGAATATTGATGGGGAACCTTCAGATTCAATACAAGAAGGTAACTCCGTTCTAGCTGCTCTGATGGCTTCTCTTATTGCACAATGAACTGAGGCTGCTAGAAGTAAAGGTGGCTCCCCAGAAGCTGCAGGAGAGGATCATGGTCAACTATCAAATAATATATCTAGATATCCAATTTTCAGAACAAACCACAACAAAATATTCTCTTCTTTTAAAAAGGAGTGCATAATTCTATATTATTGTATGTCTCAAAAAACTGACAAATACAAAATATTTGAGATTTGCCAGTTTTCTACCATTTGAAGCTTTTACCCTATATTGTAGAACATGTTGAAACAACTTATAATTTTTTGAGAAATAGAGGGATAATGTTGAAAAAACTTATAATTTTTTACCCTATATTGTAGAGCGATATGGATAAAGGTGACAACCATCAGACTCAAGTCACATTGGAAACACAATAACTAGAATTGGAACATTTATCTGGAGAAACCAACTAATCCTGGAGGTGAAATTTAGCAAGCCTGTTAACTTTTCTGAATGACAACCGTGACCTTAACCTACTGAGATGCTTCAACTAGACAATATAACCAGTCTCATCAAAACCTTTCAATTGTCTATCCATGGGACAAATGTACTCAAAGGTAGTTAGGTAAATACTGCAAACAGCAACTGGTTATTTCAAACAATGCCTGCCTCTTACAATGAAAAATAAAAAGATATTGTAAAATATAGATTCTCAAATAGGTAATGAATATAGAGGTAAATATATGGGGAAGAAAGAAGGTGATACCTTTCGAGGACAGAACACGCTTTTGATGATGTCCACTGTTTAGTACCTCAACATTAAACTGTTTTGGGATGGTGTCAACGGTTGGGACCTTGTATGTCCATGTACCATCTGAAACCACCAATCCATCTGCATTTGTCGAGTATTCCTCGCACACAAAGAAACCAACTCCTTGAACAAAGGCACCTTCAATCTGAGGAGGAGAGGTGTGAATTACCTTTTTAGTAAAAGTAGATCATGATTACCAAATGTTAGGTCTAGATTCCAATGCAAAATGATAGCTACCAAGATAAATCTCACCTATTCTCCTATCAATACAATCTCAGATGTAGAGGAAAAGGATAGCACATTCTCATTAAGTGCCAGTAGCTTAACAAGCAGACCAATCACACATGCTCATAAAGACCACCTCTAGTTGTGAAGATACTCATTAGTCAACTCATGTTTGAACTGCACTTCAGGGATATGGACCGATGAGCAGGTCAACATGACAGCCAGAATATCTGATTCCTGAATATCTGACCATCAGTATTACCTATATCCTCTCATCAGCTCACTAACATGGGATGGCATCATTCCACCCATATCGGTAAAATAATATTTAGTTTAACTTAAGATACAAAGGTTCTTCTCCTGAGCTTTAAAGTATCAGTTTACCCAAACTTTTGATGATATATTTAAACTCATTGTAGGTTTTTTCAAAGTTTGATGAGGATATACCCAGCTATTAAGAAAAAGTAGCCTAAAACATGAATCAAAGCTTAATATCATTTGCATCTCTAATTGGAATAAAGTTGACAGTTCAAAAAATAAAAATCTTTTAAAAAATAATATCTGACATATATATTTGTTGTCAGGATTAAAGGTCAAACAAACCTGTCCCAAATCAACTGCAGGATTTAGGCTCTGGCCACAATCATAGGTAAGATCACTCCGCAAGATTGTTGTAGCTCCTGTAAGGAGATCTATCTCCACCTGGAATCCCCAACATCCATATGAGATCAATATTTAATATTCATGATTTGGTATTGAAGTAAGATGGATGCATAATTCTGAAATTCTTGATGTAAACAGCTGCAAACTGTGGTTACAACAATGCATGGGTTTTGTTGCCAAAGAATATGCATGGATCTACCTCGCTTGCAGCAACTCCGAAATTAAGGTAGCTTGTAGAAGGCTGGTCTGGGACGAAATATTCACTTGCTGACAAATTGACATCTTCTAGATTTGCCTGCAGATGAAAATGGCATAGAGCTATATTGAATCAGGAAAAAAAAGAAGGCTACAGACCATTTTCAGTGAGCTGTCACAGTTCATGGACTGTGGATAATAGGTAAAAGTAAGGACCTCAGAGAGCTCAATTAATACAATCTCAAAGATTGTATAATCCTGTTTTAATAATCCCGTGAAACTCAAAATAGACAAGTTACTTGATTATAATTAATAAATCAGTCTCATCTAGCACTTCTCTAATTATAGTGTCTTGTGTCCTGATATTTACTGCAGGTTCTACAACATTTTGTATGTATAATAGTTCTCATTCAACAGAAAACAGCATATATATATGTTCCTTCCAATCCAGGGTTAGCCTATGAAATTACATGATTCTTAGTAAGTTATGATTCATCTTGAACCATGGTCAAAGCCATGGTTCCCATCTAGGTACTAGACACCATACCGGTACTATACTATTAAAGTGTCGGTACACAGTATGGTATGAGATAGCAAGGTATACCGAGTGTTGATACGGTATAAGAGTGCATGCTGGTTTAAAGTTGGTACTATATGGTATTAAACGGTATGGCAAATCTTCGTCAAGGTGTTATTAGATCAGCTAGGATCAAGAATCCATTCAAGCAGCGCACATATTCAAGGAATGTAGTGTTTTTGGGATTGAAAAATTGGATGTGTTGAAAGGGGAGATGAAAATGATTTGGGGGACAAGAAGTTGATCAAAATATAGATGGTTATTAGCAAATATTAGAGAAAAAAAAACAAAAAAACAAAAACAAAAGAGTTCTATGAACAGCTCAAGAAAATGAAGGTGAATTATCATTTAGCCACAGATCTTAGGCAAGCAATAAAGGGATTATGTGAAAAGGGGATTCAGTTTAATTTAGATGGTTTACCTCTAATGCCAATATGTAAATTTTGATGTAATCCTAGACATGGAGTTTGTAATTTTATATTGTTATGTTTACCATCATCATACTCGCAATGTGTAATGAACCATACAGGCACGTGTTTAGTCTAACATCAATAGTGTGTTAGAAAACTTTAGGATACTTAAACAAGGCTAAGGAACCCAATCACAACCTCCAGCTAACCTTTTGGTGAGGTCCTGGATTGTTAGCAAAGTTATCAAAGCATAAGCCCTCTTGGGGCTCACTATAATCTGGTCATCGTGTTTCTATTTGTGATTGGATCCTTACCAATCGAGGATGCTAGGACTTAAAAAGGAGTGTGTGAGGATCCATGGGGCCAATTGTTTAGTCCTACATCAGTTGTGCAGTGGGGAGCTCTGGGGCATTTAAGCAGGGCCAATCATCCCAATTAATAATTTTTGCCTAGCCATTTTGCATTAGGTTCTGGGTCATTGCACAATGTATCATGAACCAAAGAGGATATGAAGTGATAGAAAAATCAGCAGAAATTATGAGATATGCATGAGATGCTTGGCAATCTACAGCAAAGTTCTTATAGATGGGCTGCATGGTGTAACATTGGATCTGAATTAATTTGCTATACAAAGCGCATGACCCAGATAGGGAAAAAAAAAAAGGAAGCTAGATCACCCTATTATAAATTCGTGTAGTTGTCCTTCGACAAATGGCTGAAGGCTTGTCTATACTGGTTCTCAAGGATGGACATAAAGGCTTAGGGAGACAAAATCACTGACATATAGCAATTCTGCAAAACTTGATGTCCTTACAATCAATAAATCATTCATGAAATCAATTAAAATTGTAAAATATATATATATCATCACCTGAGAAATTAGAGTTTCCCATGAAATAAAACCCATTTGTTCTTCCAACCTCTTCTTTAGAGGTTTTAGTCTTTCAACCAGGACATTGCAGCAAAGACGAACAGCTTCGCAGCTTGACTCAGATGTGGAGCTCCCACCAGTGAATCCACCTTGTATCAAACTCAAAGTATCTACCTGAATAACACGCACCCTCTCCAGAAGGTACCGACCACCATCAGCCCATAGTTGTCCAAGAGCAAATGCTACCATCTGCTTCACCTTTGTCCAGAGCCCTTGGCCTATCTCAACCCCTCCAACTTCAACACTGATTGAACCATCATTGAGAACAGATACTTTCCCTGGAGTTGGCCTTAGTGACACTTTATATGTGATAGGTACACAGGAAATTCCCCGTTTTCTCCACTTGTTGCAACTATTGAACTCTTGAATCATTTCAACATGGTGCTGATAGCTTGCAGATAGAGCTAATTTATCAAAAATTGACGGTAAAGTATATTCTGAAGCTTCTCCCTCACAGCCTTCGTAGAACAACTTGAGGCTCTCAAAGGTGTGAAGATTCTTTCTTCTGATAGAATTGGCATCAACAGAAAGGGTTGATGCAACATGTTCAATAATAGCTTCAGCAATAAAAGTTCCTTGTACATCTCCAGGGCTCCGCATGGATGATTTTGTTAAAACATTTGTCTTGCAAATCTTCACATCAAATGAAAGAGCACCCCAGTTATATTTCTTCAATGCTTCTATAATGGCTAGTGGCATTATTGGGCTTATATCTTCAGTTATGCCTGCATCAATTAAGAGATCTATATGCAAAGCTGTAAACCTTCCATCAGACTTGAAACCAACAGAGTAATTTATTTTCATCGGATGCCTCCCTCCTGTCACTATCATATCAGTTTGACGATCAAGGTACATTCGAACAGGGCGCCGCAACTTATACGCCGCAAGTGCACATGCAGTTGCCACCTTAACATCATAAGATGGCAATTACTTAGTTGCCTTTTTCTGATTTCATCCATTTTATAAATAATTCGCATATATATAAAACAAGTGCTAAAATAAGTTTCAAACACATGGAAGTAGTATTCAATACTCACAAACCATTATTGAGACTCAAACAAATGAACAATCTATGACATAGTGCAAAGTAATAAGCAGTCCTAATTAGTAAAATAAGCTTCTGAAGAATGTTTAAAGGTCATATGAGTAGCATGCACATAATAAATCAGAATATATGTGCACAATTAGTAAAATGAACGAGGTGAGCAGAAACTTGTACAAAATCAATAGAAAGATGTTGGTTTAAAATAAAAGATATAATTATTTTCTGGGGCATTATTCTGAAAGTGCCTGTAAGTTGCTGTCTCACAAAGAGTAAGTGGCTACTAATTAGTGATAGATATTGAGAAATGGATGTATATAGGTTTCATGCAAGACTATAATTACAACTTTCTTCACCAAATGAGGACATCTTGCCAAATACTTATACATCAGATGAAGGCACAACTTCATGTTATATAAAAGTGTTGGACATGCCGGCCACTAAAAAATCAGATGGTTAAATGTCTATATGCCACAAGTTTGACAACGGTTACTTATTGATCAGTTGATGAAGAAAATGTACACGATGTTTTCCATATATGTTTATAGGACTATGAGAGAAACAACAAAGACTAAGCAATGAATTTGAGGCAATAGGCAACATCTGGACAACCACATATCATAATTGAATGCATAAAAGAGGAAAAGTTTCTACATATTGTGTTCCTGCCAAAAAAATCATATCATATTTGTTGCAAAAAAGGCAAAAGATATTGATAATAATAAGCTCGAATTCTCACAAGCATTGCTCTCAAAGCCTTCCCACCGAAACCTCCTCCAACTCTTCTTGTAATAACACGGACATTGTGAAAGGGAATTCCTAGGCACTTTGCAATTACTTCCTGTGTAGTCTGAGGGCACTGAGTTGAACTGTAGACTGTTATGCAATTATCTTCATCTGGTACAGCTAGTGCTGCTTGAGTCTCCATGTAAAAGTAATACTGAGAACCAAATTTAATCTGAGTACAATAACTGCATTAGTTAAATGTCAAATGAAATTATAACAAAAAAGTGGTTTTAATCATAAAACAATACTCATAATACCTCATAGAACAAAGTAGTAATAATTTCACAATTTTCTATAACTGATGTCATGGATCAAGGTACCATGTCATGCCAGTACAGCTGTATCATTCCAGTAAAATACATGCACGGTAGAAGAGGTACATAATTCTGTATCCCCTGAACCAACCCATGCCAGTGCATGCTAATCCAGCAAGGACTCATTTTGTTTGCCATGAACCTTGATAAAGCATTTGGCTGGCTCATGCAAGGCATGCAGCACTTTAATTCTTAATTGAGGCAAGCAACCAGCAGCACCAGAAAACTTAGAATCATTAGCAAGATTATATTATCTAATTATTCTTAATATATATGAGATAGAGCATGTCTTAGAATCCATCCACAGGGGCTATATAGTGAAAAGAAGATCCAGAAAGTTCAAGTGGAAGGAAATTTATCATTAAATAAACTAAAAAGCCTAGCTACTGATTTGAACATCATCCTTTAATTGTTTTACTTTGGCTACTTGTGCACCAATATATCCTATATAGTGTATCTGAATAAATGGTATGAAACATCTAAAGTATGCACTTTCAGCAAATTCATTTAGTGGTCAACACTAAAGAGTAAATTCATATGCTCTGCACATGTCTGTCATTTGATCAATCTTTTATGGAAGCTCCTAATGAGTTCTATTATTGACATCATTTTCATAGTTATCAGATGAATGTAAAATGAGCAGCATAGACTTAAAGACCTTTGGCCAAGGTGAATTTTTCACAAAAGAAAATCTAGGGCACAATTATATGGTTGACAATGATCAAGGCATATATATACACAATCTTTTTTCATCACTGGAATACATTCAAGATATGGAAGAAAATGGTGGGATGTCTTGCTTGTACCTCAGCTGAGAGAATCTTGTGATCAGCTTCAGTCATTCCTTGGAAGAAATCACCAACCTTTTTAGGATAAACAAAGGGAGGGATCTCAAAAAAACTGGATTTCCTGACAGCCTCTTCAACTGATAGAATGGGTGCTTCTAGATTTTCTGTGCTGTAACTAACATCTGCTTGCTTGGCACACATGTTGGCGAGTCTCTGTGTCTCTGCAATCTAACCAGCCATTCAAATAGCTTTACTCAAACAATTCTAGACATGATTCCAGGCACACACACACACACAAACTCCAACTGAGCAGTTATTTATCTTTTAAGAAGTAGTACTACAGCAATTGAACCAAACCACGATGAATATTTTAATATCGCATAAAAGGAAAGGAAACAGAATAGTAAATTAGAATAACAACTTACCACAAGACCAAGTGGCTGACCAGCATATTCAGTAAGAGAACTAGGAAATAATGGTTCAGATCCAAAGATGAACGAGCAACCAATGTTCTGTCCTCCGTTTGGAATGTCTTGGGAAGAAATAACTGTGATGAGTTTTCTAGATGCCGTTGAAGACTTGAAGTTGATGCCCTTTATATGAGCTAAAGGTCTTGTGCTATAAATGAATGCACCATAAAGACAATCTTTTGGAGCAGGAATGTCATCCACATATACTGCTTCACCTGCGTGATTACATCAAGTGATTACCACCACAAGAGAGGCATAATTTAACTCAACACAGATAAACATGTAAAATATAATAAATTAGTTCATACAAACAATGAGCATGATAAAAATAAACTGAAGAATATGCAAATGAATGGTACAGAAATCAGGAAAATGGAAATATTTGAAAAAACAATTGAAAAAGAGCATCAGAAAATAAAATCTAGGCTGCAGGGAAAGAAGACAGTTGAGGATAGTTCCCTAGAGCCAATTATCAAGGTCTCAAAGGGCTGAATCCTATAGGATATTATGCACAGACACACACAAATACATATACATATACATATAAATACATACAAGTCAAAGGAGAAAAATGTCAAAGAAAAAAGTTTCCTAAGCAAAACAAACAATCACTAGTGTTTCGAGCAGAACGGAGTCCATCATACCGGGCCATGGCCACATACACGTGTGGATGGACATGCATGTTTGGGGTTCACCTATCCCTATATTTTACTTCTTGATAGTATTGATTTGGTTTTTTATCCTTTTAATGTTTCTCAATTGTCTTTAGTGATTATTTACATTTTTTATGCTTTTGACTAGTTGTTGGAACTTAATTGGCCCAACTAAACGAGTTAATTCTTTTGACTAGCTATTTATAACCATTTATAGCTATCGCTTGTCGGGTGCTGATGATTCTTTGATAGTTGAGTTGCCCTTATTAGATCATGATGATGGGCCTTAATGTCTTTGATCCATTGAAACCATATCTAGTCTCTTGGATTTCTCTATATAAGCAAGGTTGGGCAATGGCTTTGACCAATTGAGACTAATCTCCTAGATTTCTTTATAAGAGGGATTAGGCCTCTTGAGACTTTAAAGGAAAAAATACGAAAAAGACAAATACATAAAGCGACACCCAACACAATGTTCCCATTATTTTCTTTTCCTTCTTTTTCCTGATTAACCTAAATGTGCATCAATGTTAGTTTTGCTACCGATCTGCCGGTGCACTAGCACCACTGGTGCAAATTAGATTCATCATATCTTATAAATAAGTTGAACCTAAAGCATTTACTTATAAAGGTGGTAAGAACTTCTCAAAGAGAATGCTCAGCATGTCTCATATCGAGGTTAGAAGAATTGGTGCTAACAAGCATGCCAATCAACTACTAGTAAAATACAACAACAATCCATAAACTCCATACTATATTGAACTACAACATACCAAAACCATAAAGAGGGAGAGGGCTGCAGAGAGAAGGAGAGGAATGGAGAGAGGAGTGGTAGATGGATTTGGAGATGGTGAGGTGGAGTATGAGGATGGTAAAGGTCGTGAGTAGAAATTGTCATCCAAGGACTGTAGATCAAGAGGATTGAGGGATTAGGCCTTGAATAGGGAGGAATAGGGTCAAAGTGTTGGGAAGGGGAGGAAGAGTTGGGGGGAGAGGAAGAGAGGAGGGATGCTCACCACCATCGAAACCATTTCGAGAAAGTGTGAAAGTTGCAGAACCCTAGAGATAGACAACTTACCAAGATTTTAAAGAGGGAAGAGAAGAATGATCTGAGTCATCAAAAAGGGGAGAGGCATTTATCATGCCCCGGTCCAGGACATAATATGGCAATGCTATCAAAGGATACAGCCCATGATAATATGAAGCCAATTATTCACAATCTCAAATAAAAAGTATAAGATCCAATCATCATCCATTGAATAATTAACTAAATACCAGTTCAGAGTGACTAAATCTGAAATAAAATATCCAAACACATCTTAAAATTCATAAAAAGTTAATTACAAGTTCATAATCATCGCAAAACTAAGTTCAACTATAAAACTTCCAAGCTTGCTAGTACAGACTCTAAGCTTGAATCATCCTTCATTCCTAACCTTATTCATCTATTAAAGAAAAAGAAAAATAAAACGGGTGTAAGCTACACCAGCTCAATAAGTAAACTTACACTATCTTGCTGGTTCAAGCATAAATTTGTACATGCATCAACATATCACTTAAAGAAGATAATTATGATTAGCATAAGTTTGTACATGCATCATAAGTTTGTAAGTAAACCTTACACTATCTTTATATCAAGCATAATTTTTTTGGGTCAACTCAAGGTCATAGCAAAAGGAATAGGGCTTCGAACTAGAATCCCCAAGCATACTTAGAGAGAAAGTGAGAGAAATAATTCGATAAAGTCATAAAGAGAAGCTAGATAAAAAGTAGGATTGAGAGAAATCTTAGAGAAAGAGAAAGAAACACGGGAGAGAGAGAGAATAGGTCTTCTCTTTCCTTTTCTTTTCTTGTCTATCTTCTTCTTTCTTTCTTTATTTCTTTAGCTGAATAGGGGAGGGGGTTTCATCAGATTTTGGGTTATTGGCCACTTTTTAGCAGCCACAAACTCCTCATGGAGTGGTGGTAGGGAGCCAAGTGGCATAACCCAAAGTGCGACATTGATGGATGGTAGCACCGGTGGCCAGAAAAGAGGAAGAAAAATTTAGAAAAATAGGAAATTTATTTTTGCATAGTTTTCTAGAGAACTGGTTGCCGGCGATGGTGCTAAAAGCCAAGGGAAGAAGGCAAGGGAAGAGAGGAAGTGGATCTTTGCTTGGTGGTGGAGTACATTAGAGGGAAGAGGGCTTTTCTTCTTTTTTTATAGAGAACTTTCTAGGGTTTGGCAGCCCTAGGAGTCCAATTCCTTGCCAGACCCAATTGGCTCTTAACTCTTTCTTTTTTTTTTTTCCTTTTTGGATTGGGAACTCTGAAGAGAGGGGAGTCTTAAAAAAAGGGAAGGCCGAATGTTGATGAAATTAGATGGAAGAAGATTTTGATCGGGAGACTTCTTCTTCCATTATTCTTTTCTTTTTTTTTGTTTGGTTGAAGACATGGGCCATTGGGTGATGGGCTGATCTAATTTGAGATGCTGGGCCTCACAACATTGGTCAATGAATAGGGGAGAGAGAGAGCGAGTGAGAGAGGTTGCTCTCGATAAGTCTCAAAGCTTTGATGAAAGGGGTGGAGAGGCTTTTATAAAGAAACCAACCTGATTTATTGAACTGTCTTTGGCCAACATCAGTTTGGTTCAATACGGGTCGAATTGCCCTGTTTAGGTTGGTTCAGCATCCCTAACTCGGATCATATATTGTTTTTCTTTTATTTTCTATTATACATGGATGCTAATAGACACTATTGTTCAAGCTAGCATGCATTACAATACAGTCTATACACACTATGACACATGTTGATGTACACTTTAGGGAAGCTAGTAGAGACTACAATACACAACTCTATCCATCCTAATACATATCACAACATACCCTTGGTTTGTCCTTACCTTTATAGACCTACGATAGTGTACTTATTTGTGTACGTTTATTAACAGAAGATAACTTTTAAGAGCACTTGTAAGCAATGTTTGTCCCCCACTCCATGAAAACTCTTAGTGCTTGTTTGGGTAATCTAGCAAAATTTGGGCTGAATTTTCTGCTAGATTCGTGGACTGAGAACTCCTTTCAATCATGGCCTATATCGACCCAACATCTGCTCGGCCCAATCCTACAGGAAGGTAAAAAAGACCGGCTTAGGCCTTTCTTCCTTCTTGTAGATTAACGAGCCCACAAGTTCATATTTAGGCTTGGGCTTTGGCAGGTCTTCAAAAGATGCCAGCCTGAATGGGCCAACAAGGATATTCTTATAAAAATAACCAAACAGGCTCTTAGACATAAAAATCCTTTTCAGTATTTCTTGAAAAAGATATGCTTAAATTTTGCTAACAGAAATGAGTTTCATATCATGTTTGCTTAAGCTTGACAGTATTCCCATCCAAGTGTCAAAACAAAGGAAAGATGATGATGATGATGATGATGATAAGTTCATTATAAATAAATAAAACAATATACCAGATGCTTGAATTTCAGCTCCAGCTTTCTTAGTTGGTTCGCCCACTGGATTATAGTCCTTGCTAAATTTCATCATCTGCTTGGACAATAAAAGTGTATCATGGTTGTCAAATAGACCATTATTTGCATAAGTTGATGCCTTATCAGGTGAAACATGAACAGCTCCATTAGGACTGTCTGTTGCATATTCAGCACCAGCAGCAGCATTAAATGCATCTACATGTATATTCTTTTTAGGTTCTGCCAAGTCCTTAGCTAGTGGACGAAGAAAATCAAATAGAAAAGAAACAGCCAGACTTGATCTGTAGGAGGGATGTGGAGTGCCTTCTATTGGGATAATAGTTTCTCTAAGCAATTTAATTGCTTCAAGTAGAACAGATGCTGTAACAGGTTTACCCACTAAAAAATTCTCAACTTTCCTTGCTCTGATAGCATATTCACTCCCATAAGCACCAAAAGCCAACCGTAGGTTATCTATAACAGGATCACCTGATATTTTATCATAGGAAATCTGAGCTAGAAAAGCAGAATTGAGATAAGCCACAGCATTTCCAAGAGGGCGAGGGGCTGCTCTATATGTTTCGAATAGCAAATGGGGTTTTTCTGTAGCTTTAGAACCAATAGATTCCTCAGTCCCAGAAGATGAATTGCTAGCATAATTCCAAAAGGGAATGCATATGCTCAAAAGTAGAGTTCTATAGTCGCACGGAGGCCTCTCTAAGAACTCCTCCAGTGTAAGAACTAGTCTTTTTTCTGAAGCCATCTGGATACAAACAGTTGAACCAGCAGCAAGAAGTATTGTAGCAATGTCTGAGGGCAATTGACTCCTTTGTGCCAAGATCAAATTTCCACCCAAGCTTGCTGTATTTCGAACAAATTGCGAAGCCACCTTATTCAAATGATCAGCAATTTTACAAAAAACCAATCTTTGTGATGAAAACAACTTGCATTCGGAGTCTTCTTTCAACACTTCAACAGCCCTAGAAATTGTTATGGCTGCTCCAATTTCAATGCCTTTGTCGTTCCTTCTGATGACCGAGAGCTCTGGGATCCCTCTCAGATCAATTATTTTGTCATACAATTCTAGTTCCTTGTAGACACCAGAACCAGTATTGCCAACAACCATCTTAACACGGCATGCACTAAATGTCTCAGAATTCAGTAGTTTATAAAGCCCATCAACACTATTAGGAGAATACCAACAACCCTGCGCCAAGCTTGTACAATCAGAGTTATTCAAGGCATCCAGCGAGGATTTGACTTCAGCTTTTAAGTATTCTGGAAAAGTGCAGACACCATCACGGCTGTGATATGGTAATCGGGCAACAAGTGCATCTTTCTCCCCTTTCTTCCAAAAAGAATTGAGGCCCAAATCTTCCAAATCAACATCAGCTGCAAAGCTCTTGCAAGCATCTAAGATGGGTCGATAACCAGTACATCGGCATAGATTGCCCGCAATAGCCTTCTCTGCTTCAGATGCTGTAAGCTTCGAGAATCCATCTGGAGGCTCGGGCCTATTGGATTTATCTGCCTGGACGAGGGCCGAGAAGAGAGACATGCACATGCCAGGTGTACAAAAGCCACATTGAGAGGCATGAAACCCAGAGAACCTCTCGTGGATTGAATGAAAGCCATCCTTGCTGTTTCCAAGCCCCTCAGTGGTTGTAACTGAGCAGAAATTTATGCTGCAAAGAAGTGTGAGGCATGAGCTCACAGCAAATTCTTCCACTCGATCATGTACTGGGTCATAAGTTGACAGAAGAATGACACAAGCTCCACAGCCACCTATAACAAGTGGTGGAATAATGAATAAACTGATCCAATCATCATTAGCAAAATCCTATGTCATCTTTTTAAATATCATCATGCATCTACAATTGATTAAGAAAAATCCAACAACAGCACCATTCTAGAAATATTATATATCTTGCAAAATCATGAATTTAAGTTTTTTACTCTAAATGTCATATATCTGTTCTTCAAATAAAACAAAGGGTCCATAAATTTGTACTTGAAACAGAATTCTTTCAGAAACTTATATTACTTCTAAAGGGGGAGGCAACTGAGAATTTTAACTACACATGACATCAAGAAAAGTAAATGATGAAAATCCAGATAACAATCTTAAAGAAAAAAAAGAAAAAAAATCCAACAAACACCAAACCACGGCCAGCATATATATACAATTGATTAAGAAAAACCCAACTACAACACCACTCTAGAAATCTTATATAGCTTGCAAAATCATGAATTTATTTTATTTTACTCCAAATGTCATATATCTGTTCTTCAAATAAAATAAAGAGTCCACAAATTTGTACTTGAAACAGAATTTTCATAAACTTATATTATTCCTAAAGGAGGAGGCAACTGAAAATTTTAACTACACATGACATCAGGAAAAGTAAATGACAAAAATCCAGATAACACTTTTAAAGAAAAAAAATCCAACAAACACCAAACCACAGTCAAAACAGGTATCAAAGCAGCAAATTTGACAAATTTATACTCGAGGCAAAGTGACCAAATACCGTTAAACCTTTTCCGAAACAACAACAAATCTTATACTTTTGTGCAGTGATCAACACCTTTAAAGCATGACCAAACTTCCATCCATGAAAAGCATCATGTCTTTAAGCTCAGAACAGTCATATGCAAAGAAAGAAATAGTAATCTATTACATAAAATCGGAAAAAGTTCCAAGCTTTCTGTTTGGATTGAGAGAGTAGGAGAGAAACAGAGGAGAGAAAGTAATGGCAAATAAATTATTTGAGAAATTCAGGAGTACCATCACCGGGCTACAAAATCTGGGTGCCAACAAGGTGAGGCAAGGCTAGTTGCTTAGAGACAACTAAATAATACAAAACCGTGAGCAAACTTTTATAAGACGGTGAAAATTCATTAATAAATGCATATCATTTTGTACAATAGCAGGAGCTAACCGAAATTTTTAACTATCTAGGAAATGCAAAAGAAGAAATAAATCAAATTTATAAATCAAATTTAAAAACAAATCTAAAAATCACCAAACCAATATGGATGAGAGAGGACCGGATAATATCCATTTAGATCTATTTTTATATTTATATCTATTAAGAAATGTATAAAAATTTGTGCATCCAACTAATATTTATACATATATCCATATCCATCAAAGAAAAATGGGTATGAATAGATAGCTTTTTGATTCTTATCCCAGTATCCGAATCTATTTATAATTTTTTTAAATATATCACTTGAGAATTTTTAAGAAAATATATAATTACATTAGCATGCTATTAATTTTATTTAATTTCTGCTTAGTAATCATTTTGATTCTTTGATCATAAAATTTAATTATTAGAATTATATCTATATTTATATTCGTATTATATCCCTATTTATTTAAAATAAATATAAATATAAATTTTTGTACCTGACTAATATATGTATCCATTTTTATATTTATCAAATAAGATAAATATAAATATGATTAATATCCTATCTATATCTAATATGGTTTCAACCCTGCAAACCAACATCCAGAGTAGGTAACTAAAAACTCATTTGACAGACTCACACACTAGATAAGTCACCAATAGTATTAACACCACATTTTTATATATTTGTAAAACTCAATATCTTTAACCACGTTTCAGTAACTTACGTAGCAAAAATCCATGGACATAAACAAGGAAAATATATCACAGCTTTTCTTAGCCTGGTAATGAAAGATCAAATCTTTAAACTGGACCCACCTCATCCAACAGGAGGAAAAACAAAATATCTTCAAAGGAGGGAAAAAGAAAAAAGCAAAAATCCTCACCTTCTCCACAGCCGAGCTTCGTTCCTTTAAAACGGGTTTGGGTCCGCAGGAACTCGAGCAGCGTGGTGTTAGGGTCGACCCTCGACACCTCGAACCTCTCCCCGTTCACAGCGAACACTAGGCTCCGCTCTACCACCTCCCTCTTCTCCGCCTCCATGGCCTCGACTTCCTCCGGAGACTTCTGACCTCCGACTTTTATGGACGGCCAAGGCTAGATGATAAACTAAACAAACTGTCATCAAGAAAGAAGTCAATGTATTCGATTTTCCCGGTGTTTTTTTAACTTTGCAGCGGGCCCTGCGGCCATCCACTTCTGCCTGGTGATGGCTGTGAGATAATTTTTTTTTCGGGGAGCAAGAGGAATCTCGGACGTCAGCGGCTCATTGCTTTCGGATGCAGGTTGCCGACTTTTTCGACTTTTATTCATAAATATATAAAATAAATATTAAAAAAAAGGGAAACTATCATCCTGACGTCATGCAATACGTCTTTGAACCAGTTCTTTGAATTTTTCTTAAAATAATATTTTTTTATTAAAATGTACCTACCTATCTAGTGCCATTCTCCACGTACTTCTCAAAGTAGATTTTTTTTGTGGCGTGGTAAGTAGGGTGAGTTGTACATGTAATTTCAATAAAAAATCGCACGTCTCCATATAAGTTATTTTTTTTCCTTTTCAAATTTTAATAAAAAAATAAAAAAAATAAAAAGAATTTTTAAAAAATTAATAATTTTTTTAAAGAAAATTAAAAAAATAATAATAACATGATATTATAATAATATATTTTATATATTTTATATTATAATAAATATTTTATATTCTAAAATATAATATATATTATAATTTATTAAATTATAAATTATAAATTATAATATAATATATTTGTTAATATATATAGATCATGATGATGGTGGTGTTGCATCAAGTACCGTCGGTACGAGAATTTTTTTAAATAATATTTTTTTAATAAATATTTATCAAACTGGAGTGGGTTAAAATAAATTTACCAAACTGGTGTAGTTTGGTATGGATAGCAGTCACATCAGAAGCCGCGGGTTCAACTAGCAATTTTAAATTTCAAAATAATAATATATGAAATATATAAAATAATATAATAAAATTTAAAATTTAAAAAAATAAAAAAAATTAAAAAAAGTTGCAGATACAACCTGCAGTTTTATCTTAAGTGAAGTCGTAGGCCATACTTACAACTTCATCTTATTCCTGCACCTTCATTTTTAAAATAAAAAATTAAAAAATTAAAACATATATATATATGAGTACAGTCATAAATTGTTACCTCAATAATAATATAAAATATTAAAATTATAAAATAAAATTTATTATAAGATATAATAAATAATATAAATATTCTAATAAATATATTATAATATATTAAATTATATATATATATTATATTATAAAATATAATAAAAAATTATAATATAATTTAAAACTTACAATTTAGTCGGTGCCAATCTAGTCGCTAGTCCGGTCACCAGGTTGATTGCCAAATTGCCTGTCGGGTCAGTGCCAGTCTGACCATCAGCTCGGTGTTAATCTGGCTACCAGTCGGTTATTAGGTCGATACTAGTCCGGTTGCCAGCCTGATATCAGTTCGATCGATAACCCGATGCTAGTCTGGTCCCCTGCCCGGTACTAGTTTGGTCGCTAATCCGAGTCGGATTGGCACCAACCTAGCGATAGAACTGGCACTAGCCTGGTGGCCAGACTGGCGCCAACCTGGTGGCCAAACAGGTAATCGAATCGATGACTAAACTGGCTATTGGATTGGTGACAGGACTGGCAATCAGATCAGTGGCCATACTAGCGACCAGGCCGATGACAGATTGGCACTGATCTGGTGCCAGACTGGCTGTCGGACCGGTGATCGGACTAGTGGCCAGGTCGATGATCGGACTAGTATCATCCTGGCAGCTAGATTGGCTGTCGGATTAGGAGCCGGATTGGTGACCAAACTAGCGACTGGACTAGCTATCGAACCGATGGCCGGACTAGTAACCGGACCTGCGATCAGACTGGCACTGACCTAGCAACCGAATTGACTATCGAACTGGTAGTCAGAGCCGGACTGGCTATCAAATTGGTGGCCGGATCGATGACCAGAATGGCACCAACCTAGTAGCTAGACTAACTATCAGATTGGTGGCCAAACTGGCAACTGGACTGGCAGTCGGACTAGCACAAACTTGGTAGCCAAACTAGGTGTTGGATCAGTGGTCAGACTGACTATCGGATCGGTGGTCGACTGGCTATCAAATCGATGACCGAACTAGCGACTGGATTGGTGATCAAACTAGCACTGACCTGGCAACCAAACTGGCTATCTAGTTAGTGGCCGACTGGCAGCCTAATTGGCGGTTGGACTAGCATTGACCTGGCAGCTAGACTAGCTATTGAACCTCTGATATGGCTGCATGCATACCAATCCACCCCAATTTGATAAATATGTTTCAATCCACCCACTTCGGATCAAGAGCCAAACTGGCGACCAGATTGGTAACCGGATCGGTGGCCGGATTGGCACTAACCTGGTGATCAGATTGGATATCAGACTGGTGGCCAAACTGGCAACTGGATTGGTAGTCGGACTGGCATAGACTTGGCAACCAAACTAGCTATCAGATTGTGGCCAGACTAGCGACCGAACTAATACCAACCTGGTGGTCAGACTGGCTATCGGATCGGTGGCTAGACTAGCACCAACCTGGCAACCAGATTGGCAATCAGACTAGTGGCCAGACTATCGACCGAACCAGTAATTGGACTAGCGAACAGACTAGCATCAACCTGACGGCCGGACTGGCATCGACCTAGAGGTTGGACTGATGATCGAGGTGTGATGGGTGAGTGCAGCGATGTCGGTACCAGTCCAAACTATAGGTCGGTGCTAGTCTGGCTGCCAGGTCAATTCTAGTCCAGTTGCCAGCCCAGCCACTAGTCCAATCACCAATCTGACTATCAGGCCCGTGCTAGTCTGGCCACCGGTCTGATAGCCAGTCCAACCACTAGGTCAATGTCAGTTCGGTTGCCAATCTAACCAATGGTCCGATAGTCAGTCCGATTGCTAGGTTGGTACCAATCTGGTCGCCTGTCCGACCATCGGTCTAATAGCCAATCCAACCACCAGGTCAGTACCAATTTGGTCACCGGTTTGGCTACCAGTCCGGCCATTGGTTCGACAACTAGTCTGGCTACTAGGTCAGTGCCAGCCCGATCATCCCTCCGGCCATCGATCTGATAGCAAGTCCGGTAGCTGGTCCGATTGCTAGTTCGACTCCTGGTTCGATAGCCAGTCTAGCTACTAGGTTCGTGCTAGTCCGACCGTTGGTCGGGCTGCAGTCCGGCCACTAGCCTGATAGCTAGTCCAGTCACTAGGCTAGTTCTAATTCGGTCATTGGTCCGGTTGCCAGTTCGTTCACCAATCTGATAGCTAGTCTGGTCATTGATTCGATAGCTAGTTTGGCTGCCAGGTCTGTGCCAGTCCGACTACTGTTCGGTTGCCAGTCTAGTCACCAGTCCAGCCACCAGTCCGACCGCCAGGTTGGGCCAATCCGATCACTGATTCGGCCACCAGTCGAATAGCTAGTCCGACTTTGATCCGATAGCCAGTCCGACTCTGATCACCGATTCGACAGCCAGTTCAGAGTCGGATTCTCTGCTTCATCATACTGCTGCACCCGCAGTGTTGGCACGCCGAGCTCAATTGGGACCACAGCCTCTGAGCCAAAGACAAGGCTGAAAGGCATTTTGTCCATCGTCGTCCTAGACGTCGTGTGGTAGGCCCAGAGAATGCTGGGAAGTTCTTTCGCCCACCTGCCCTTGGCCCGGTCTAGCCTGGTTCTAAGTCCTTAGAGAATGGTCTGGTTGGTCACCTCGGCTTCTCCGTTGGTTTGAGGGTGAGCCATCGAGGTAAAGCGATGCTGAATGCCAAACTCGACACAGAACTCTTCAAACTCTCGGTTGTCGAACTGTCGCCCGTTATCAGTGATGATGCTTTGGGGGAGCCCAAAGCGGTAGATAATCGACTTCCAGAAGAACTGATAGACCTTGGCCTCAGTGATCCGTGCTAGTGGCTCCGCTTCTACCTACTTGGTGAAGTAGTCAATAGCCACTATCAGGAATTTTCGTTGCCTCGATGTAGGGGGGAATGGGCCTAGGATGTCCATCCCCTACTGGACGAATGGCCAAGGGGCGGAGAGCTGGAGAGCGGTGCCACTAGTTGATGCTGTATATGGGCATGACACTGGAATCGGTCACATTTCTTCATGAAGTCGGTGGCATCCTCCCTCATGGTCTCCCAGTATTAACCCTGGCGGAGGGCCTTGTATGCTAGTGTCCTCCCTCCCACATGATTCCCGTAGAGACCTTCATGCATCTCCTAGAGTACGAGGGCTGCCTCTGCAGGTCTCAAGCATTTCAGGAACGGGTAGGAGTAAGATCGGTGGTAGAGCTGCCCTTCCATCAGAATGAACCGCGAGGCCTTCTTTTTGATGAGGCTGGCCTCTGTACGGTCTTCCAGCAGGATGCTGTCAGTGATGTATCTGATGTACCTATCCATCTAGCTTGGCTCTGGGGTGACCTGTTGCACCTCTCCGAGAGCTTCGTTGCTTGGACTTTCGAGGTACTCGATCTACACATGCCCCAGTGATGAGTCCGGCAGGGTCGCGAGTCTTGACAGCATGTCGCCACGAGCATTCTCTCCGTGGGAGATGTGGGAGATGCTGAAGCGTCGGAAGCCTATCGTGTTCGAGTAGACCCGCTCAAGATACTTTATCATTTGGGGATCTCGGGCTTCATATTCTCTGAAAACCTGTCCGGCCACTAGTTGGGAGTCGATGAAGACTTTCAGGCTTCGTACACCTAGCTCGCGGGATACCCTCAGGCCCGCAAGGAGCGCCTCGTATTCTGCTGGTTATTTGTTGTGGCGAACTTGAAGCGGAGTGCACACTCAGCCACAATCCCATCATGATTGGAGAGGATGAGGCATGCTTCGCTCCTACCCACATTGGACGTGCCGTCTACATGGAGGATCCAGGGCTCTTCCTCGGTTCCGGGTTCCTCTTGACACTCCGGGGTGGTCTGCTCTGGCTCCTCGGCAAGTCCTGTGCACTCGACCAGGAAGTCGGCCAGAACTTGGGCCTTTTAGGATGACCTTGGATGGTACATGATGTCGAACTTGCTGAGCTTTAGTGCCCACTTGGCCAAAAGTCCGGATGTGTCTGGGCGACTTAGCACAGCCCTCAAGGGCTGGTCCGTCACTACCATAATTGGATGCACTTAGAAGTATGGCTTGAGATGCTGGGCAGACATGATAAGAGCAAAAATCAATTTTTTGGATCGGGTGTACCTGACCTCCGCATCTCGGAGTATTTTGCTGATGTAGTACAATCCATTCTTACTTCTACCATCATCCATCGCCTTGCAAATACTTTGGTTCCTTTATCTTTGCTTACTGATCTGGAAAAGATATTCAAGTCATTTCTATAGGGGCATGATACAGGTGTTGCCACTCCGGGAGGTGGTGCTGACTCGAACTTAACTTGGACAAGGTTGGAGCTGGAGTAGCTACTGACATGGAGTCAGGTCTTGCAGGATCCTATCATCGAGAGTTGGTCCTGCAAAACAAAGAAGATTAGAAAGTCCGACACATCGGGGGTGGGTCTTAGTAGTGGACTCTCTGATATCTATCTCAATCTTTTGGAGAGGCAAACAGAGGAGGATTGAAGTTCCCTCTGGGCTTGGAGTAAGTGTACAAGGGGAGCTGAAGAAGCTAAAAAAGGAGATGGAACGAAATCTATGGAAGAAAGGGATCTCAGTGCATATGAATCCCACTTTCAGAGATGGCACACGGGTGAGTAGAGTTGTAGAGATTGAGGTACTTCGGGGAAGTTGAAAGTATATGGGATGGCTTGCAGGGACTTCACTCGGGTAGCAAGCTATGAAAGAATCAATCCAAGGAGCTCAAAATGTGCTTGGAGGTAAGAGCAAGAAGGAGGTTCCTTTGTGGTGGAAGGAAGGTGCTCTTAGGAAGAGCAGGCCTCGATTCTATCTCTGTTATTTTCTCTTGTTTTTCTCTTTGTATCCTTACCATGGCTTTTCAAACTTACCTGGAGGGTTCTGAAGAACCAATTTATAGATGTGTACATGATGCTTAAGGACAAAAAATGATGACTAGCATATTTTGGCTATTGCAGGCATGTCTAGGATGGACAATAATGCCATGATAGGTGATCCAGGGAGTGGATACTAGTATGGCACATCCCTACTATGGGGTGTTCCTTAGGTGGCAAACATTAATGACCACCATACCTGGAGCATGCATGGTTGGGTAGACAAGGCAGGCCCAATAATGGTTGATGGGCATGCTGAAAATTGACGGGGATATATCTCTACCTAGGTGGCTAGGCGTTGGGAGGTAGCCCTATTGCTTCAGCGGTTGACACATGTCTGAGGTGAGCTGGAGCTTGGGTGCAATGCTAGACCAATCGGACCCTAACATCAAATGTCTCGCACCTTTGAACCCAAGTGGTCTATCCTCCAGGGCCTTGGACGAGGATTGGGGCTTGCTATGCTGGGATGATGCTAGTGTGGCGAAACTATGCAAGGCTCACAACGAGGCGGCAAGGTTGCACTGGGCAAGGTAGTAGGTGGTGAGATAGGTATGGCTGTGCTAGGCATGATAGCTCACAGCGAGGTAAGTGAGGCTACATTGGATGAGACAAACAAGGCTATGCTCATCAAGATCCATGCTAGGATTGGACTTGGCCACTTGGGAGGTGATGTCATCCAAAGCGATAATAGTTTTGAAAATTATTGCAATAGTTTAAGCTTTTGAGATGTTACGATGCATCTCCCGGGATGGTGTCTTTAATGCTAAATCGATGTGGGTGCATCAATTATCGAGGCTGAAATCGGTGCCCCTTCATCAAGGAATGGATAGGTCATTTCGATGAATTTATATATGTATACAGGAGTTGATTGGGCCTCTTGCATCTTTGCAGCATCCAGGCGATCGAGAGCAGTGGAGTAGTAGGTAAGAGGAGAGGAGTCTTCAGACGATCGTCGAGGCATATCGATAGCTATCAGCAATGGGTTCCTTTGTCTTTTCTCCCTTCTTCCTTCTTTATTCTTTCTTTATATTCGATGTACGATGGCCATGGGGGTGGAAGAGTCGGACCTAACACCTGAGATCGTGGCCTCTACTTTAATAGAGGAGAAGGTCTGCTAGTTGGGAGAGAGGTTTGTCCTTGTGATGGCCATCTGTCTGGAGGTTCCTAGGAAGAATGAATGCATCACCAAGGGGATGGCGATGAGGGTCACCCTTCATGAGGAATTGCTGAATGCAAGTTTTAGGATTTCTATGGATGATAGGTCTGCAGTGGTGGTATAACCTATGTTCAGTGTAGCTGGTCCCCAATGCTTGGAGGGCCATCGTTGGATTTTTTAGCATGATGGTCCATCACTACATGGAGCCCAGAGTGAGGGTATTTTACCATTTCTTCTAGTGAAGGCCTCTCAAGGATGGTGATATGTCTCCCTTCGCAAAGGGTTTAACTTCCCAGCCGGTCCGATGAAGTTATGCGGTTGGAAGTCACAATCTTCTTCATAGTTTTCCCATCATCATGGCTGTTCCCAGGATGTTAGGGCGAGGTTGAGCCTTCACAGTTGCTAGACCCCCCGGTGTTGTAGGAACCGAAGCAGATCATGGTGGACAAGCTATCATCGATATAGGTCCCATCATATAATATTCTTCTTTCGAAGAGCTGGTTAGAGGCCCTTTATGTAATGAGAATTTCTTTGTCCTGAGGTAGGCCCCCCACCAACTATTTGATAATAGCCCCCCACTTTTCTAATCAAAGTGACTCTGTCTTCTGGTGCATGCTTGATGATTCATGGTGGGTTGCAGACGGCAGTTGCCAGTGAGCCTTCTCCACCATCTTCGACTGATTTGAAGCGGAAGAGAGCGCTTCCCCATCCCCTGTGGAGGGGATGAAGAAGGCGAAGAAGAGCAAAGGGTAGTCTCTTCCATTGGACCTTACCTCGAGCTCTAGCAAGATGTTGGTTATGGAAAAGGTGGCGGAGGTCGGGGCATCCCTTGACTTAGGAGTTGCCACCTTGGCTGGTGCATGTGAAGCTCCAAAGGGGAGAGAGGAGGGGCTAGCGACCATCGGGGAGACTTAAGTGAAGGCTAGAGAAGCTCTAGCATTGGTAGTAAAGTCTCCGATGCTAGTTACCAAGTCAACTATGAAAGCTAGGGCGGCCATTGCTAAGGTGAAGTGGGCAGCAACCCCTGCGACTGGTATGGGTGAGGGTGGAGAGGTGAGGCCTTCCAACGCTCAAGAGAGTGTCCCATCCACTAGTGAGATTCACCTACTAGTCCCAGCCACTTGGTGATGGTCTACAGTGGTTTATTCGGATCACCATGTCGGTAAGTCTCCTTTTTTTAGGGCTTTTGATATTGTCTTCCCTTTGGGGTCATAGACCCTTCTTAAACAAGATGTCTAAATGTAAGGCCATATAAAGGCCAGGGTCTACTCCAATATGTTGACCATCTTCCCAAGGAGGCAGAACAATTACGGAACCTCACTAAAATGGTGGTAGGAGACTGTGATCTAGTGGTCCAGGATCTTAACCTGTCTAATGAATAATTGGTGGCTGAGAGGGTAAGGGCAGATGTGGTAGAGGCCTCTTTGAAAATCACATATGCTTATCTTGACAAGAACACTACAGAGTGCATAGAGCTCCATCGCTTGTTGGCAAAGGCACGAGGCCAAAAGGAGAAGGACCTTGCTGGAGCGCAGGCATTGCTTGGCGAGGCTAAAGCAACAGCCACCAAGGCGGAGAAGGTGCTTGGCAAAGTAGAGGCCAAGGGCACCGAGGCTACTATGAGGGTCACCAACACTGAGGTGAAGGTCACAGCGATCAAGGCGAGGGCTCAGCTAGCAAAGGAAATGCCAGGCGAGGCCAAGGACCAAGCTTCGGCTATAAAGGAGAAGGTGCTGGTAGTAAAAGTTCTGGCCTCCAAGATAGTGATAGAGGCGGTTGACACCTTCAGGACTGAAGAGGAGTACCATCTAGAGGTATTGGAGGCCAATAGGGATGATTTCCAGCAGAGCTTTGAGTTTTTGAAGGGGCAAGTCACCAAGTTATTCCCAAATGGTGATGCTAGGAAGTTGATGATGGAATTACCTTCAGGCAATGGTAAGGACTCTGCAGGCTTTGATGGAAAGGGCCTCAGAGAGGGAGAAGATTGGGCTAGCCTCCCATGATTGGCCTGCATGTTCTTTTGCTTCTTCTTTTTTTTTCTTTTGTGTTGGCCACTGTGGTTTTGTAGAAATCCACTGAAATGGAATTTAATTTCATTAAACTTTGGTTTCACTACATTTTGCTTCATATTTTCCTTACTTACGGGTTGACTTGGCTCACTATTATGTAGGCTAGGCAATGAGGTTCAAATTTCTTGCAGAGTTGATTGGAGGTCCCACCAAGAAGGAGTCACGAAAGAGAGAGAAGTGATAGCGAGGCTGAGACAAAGAAGGAGGGTGCCGCAACGAGTGGGGAGGCACCAGCTTCTCTGGGGGGCAGCATCGAGGTGGTTCCAGGGGTGGCTATTGTTGATCCCGAGGTAGACACCCTGACTGAAAGGACTATGATGGCTCTGACCACCCCAATGGACATCGGGGTGATGGAGTTGACTCTGATGGTCATCTCGCCTATAATTCCTACTGCTGCAAAAGAGGAGGTGCAAGTGACCAGACCCCCTAGTGTTCGCAGTGCCATGGGAGTCGGTCATTATTGAGATAGTCAAAGAAGATGAGTTCGTCATAGTGGATCCACTGGTGATTAAGGTTGTAGTCAAGGTTCTGAAGGTGAAAAATGTAGGCGAGCATGCACGACAGAAAGATATTTTAAAACTATTTTAAAATAAAATCAGCGAAAGACTTAGTAGATCGATCAAAACGATCTACCAAACTGCCTACAATAGAACCTAGTATGATAATGTAGCATGCAATAAACATCATAACTAGGAAAAGAACCAAAGATATAAAGATACCTTTCTATTATACCTCTGAAGGATGTTGTAGAAAAAGTCCTCGAGCCATACACGTGTCTGGCCTCTACGGGTAGTTCACACCGGGGCTCGACTCTGATCAACTCCCTCGGAGTGCTAGCTCCTTAGGATCCTTTAGACCGATCTTCTTCTTCTCAGAAGACGAGGAGGAGAGGTGGAACCTTTCCTAACTAGCTCTTTTCCTAAGACTTAGCTTGAGTGCTAGGTATTTACACATCCAATATCCTAGTCCTCACAAGCCCCTTTTCTCTTCCCTCTTAGAATCTCAGCAGCAAGGAAACTCTTCAACATAAAAATGATTTCATCTCGCTTGGCAGCCCTAAAACAACCCTTATTTATAGAGGCAGCCATGAGAGGGAGAATGAGGAAGGAGGAGTGATTGGGGAAGAGGGTGAGGGTTACACCAAATAGGTTCCTGTTGCTTAGTAAGCAACCCAAGAGGGGGGGTGAATTGGATTTCTAAAAATTATTTGCAAGTGTGCCAATTCAATAAACAAAACAAGTGCTAAAGAGATGCAAGTATAGTGTGCTCTTAAAAAGTGTGCAGCGAAAATTTAAATGCAATGAAAGTAAGAGCAAGTAGAGAGGAAACAATCAACCACAAATACAAGGCAAGTATAGTGGTTCAGTGCTCTCCAATGCACCTACATCCACTCTTCAAGATCCACTTGAGAATTCACTATAATCACACACGATTACAACCGATTAATTTTTTGGGCTCACTAATCAAAACTCCTTTTAGTTTTCACAGGGCTCACCAAAAGAAACCTCTTGGTTTTAAAGGCTAACCAAAAACCTCCTTGGTTTTCAACTAGGCTAACAAAAAATCACCCGATGCGGCGGCGACGTGCCAAAGCTGCAGGCCACGACTATCCAAGCGGCAACAATATCGATTTAATCATTACAAACAATCTATTTCATTTTACTATTAAAATGAACATTAAAAGAAATATGAGGTATGTCTATTAAAAAACAGAAAAAAATTGATAGACCCATTTTACCATTAATTTGATCGTTAAAGAAAATCCAAAATCTATGAAAAAAATTTGTAGATCTGCAACCTATCTTGTCCATCCTTATAATTTATTTTATATATCTCGTGATCCCCTGTTTTGATATATTTCAATCAAAGCATCAAATCATTATTTAACCAGTACATTTTGACATATTTCAACCACTATTTAGGAATATATATTCTAGTCCATATTCTCCCGTGACCCATTTCTCGTGATGATCCATACGCCCCTTAGGTTTTAAGTTAAAATGCCATCCTTAAAACAGGATTAGAGAGCCGAGCCCCATGGGATGCCTGACGTCTTCTTCCTCCTTCCTCGCTTGACTGGTCGCCCCATGGCCAACGCTCGACGGTTCTCTCCTCCCTCCTCCCTCCTCAGACTCCTCTCTCCTCCCTTCGCGTTCCTGGGAGGTCCTCAATCATCGTCTTCTCCAAAGCTTCCTTCTGGTTGTGCCATGGCCGTGCGCCTATTACTTCCCAGCGACGATGCTGAATGCCAACGCTGACGCTGACGTCGATGGATTTGCAAGCAAGAAGCAAATAGGTTAGTACTCCCCTCTCCTTCCTCCTGAGTCACGACATTGAAAATTAAAAAAAAAATTATGGTTTCTCTGGGAGGACCGTACTGGCACCTAATCCGACCGGAATGAAGCTGGGATGGAGGTCGAAGAACTGTTTCGGGGTCCCGCACCCATCCCTTATGCTGAAAACTCAGAGGTATGGGACGGAATGGCCGGGATAGCCCCCGTCCTGGCAAGACTTAAATCTTTGGTTATGACTTTCTTAATGGTGGTTAGGTTAGCTAGCCAAAGTCGGGCTTGGCCATCCGTTGGTTAGAGCACTGAGTTCTATCATATTAGTAGTTAGACCTAACTAAGACTTTCAGTGAAGGCCCAAAGGCATGCTAAAGAGGTTCCTTAAGCAAAATTAATATCAAAAATTATTTAGAGAAATAATTGGTTAAGAACCTATCTTTAGATGCACATGGGTGGGCCGGCCAAACTCGGACTTATGTGCAGTCTATTGGATTCTAGCTCCCACTAAGGAATTAGTATAATTCCTCAAATTGGAGATAGAGGCTATTAATTTGAGCAAAATAGTGAAAGAACCTTTAGACTAAAGTTCAAGTTTTTAGGATTAAATGATTCATATACTAATAGATCTTGTTCTCTTTTTATTTCAGTTAAAATAACCAATACTTTGTTACTCTGATCATTGTTAGACAATGATAAGCTAACATGATCCAATTTTGATAGTTGATATTAAAAGCTAAAAATCATCTTGGAGTAGAAGCGGATCTTGCATGTACTAATAGATCCCGCACCTGAGCCTACTCAGAATGCCTGTGGTCTAGTCCGAGACACTTACCAGAAGTGGCTCAGTGACTGAACCACGGTCCAATGCATTATACGGGCATCTATGAATGATGAGTTCAATCGCAAATTCAAGGATGCTCAGTCAGAGGATATGCTTCAAGTATTGAAAGAATACTTCGACACTCCTAACAATGTTGAAAGGTACAAAACATCTTGTACCATTTTCAATGCTAGGATGAGGAAAAGGGCATCGGTCATCGATCATTTATTGTACATGATCAAATAGATCGAGCACCTGAGCAAACTTGGATTTTTCCTGCATGAGCGGCTGGAAAAGATATGATTTTGAATTTCCTATCAAAATCCTAACTCAACTTCCTTAGTTATTATAGAATGACTAGGCCTACAATCAACTATCATGATCTACTGAGATTGTTGCAGACTTATGAGAAGGATCATCAACTCCATGAGGGATTGGTAAATGTAGTAGGAGGTTCTACTATGACAGAGCATCATTCCTTTAAGAAAAGAAAAAAGAAAAATAAGAAGGTGCAACGTGCTACAGTGACTCAGCTAGATCAGACCAAGAAGATCAAGTCGATCAAAGTCAGGCAGAGTGCTTCTACCATAAGGAGGGTCACTGGAAGAGGAATTGTACTCTTTACATTACCTCTCTAGACCCGAATAGACCGAAGAAGAATAAGAATCAGCAAGCGATTGCTGGACAAGATACTTATATGATAATACCTTGTAACTTCTCAATTTGTGATACTATTACCTGGGTATTAAATACTAGAAGTCCAATTAATATTTGCAATTCATTGTAGGGACTGGTGGGGACACCAGGATTAGACACAGATCCCTGGATTCCATATGATTTAATTAGTCATATGTCAAAGTTTTGAAAATTTTGGAATCAATTATGATTGAGTCCTGTAATAAGTTGAGGTTAGTTGATTTGTTTCAACCCTCAACCTAATCAGTATTTTAAGTCATGTACATCAATTATGAGTCCAGTATGAACCCAATTTTTATACAAGAGAGGAGGTCACCCTATTTTGGAGTTCCACTAGGCCATATCCAGGAGTCAAAGGCCACTACATCAGCCCAGTGGATTTTGTGTGACAACCCAGGATCCAAGATGCTTCCAGAAATCTTGATTCCTTTCTAGATGCCCTCCAAATGCCTAGATTCCAGTCTAGATGCCAGAGCATATTTTTAAACTAGGGCATCCATGATTCCAGAGGTCCATCTGCATCCCAGCCCAAGGAAATCAAGTCCAAGCACCAAGCCCAGGTCCATTAAGAAGCAAGATTCCAAGAATATTCCCCTATCAGGCCATCCCAGCTTCCAGGGCCCAAAACCCATGCACCCAACCCAAGGCCCAAGCACCCAAGCCCCCCTTGGCTGGCCCACTTGCTGCCCTTGAAGCCCACACGCCAATCAAAGCAAGAGTAGGCATCCTTGACCAAGTCAAAGCATGAAGAAGAGGAGAAAAAAAGTCAAAGTTCCAAACCTTTTTAAGTTTTCTTTTCCTAACCTCTTAAGGACTTGTAACCCAAGTGTGTAACCCTAGTTAGAGGGCATGGGAGCTCTATATAAACCCCACCCCTCCCCCTCTTGTAATCAATTTTTATTCATGATATCAAAATCCTAGTAAATTTATTTGAGCTTGCGAGCTTGTGTTATTTTGTTCTTTTGATTCTTTGGTTTGTGTTTGTGTTCTTGTGCTTGGCCGAATTCCTTGCTTCCCTAGCATCCTTCCACGCCCTAACTCACTGCCATCCAAGCCTTCACACGTCCAAGAAGGAGTGTGCTAGGCCGCCACGCAAGGAGATCTTCATCAAGCTTTAAGCCATTCAGCTTCTAAATCCTAACCTGCTTCCTTCTAAACCTAGTTTCCTTTCTTTTTCTTATTTGCTGTTTTGATTGACCCTTGATGTTTTGCAAGATCCCCGAGGTATTTCACCTCCCCAGAGAAGACTTTCCTTGCCTCCAGGATCATCCAAATCAGTCATCTAATCAAGGGAACCGAGCTTCATCATCCAGGTTCCAATCAGAGTGCTTTATGATCTTTTCATTGGAAGTTCTTCAAATCACTAATTGGTAACATCTTTCCCTTCTTTTAATTTCTGATTTGATGAAGATAAGCTATCCTAATCCGGGAGTTTCTCAATTCTCGGGTCTTGGAATTTATTATTTTGCATAAGTTTGCCTGCGATACGATGATTCTTTGCATTGCTGCTCCTTATGCTAGTTCTTATTTTATTTTGAAAATCTAGCTTGCAAATTAAATTATAAAAAAAATAGTTTACTGTTTTTCATGCATGTTTAGCAATCTTAGAGTCATACCACATCAGGGACTTTAGGTTAGTAGAAGATTTGAAGATGGCGAGAGATTCTTGAATGTTGGAGATGGAAGAGCAATTCTAGTTCTAGCTTTAGGAGTTATCAAGCTTGTTTTCAATGATAATGTCATTATTTTGAGTAATTATCATATTGTCCTAGTTTTATGATGAATATAATTTTTGTAGGCCTTTTGTCTAAAAATAATTTTTATTTATCAATAAAAGATGATTATTGTGATATCTTGGTGAATGATGTTACTATAATGCATGGACAATTAAAAAATTATATTTATATTATATCATAGTCTGTTAGTATAGTTTACATGTCTAACAAACGCCTTAGATTAGATAATATATCTGATGTCTATATCTAGTATTGTAGCCTAGGTCATGTTAACAAGAATAGGATAAACAAACTAATTAAAGAGGGATCCTTGGCTTAATTATTTTGAATCATTGCCAACCTGTAAATCCTGTCTTCTTAGAAACATGCTAAGTCACCTTTTATTAAAAAAGGTGAAAGAGCCACTGAAGTTCTAAGTCTAGTACATAGTGATGTATGTAGATCTATAAACACTTATGCTATAAGTAGATATTACTACTTCATCATATTTACTGACGATCTATCGAGATATGGGTATGTTTATCTAATAAAACACAAGTCAGAATCATTTAAAATATTCAAACGATTCCATAATGGAGTAGAAAATAAACTGGAAGGAGTATTAAAATTCTTCGATCCGATCGAGGAAGTGAATACCTTACCGATGAGTTTTGATATATTTAGAAGAGAATATGATTCTCGCAATGGACACCTCCCGGAATATCCCAACATAATGGAGTGTCAGAAAGGAGGGATCGAACCCTATTAGATATGGTTCGATCCATGATGGGATTTGCAAGTCTGCCGATCACTTTTTGGAGATATGCACTCGAATCAACTTGTTACATTCTCAAAAAAGTTTCTAAAGTATGTCTGTAGATAAAATACCATATGAAATATAGACAGGGCTAAGCCGAGACTCATATCTTAGGGTTTGGGATTGTTTGGCTTATTCGAACATTTGAAAATGGACAAGCTCAGACTTAGGTCTGATAAATATAATTTTATAGGATACTTGAAAGAAACTAAGGACAATTTCTTCTACCACACTGACGAACAAAAGGTGTTCATCATAATAAGGCAATTTTTTTAAAAAAAGAGTTCCTTGAAAAAGGAACCAATGCCTCTAAAGTTGAACTTGAAGAAGTTCCATAGATAGAAGAACCAATACAATTAACTAAATCCACATAATCGAATTTAATTAGATCAAATCCAGATCCCATTGAAGAGGCACCTCTAAGGAGATCCAATAGAGTACCATGTCAGGCGGACAGATACTATGGTTTCTTGCTCAAGGATGATCATATTGAACTTGATGAAAATAATGAAGATTTGATCATCAAATGGATGCCATGTAAAGTTTTGACTCTGATAAATAGCTTGAAGCCATGAAGTTCAAAATGGAGTCCATGAAGGTCAATGATGTTTAGACACTCATTGACCCATTTAAAGGGGTAAAACTCATAGGGTGTAAATGGATTTTTAAAAGAAAAAAGAATGCAGATGGAAAGGTAAAAACCTATAAAACTCGTCTGGTTGTTAAGGGATATCATCAATATTATGGTATTGACTATGATGAGACATTTTTACCTGTAGCAATGCTCAGGTCCATCCAGATTTGCTTGCAATAGCGATACATCTTGATTTCGAAATTTGATAAATTGATATAAAAATTGCTTTTCTAAATGAAGAGCTGAAAGAAGAAATGTACATGATATAACTAAAGGATTCATATCCGCATATGAATCATAGGTGTGCAAGCTTCAAAGATCTATTTATAGATTGAAGCAAGTATCTTAGAGTTGGAATATGTGTTTTGATAAGGTGATCAGAACGTATGGCTTCATTAAGAACGGAGAACCTTATATATATAAATGGGCTAATAGTTCAATGATTGTATTTCTTGTTTGGTATGCGGATGGCATTCTTTTAATCGAGAATGACATTCCTATATTGCAAGAAATAAAAGTGCAGTTGTCATCTTAGTTCTCCATGAAGAACTTGAAAGAAGCATCCTATATCCTTGGGATGAAGATCTATAAAGATATATCTAAAATGTTGCTAGGGTTATCCTAGTTCGCATACATAGAAATTATGCTAAAACGGTTTAATATGGTGAATTCCAAGGCTATCTTCCGATAGGCCATGAAATTATTCTCTAAGAAGGATTGTCCGACAACTCCTCAAGAGATAAAGTGTGAGTAGGATTCCATATATCTCGGCAGTGGGATCTATTATGTACACCATGACATGTATCCAACCAAATATGGCATACTAAGGATAGTGAGTTGATACCAATCTGATCTAGGTGAGAATCATTGGAAGGTCATAAAGACTATCCTTAAGTATTTGAGAAATACTAAGGACTGGTGGCTCATTTATAGAGATTCTGATTTAAAACTAGTGGATTATACTGACTCCAGTTTTCAGTCAAATAGAGACGATATCAAGAGTGTTGGGTTATGTATTTATCATGAATGGATGAGCAATTTACTAGAAAAGTTTCAAGCAACACACTATGACTAATTCAATATACGAGGCATAGTATATTGCAACATCTGATGCTACAAAAGAAGTATTTGGTTGCGAAAGTTTATCAATGAGCTTGGAGTGGTACCCTCTATTGATGGTCTAGTTCTTCTATATTGTGATAGCACTGGAGCCATAGCTCAAGCAAAAAAACCAAAGTCGCATCAGCGGACCAAGCATATTCTGCATCATTACCATCTTGTTCGAGAGATTGTGGATCGAGATTATATTGAACTTTAGAAGATCGACAAAAAGAACTTGACTGACCCATTTACTAAAGCCCTTGGAAAGAGTAAGATGGTCACAAGTAAAATATGGGTATTTGTTGTCCAGGTGGCTTTCCAAGAGAGGGGTGAATTGGGATTATAAAAATTTTAGCAAGTATGTGCACTTTTAAAAATTCCTTTAATGTTGTGGTGTTGTGATAAGTTATGCAATGCAAAAGCAAGTAAACACAATCAAGCAATCACAAACATAATAAGTTTAGAGTGGTTCGAAGCAACCGGCTCCTACATCCACTATCCAAGCATCACTTGGAATTTCCACTATATCCCTCAACTGGAATACAGTCGGATTGTTTTGACAGGCTCACAATCCAAACCTCTACACTTTGGTTTTACCGGGATCACCAAAGAAAACCCAAACTTGGTTTTAACACAGGCTAACCAAGAACCTAATTCCCTTTGGTTTTTAGAACCGAGCTCACTAAAGAAACCCAAACTTAGGTTTTAATAGGCTCACCTAAAAACCTTTCAACACTCTTAAGACACAGCCCCTTGCTGTTCTTAGAGAAAACACAAGATATATCAAATGGAAATAGCAACTCTTACAACAAACCAAATTTGTTTGATAGTTGTCGATGAAGATCAAATTGAAGCCTAGCTTTAAATGCTCTTGAATGCTCTTCAAGCTGCTTCTTAACTTCCTCAAAAGGTTGGATTCAAGAATGAAGATCAGTTAGTGAAGCTTTGAATCCTTTCTTGAATGCTCACTTGAAGTAGATTGGTGAAAGACTTGAAATCAACTTGAATGCTCCTTTAACTTCCAAGAATAATTAATGAATCAATGTTTAATCCCTCATAAATACTTCCTTTTGTAGTTTTCAAGCAAAACTAGCCGTTATAGGGCCTAGGGAATCGGAAAATAGCCGTTGGAGGGCTTTTGGAATTCAAAAAACTGTTTCAGCAACTAGTCGTTACAAGCCAGAACCCGACACTCGAGTCGGCTCAAGGACCATGAGTCGGCTCGAAGTCTCAGACAATGCAAAAACAAATCCTGGAGGAGTCGGCTCTTCAAGGCTGAATCGGCTCGAAGTCACAGTCACCAACAACAAAAACTCTGGACGAGTCGGCTCTTCTGGTCTCGAGTCGGCTCGAAGTCCCAGTCATCAAAAATATAAGTTTGATCGAGTTGACTCTTAAAGCTCGAGTCGGCTCGAACTTCTGAAACTTGAAATGTTTGTGCCGTCCCAGAACAAGAGTCAGCTCTTGGTCCACGAGTCGGCTCTTGCAAAAATTCTTCTTAAGCTTTCAAATTTCTCCAAACTTCTTCAAATCAAGATTCCAACAAGAGTAGGTCTTCCAAACAGTTCAAAAAGCTTACCACATATGTCTAACCTACTTAAACTCGTTTTTTACTATTTTACAGCCCGTTTTTACAAGATTACATGGATGAGAAATTAAGGCTTTACAGCTTGAAATGTATATGAGTTCATACAATACTGGAATACATTCCAACTGGATAGAAAACTAACTGATATAAAGATAAGTACTTCCTGCAAAACTTCTTGAGTGATTGAAAGAATTAGTAAAGCATACATGCTCCAATGTTTTGTAATCATCAAAATCATTCCAGGGGTCAACAGTATTCGATATTGTTCTGATTGGTTTTAGTCCAAGTGGGAGTTGTTAAAAAATGTATCATATAGCCAATCATCTGAATTTAGATGGTTGAGCTTATTGTAATTTGTATATAAGTTATCAATAAATAAAAGTTATTTTTGGTAGTTTATCACATTTTGTACATCTTCCTTTACATCAACTTTTTTGTGATGAAGTTCTTATAACTACTTTCATTTGATAAAGAAGGATTTATCATGTAGTTCTTAAACCTATTCGCGATCAAATGATATGTTGTTACCTAGGATGATAATATTTATCGAGAATAGATCGTTATGTGCCATATGGGTTCGTTGTCCTTATAACCAATGAATGTGGAGATACTAATATGGCATGTAGGTGAGTATAGGTATATATTTCACTGAATATGACCAACTTTGTAGAATACTCTGCCGTCAAGAATATCTCATAAAAGGATATGAATATAAGTGTCCCTCTGACCTGAGAATAGTGACTTGTAAGCAACTCACTATACTTTGATACCGGATTATCTGTATTTCTAATACAGTGATAAAAGGTTTCTACGTGCAGTCAAGTACTTATAAAGTAGGTGTATGAGTCAAGAAGGGATTGACCACTCCAAGGTATTGAAAATAATGCTTTGCTATGTTTTAGTTTAGCAAAACCTTGGCCAAGATAATCCTTATAAGGAGTCATATGATTTATTAGGTTGAGATACATCTGGATATACTATTTAAGAGTTAGCAATTAACTCTTTAAGTTATTTTTAACATTGGATCAAAGGGATGAATTATACGGTGACCATATACCTGGATTCTTGAATGTTGCTTTGCAAACATTCAACCTATCTGAATATCAAGTACCATTGCTAAATGGTCAAATCAATTAGTTCAAAAATTTATTATTGTGCTATCGGCTTATCATTCAAATATATGGGATATCACATAACAGAAATTTCTGACCGATAATGATGGCTGATTAACGATTAAGAATCTTTCAAAGATATAATTATCAATATATTATCAATATGATTGATAATTAACCTTATACAAGTATTGAAAATAAATAATTAAGTATTATAAATTATAGGAGGATTAATTAGCAATTGGATTACTAATTGGTTCAATTTGATTGAGCAAAGAGATTTAGATCAAGTCTAATTGAATTGAGTTCAATTAGGTCATACCCAATTAGATTATATAATAACCTAATCACTAAGGAGTTTTAATTCTCAATTTGATTTAGACTTGGACTTGATTAATTTCTGATTTGATTGAAAATTAATTAAGTTAATTGGAATCTAATTAGATTAAATTCAAGTTGTTTAAATGGGCTAGACTAAATTTGGATAAGGACTTATTTTGACCATGCCAAGATTAAAAGACCCAGCTAGCACATCCTAAAATTCTCCACGCCCTTTCTTCATGCAAATTTGGATTTTGCATGAAGAAATCACATGCCAAACAATTGTTGTCACCCTCCCCTTTCTCTCTTTTAGATATAGATTATGTTTGGTTTGATTTTGAATTAGTTTTGAATTCAATCTGATAAAGTTTCAGTGAAATTGAAACTCTTATCTTTATCCAAACTAATATGCACTTATCTCCAGCTTTCTCCATGCCAATATTAATCTAGATTTTTTTTGTGCATAAAAGGGATGAGGGAGGATGTGAGAAAGACTTTTGAGGGTGTTTTACCAAGAGAAAAAAAAATTAGAAAAATTTTGGCATGGGGTTATGGACATGGGTTTTTCCTTCTAGGCCCTAGGTCTTGAGGGAAAAAAAAAAGTCTTCCATGTTTTCTTTTCTTCTCCACTCTTAATCCTTCTAGATATCCACTTCTTCATCTCAAAGGACTCGAGTGGTTCTGAAGAAGGAGATGAATCAATCATCCGGAGGCCTTCGCATGGAGCTAGCATTCCAGGAAGGCTGATCACTTCAGGGCTTCGTGTGGACAATCTGTAGAGGCTAGACATGCTATGCAGCTACAAGACGACCTGAAGAGCCTTTTACCACTTTTATTAACAGCAGAGATCAGCGATCCATGCTCACGTATGAGATCTGATCTTATAGATAGTATAGATTAGATCTACAATATGCATCGACGAGATCGATGCATGCTAATTTAAATTTTAGCAATTTATTACTTCGCATATCATGTTCTAGATCCTAGAAAGGATTTTTTAGATTTGATCTAAATGCTTATTTTCTGATTAAGAATGTTTTAATTTGATTTGCTTCTGCTAGTAATTTAAAAATATATATATATGCATGAACCCTTACCCGGTTTCCAATAGAAGAGGGAGGGGGACACTCACCATCATCGAAACCATTTCGAGAGTGTGAAAGCAACAGAACCCTAGAGATAGACAACTTACCAAGGTCTCGAAGAAGGGAGAGAAGAATGATTGGTGTCATCAAAAAGGGAGAGGCATTTGTCATGCCCCACTCCAGGACATAACACGGCCATGTTACCGAGGGGTACAACCCATGATAACATGAAGACAATCATTCATAATCTCAAATAAAAGTATAAGATCCAATCATCATCCATTGAATAATTAACTAAATACCAGTCTAAAGTGACTAAATCCGGAATGAAATATCCAAACATGTCTTAAAATTCATAAAAAGTTGACTATAAGTCCATAATCATCATATAACTAAGTTCAGCTATAAAACTTTCAAGCTTGCTAGCGTAGACTAAAAGCTTCAATCATCCTTCATTCTTAACCTTATTCATTTATAAAAGAAAAAAAATAAAAAGGGTATAAGCTATACCAACTCAGTAAGTAAGCCATATATCATCTTACAGGCTCAAGCACAAATTTGTGCATGCATCAATAAATCACTTAAAGAATATTGTGATTAGCATAAGTTTGTACATGCATCATAAGTTTATAAGTAGACCTTACACTATCTTACCGGATCAAGCATAAGTTTTTTTGGGTCAACTCAAGTTCATAGAAAAAGGAATAGGATTTCGAACTAGAATCCCCAAACATACTTAGGAAGAGAAAGTGAGAGAAACAATTCTAGAAAGTCATAGAGAGAAGCTAGAGAGAAAGTAGGAAAGAGAGAAATCTTAAAGGAGAGAGAAACATGAGAGAAAACATGTCTTCTCTCTCCTTTTCTTTTCTTTTATTTCTTCTTTTTCCTTTCTTTCTTTGGCCAAATAGGGGAAGGGGTTTCATCGGATTTTTGGATTGTTGGCCACTCGCCGGCAACCATAGACTCCTTATGGAGGGGTGATAGGGAGCTGGGTGGCATAACCTGAAGTGTGACATTGATCGATGCCAGCACCAATAGTCGAAAAAAAGGCAAAAACTCGGGAAGATAAGGAATTTGTTTTAGCATGGTTTTCTAGCAAACCGGTGGCCGGTGATGGTACTAAAGGCTAAGGGAAGAAGGGGAGAAAAGAAAGGAAGAGGGTCTTTGCTTGGTGGAGTGCCTTGGCAGCCCTAAGGTCTGATTCCTTACCAGACTCAATGGGCTCTTAACTCTTTTCTTTTTTGTCTTCTTGGATTGGGGACTTTGGAGAGAAGTGAGTCTTAAATAAAGGGGTGGCCGAATCCTTCTTGGAATCAACTTCCCTCTAATGAAATTAGATGGAAAAAGACTTTGATCGGGAGTCTTCTTCTTCCACTATTCTTTCCTTTTTTTTCTTTTTGATGAAGACATGGACCATTGGGTGATGGCTTTATCCAATTTGAGAGGCTGGGCCTCATAGCATTGGTCAATGAATGGGAGAGAGAGAGCGCGAGTGAGAGAGGTTGCTCCCGATGAGTCTTAATTCTTTGATTAAAGGGGTGGAAAGGCTTTTATAAAGGAACCAACCTGATCAACTGAACCATCCTAGGCCAACATCAGTTTGGTTCAATATGGGTTGAACTGCCCTATTTAGGTTGGTTCAGCATTCCCTAACTCGGATCATATATTATTTTTCTTTTATTTTCTATTATACAAGGATGCTAATAGATACTATTGTTCAAGCTAGTATGCACTACAATATAGTCTATACACACTATGACACATGCTGATGTACACTTTAGAGAAGCCAGCACAGCTTACAGTGCACAACCCTACACATCACAATATACCCTTGGTTTGTCTTTACCTTTAGAGACTTGCGATGGTGTACTTATATGTGTACCTTTCTTAACAGAAGATAACTTTTAAGAGCACTTGTAAGCAATGTTTATCTCCCACTCCATGAAAACTTTTAGTGCTTGTCCGGGTAATCTAGCAGAATTTGGGCTGAATTTTCTGCTAGATTCATGGACTGAGAAGTCCATTCAATCATGGTCTATATCGACCCAGCATCCGCTCAGCCCAATCCTACAAGGAGGTATAAAAGACCATCTTAGGACTTTCCTTCTTGTAGATTAACAAGCCCACAAGTTCAGATTTAGGCTTTAGGCTTGGGCTTTGGCAGGTCATCAGAAGATGCCAGCCTGAATGGGCCAACAAGGATGTTCTTATAAAAATAACCAAACAGGCTCTTAAAAAAAGACATAAAATCCTTTTCAATAATTCTTGAAAAAGATATGCTTAAATTTTGCTAAAAGAAGTGAGTTTCATACCATCTTTACTTAAGCTTGACAATATACCCATCCAAGTGTCAAAATAAAGGAAAGATGATGATGATGATGATGATGATAAGTTCATTAAAGAATAAATAGAACAATATACCAGATGCTTGAAATTTCAGCTCCAGCTTTCTTAGTTGGTTCACCCACTGGATTATAGTCCTTGCCAAATTTCATCGTCTGCTTGGACAATAAAAGTGTATTATGGCTGTCAAATAGACCATTATTTGCATAAGTTGATGCCTTATCAGGTGAAACATGAACAGCTCCATTAAGACTGTCTGTTCCATATTCAGCACTAGCATCAGCATTAAATGCATCTACATGAATATTCTTTTTAGGTTCTGCCAAGTCCTTAGCTAGTGGACGAAGAAAATCAAATAGAAAAGAAACAGCCAGACTTGATCTGTAGGAGGGATGTGGAGTGCCTTCTATTGGGATAATAGTTTCTCTAAGCAATCTAATTGCTTCAAGTAGAACAGATGCAGTAACAGGTTCACCCACTAAAAAATTCTCAACTTTCCTTGCTCTGATAGCATATTCACTCCCATAAGCACCAAAAGCCAACCGTAGGTTATCTATAACAGGATCACCTGATATTTTATCATAGGAAATCTGAGCTAGAAAAGCAGAATTGAGATAAGCCACAGCATTTCCAAGAGGGCGAGGGGCTGCTCTATATGTTTCGAATAGCAAATGGGGTTTTTCTGTAGCTTTAGAACCAATAGATTCCTCAATCCCAGAAGATGAATTGCTAGCATAATTCCAAAAGGGAATACATATGCTCAAAAGTAGAGTTCTGTAGTCGCACGGAGGCCTCTCTAAGAACTCCTCCAGTGTAAGAATTAGTCTTTCTGAAGCCATCTGGATACAAACAGTTGAACCAGCAGCAAGAAGTATTGTAGCAATGTCTGAGGGCAATTGACTTCTTTGTCCCAAGATCAAATTTCCACCCAAGCTTGCTGTATTTCGAACAAATTGCGAAGCCACCTTATTCATATGATCAGCAATTTTACAAAAAACCAATCTTTGTGATGAAAACAACTTGCATTCGGAGTCTTCTTTCAACACTTCAACAGCCCTAGAAATTGTTATGGCTGCTCCAATTTCAATGCCTTTGTTGTTCCTTCTGATGACCGAGAGCTCTGGGATCCCTCTCAGATCAATTATTTTGTCATACAATTCTAGTTCCTTGTAGACACCAGAACCAGTATTGCCAACAACCATCTTAACACGGCATGCACTAAATGTCTCAGAATTCAGTAGTTTATAAAGCCCATCAACACTATTAGGAGAATACCAACAACCCTGTGCCAAGCTTGTACAATCAGAGTTATTCAAGGCATCCAGCAAGGATTTGACTTCAGCTTTTAAGTATTCTGGAAAAGTGCAGACACCATTACGGCTGTGATATGGTAATCGGGCAACAAGTGCATCTTTCTCCCCTTTCTTCCAAAAAGAATTGAGGCCCAAATCTTCCAAATCAACATCAGCTGCAAAGCTCTTGCAAGCATCTAAGATGGGTCGATAACCAGTACATCAGCATAGATTGCCCGCAATAGCCTTCTCTGCTTCAGATGCTGTAAGCTTCGAGAATCCATCTGGAGGCTCGGGCCTATTGGATTTATCTAAATGGACGAGGGCTGAAAAGAGAGACATGCACATGCCAGGTGTACAAAAGCCACATTGAGAGGCATGAAACCCAGAGAACCTCTTGTGGATTGAATGAAAGCCATCATTGCCGTTTCCAAGCCCCTCAGTGGTTGTAACTGAGCAGAAATTTATGCTACAAAGAAGTGTGAGGCATGAGCTCACAGCAAATTCTTCCACTCGATCATGTACTGGGTCATAAGTTGACAGAAGAATGACACAAGCTCCACAGCCACCTATAACAAGTGGTGGAATAATGAATAAACTGATCCAATCATCATTAGCAAAATCCTCTGTCATCTTTTTAAATATCATCATGTATCTACAATTGATTAAGAAAAATCCAACAATAGCACCATTCTAGAAATATTATATATCTTGCAAAATCATGAATTTAAGTTTTTTACTCTAAATGTCATATATCTGTTCTTCAAATAAAACAAAGGGTCCATAAATTTGTACAGAATTCTTTCAGAAACTTATATTACTTCTAAAGGTGGAGGCAACTGAAAATTTTAACTACGCATGACATCAAGAAAAGTAAATGATGAAAATCCAGATAACAATCTTAAAGAAAAAAAATCCAACAAACACCACACCACAGTCAGCATATATCTACAATTGATTAAGAAAAATCCAACTACAGCACCATTCTAGAAATCTTATATAGCTTGCAAAATCATGAGTTTAAATTTATTACTCCAAATGTCAAATATCTGTTCTTCAAATAAAACAAAGAGTCCACAAATTTGTACTTGAAAGTTGAAACAAAATTCTTTCAGAAACTTGTATTACTTCTAAAGGAGGAGGCAACTGAATATTTCAACCGCACATACATCAAGAAAAGTAAATGATGAAAATCCAGATAGCAATCTTAAAGATAAAAAAAATCCAACAAACAGCAAACCACAGTCAGAACAGGTATCAAAGCAGCAAATTTGACAAACTTATGCTCCAGGCAAAGTGACCAAATACAGGTATCAAAGCAGCAAATTTGACAAACTTATGCTCCAGGCAAAGTGACCAAATACCATTAACCTATTACCGAACAACAACAAATCTTATACTTGTGCAGTGGTCAGCACGTTTAAAGCATGACAAACTTCCATCCATGAAAAGCATCATATCTTGAAGCTCAGAACAGTGACATGCAAAGAAAGAAATAGTAATCTATTACACAAAATCGGGAAAAGTACCAAGTTTTCTGCTTGGATTGAGAGAGTAGGAGATGAGAAGAGAAAAAGAGGAGAGAAAGTAATGGCAAGTGAATTGTCTGAGAAATTCAGAAGTACCATCACCGGGCTACAAAACTTTGACCTCTTGCAATAGGAGAACCGTGCCAACCAGATGATCCAAGGCTAGTTGGCTTAGAGACAACTGAATAACACAAAATTATGAGCAAACTTTTAACATATAGCAAAAATTCATTAAGAAATGCATATCACTTTGCACAATAGCAAGAGCTAACCAAAATTTTTAACTACCTAGGAAATGCAAAAGAAGAAATAAAGAAAAATCAGAAATCAAATTTTAAAAAATCCAAAAATTGCCAAACCAATAAGGTTGAAAGTAGACCAAAAAATATCCATCCAGATCCATTTTGTATCCAAATATATCCGGATATGGATAGAAACTTGTGCATTCGACTAATATTTGTACTGTATCCATATCCATTAAGGAAAAATGGATATGGATATTGACAGATAGCTATCCAATCCGTATCACAATATTCGATTCTATTTGTAACTCTATTTAATTTTATATATCACTTAAGAGCTTTTAAGAAAAAATATAATCACATTAGCATGAGCCATGATATTAATTTTATTTAACATCCACTTAATAATCTCTTTGATTTTGTGATTATAAAATTTAATTATCCAACTTATATCCATATTTTTGTCTATATTTAAAACAAATATGGATATAAATTTTTGCATCCGCCTAATATCTACATCTGTATTTATCAAACAAAACAAATGTGGATATGGATATACTAATATCCGATCCATATCCAATCTGGTTTTAGCCTTACAAACCAACATCTAGAGTTGGTAATTAAAAGCTCATTTGATAAACTCACACAGTAGATAAGTCACCAATAGGATTAACACCACATTTCTATATGCTTGTAAAATTCAATATCTTTAACCATGTATCAGCGTGGAACAGCATAATACCGATGTAGAATGACGTGCTGGCCCAAGATCCAAACAAACACCAAAAAAGAACATGGAAAAGAAATGTTGGAAGGAAAAAAAGGAGAGAGATATAACCTTTGTTAGAGAAATTGAACTAGACAAAAGATTCTCTCACACCTCATCAACGAGACACCTCTAAATTATCTCTCTCTCATACAAAATCTTCCACTCGCTTCCATACACAAAAGAAATACCAAAGGTCCCTTTAAATAGAGTTCATATGGGTGGAAATTAGAATTCTACTTGAATTAAAAAAATAAAATCCACTAAGACAAACCCTAGACCAAATAAAATAACTCTAGAATTAAACTTATTTAGAATAGGATACAAAGGACATACTTAAGTAAAGTCTTAAAGACATCAAAACTAATGACCAACTAACATTAGGGTGTTAATTAGAGTTGGACTTGGCAATGAATCTCAACACTCCCCCTCATTTTCAAAGTCCATATTGACAATATTTAATTATTGATGTCGTGAAATGCCATCATAGCCATTGTCATCATCACTGCGCAACATATAGTGACTTGTCGAACCAATAATTGAATAGTGGAACTCTTTTATTGGCTCGAACAATGATTTTTTCACCTACCTATCCTCTTCAATGGATATTTCGAAATTGACAATATCCTACAACATTTTCTCTCGACACTAACTCCATGGTCACGATATCAAGATTCCTATGAGGATCCAGCTTATCCCAGCAGACATCAAGTTGCCAGTTGTGATAGTTATGAGCTCAACCAATACTTGCACATAAGTAAAATCAAAAACAAAACTTTGGTTATATCCATGTGCCTTTACACGTGGGGCCTTAAATATCTGCATAAGGTTGGCTTCTACGTATGGAATCAAATCCTCTTGCATAGAATCTTCTAATAGCTCAAACTTTGGAGTAGCTTCAAAACTAATTGATGTACCAAAAATCTTAGTGATTACTGAGGCACAACAAGAATAATCTCCACCAAGCATATCTTCATATTGCTTGATTTCCGAAACTACATCAAAATCAGCTCTTCATCCTCATGACTGTCTAAACATTCACATGAAACATTCAGATCTTGGATAGCTTTAATATAGGACTCTTTCGTATGATTTGATTCCTCAATAATTGGATCGATTGCAACATCCTTTGACTCTTCCTGAGTAATTTCTGAATCAACTGATTCTTTAATCAGTCTTTTCTAAACTTGATACAATGTCCACTTGATCAAACTCCTACTCTAGATTTTCTTCTGGACTTGATTGATCCTCAAGCTATTCAACCTTGCCATGTTTAAGTCTTTAGAAGTTTATCCAAGCTCGAATTGATCAAGCTCCCTCTATCTCAAAGCTTCATCTTTGAACTAATATTGTTCTTTTAGATCTTTGGAAAAGTTTGAACCAGAATCCACTCTTTAAATAATTTCTATTTGTGATTTGTCATATTGCCAGAATTAAGTGGACGGCCGCAAAAATATCCCACACTTTTTTTTTGTCTCCTTTATATCCTGAATATGAAGATAATTTTCTTTATCAACAAAATTTTGAATAATCCACATTACTTTTCTAGATTTCAGATTCCACCTTTTTCTTGCAATCTTATCATTGAAAATATCTGATGGCACATCGTCGACTCATCCAGGATGTTACATATATCCTATCTTTTCAAATAAGCCCTAATAAGATCCTTCTAGTATAGATAATAGGTGTTATTCAACTTACAAAGAGAAGTGATGGTAGTAAAAGCAACCTTAGTGATGTTGGTAGGATCAGGCATCTTATGTAAGATCCTGATAAAAAAATAGTAGCACCGGCCATAATGATTCACCTCTTGAATCACCAAAAAAAGAGTCAACACATTTGCACTGTTGCACAACGAATTACTGGAAGCTTTTCAACTATGCTAAGCTACGAACACAAGAACCAATAGTCAATTTGCCACTCTAAAAATTGTGCTCCGAATAAATATGCTCGAAGTCGGAAACTACTTAACCACTCTCCAAGTCTATAGCTCTAATACCATGTAGAGCCATAAGTACACGAGCCATCAATCTCAAGATCTTGGCTCTAATGCCATGTGAAATGGCATGCTATCATGTAGAGCCACAAGCACATAGGTTATCAATGTGATGGCCTAGCACACAAGCCAGCCCAGATGAGATTCACGTGGATTTTAAAGCATGGCAAAAAAAAAAAAGAAGAAGACTCTCGATGAGAATCTCCTTCTCCCTCTTGATTTCCCCAGTGGGAAGCCAACTTTGAGTAGAAATTGGCCTCCCTCCACTCTATTTAATGAACCATCACCTTTCCCCTGGGATCCCATAATAAGTCTCCGAAGATCACCCATGATTTCTCATGGAATCTTTGATTGTACTCGTTCAAATCAAAGCTCAACCATCACCGAGAAAGTCATGTAAGATCCTAAGATTCTTAAATGAATATTTCCCCATCTTCCTCAACCATCAAAGCTTAGATTCCGGCCAGTAATTGCTAGACTATTTCATGATAAGAAGAACCTCTATTTTTCCCTTGTTCTGCCCCTCCTCTCTTGATTTTTCCGGGGCTGAAAGTCATTGCCAACTACCGGTCAATGATGCCCTGACTGCACCACCACAACCTGCATCCCCGGCCACCACTATCATCCGGAAGAAGCTCCCCTGTTCCAAGAAAGAAAAGGAATGGAAGTTCCCTAATCTTTAAGAAGAAAAAAAGAAGAGGGAAAGAAAAAGAAAAAATGAAACAGAAAAAGGAAAAAAAAAATAATAAAATAAAATAAAATAAAAAGAGGGAAGATATTTTCTCTCCTATCCCTCTAAGTTGGTTTCCCTACTTTCTCTCCAAAAGTTTTACTTTCTCTTTCTAAAATTCTCTCTACTCTCTTTAAGGTTTCCGTTCCTCGGTTGAACGTGCTAGATGGATATGCCCTAGAAGCCAATCTGGCTAACACATTATACTTTTCTATGTCATCTTTTGTATTTAATCAAATTTTATATCAATAAAATAGACATTCTTTTTCATTCTTGTGTAACGTCCTTAAATCATCTAAGGAGTTAATAGTCAATAATATATTCTCAAAAATTGATTATTTGAGACCTGTGTCATCATAAATTAATTCTTGAATCGCTTCCAATCATTGAATCATCACGGGATGGTAATTGATCCATCAAGATCTGTACACAGATCGCTTTCCATTTGGATAGACGAATTTGTTGACTCCGTTATTGATTTTGATAATAAGCAAAACGTTTAAGTATAAGTTGAGTACTAATGATTTCTTTGAAATGTGTTTTTATAGAAAAATGTGCTCATCAACTTCATAAAAATTTGTTTGATTGAAAAGTCCCAAATATGGATGAAAGATATGTTTAAAGAGGACTTTAGTAGCTGAAGAATGCTTAAAAGGACACATGAGTTCAACACAAATTTGTTTCAGCAAAAGTTCAACTGTTTTTGTGCAAATCTCAGTAATGTGTCGACTCAAAGTGTCGACACCTACAACTTAAGTGTCGACACATGACATGACAGTGAAGTATCGACTCAAGCCGGCACACAGAGAGAGTTTCAGTTGGCACGGCTGAAGTGTCAACACATAAACATTATGTGTCGACACATGGATCAGCTCATCGCCTGAGATTTTTGGATTACAGAACTTGCTGAAGTTGAAGACTTGCCTGAAGTGTCGACACATGGATGCTAAGTATCAACTCAAAGTGTCGACTCATCTGAGGAAGTATCGACACATCTGAGAATTCCAGAAAGCTTCATTGAAAATATTTGAACTAGGTGTCGACTCATGGACTGCAAGTGTTGACTCACAGCTTGAAGTGTCGACACTTGAAGTTCTGGGAACAGTAACGGCTAGTTTTTCAAACGCAGAACTCACTCCTCTTAGCTCCCAACGGTTAGTTTTTCGTGTCTAATGGCTAGAAACCGAGTTTGAGACATTGGAAAGGTATTTAATTGATTCAAATCAAATCTAAACACAAGAGAATGAAAAGAGGATCAACAAGAGAAAAAGAAAAGAAGTGCATTCACTCCTATTCATTGAATTTAACTACTTTCAAACTAAGAGAAATCTCTAAGCATTCAAGAGCCTTCAAGAGCATTCAAGTTCAACCTATTTGAGCATTAAAAGGAGGCTTCATCAAGTTGAAAGCAGCACTACATCAAAGCTTCAAAGAGATATCCGCTTTTATTAGAAAGCTTTCATTGTTTCTTTATTTCAAATATAAATTCTTGTTGTAAAGGGTATTGGTTAGCCTTGAAAACCAAGGAGGTTATTGGTTAGCCTTGGAAAACCAATTAGGTTCTTGGTTAGCCCGGAAAACCAAGGAAGGTTGTTGGTGAGCCTTAAAATCAATTAGGTTCTTGGTAAGCCCGGAAAACCAAAGGAGGTTTTGACTTGTAAGCCTTGTGAAAACAAGTCGAGTTTTGATTAGTAAGCCCGGAAAACTAATCAGCTATAATCGGTTGAGATTATAGTGAATTCCCAAGTGGAGCTTGAGGAGTGGATGTAGGTGCATTGGATAGCACCGAACCACTATATTTTCTCTGTATTTGTGGTTGCTTGTCTCTTTCATTTGCTCTTCTTTTATTGCTTTTATATTTCCGCTGCACACTTATTAAAAGCACTTTATCTCTGCATTCATGGTACTAAGTTTGATAATTGGATTGGTTCACACACTTGCATTTAAATTTTTAGAGACCCAATTCACCCCCCTCTTGGGTTGCTTACTGGGCAACAAAATTTTGAGTCTATAGTATAGGGACCAGGGTTCACCGAACCATGTCGAACGGGTCGGTTCGGGGCATGCCGAATCGGACCGGCGACTGGCCGGCACGGTTCGGCTGTAAAAAACAACATGGCCGCCAAAAAAAAAATGAACCGGGTCCGTACCGGGTCCGAACCGGCTCGAACCGTTGCGAACCGGTCCCGAACCGGTCGAAGACCCGGTTCGGTTCGGTACGGGTATGGGAGAGGGTGGGGGGGTTGTTTGTTTTTTTGTGTCACATGGCTATAGTGTAGCCATGTGATTTCCAAAGGGGGGGCGTTGCTGCCTTTCCTTAATTAAGGAAAGGTGACACAGAGAGCTTAAGAGCTCTCTGTGTGTTCTCTGCAGCGACGCACGAAGGAAAACCAAGAAAAAAAAATACGCCCCGCCGATTTCAACCCAATTCAACCTGCAAAAATCGAAGGGGTAGGTAGAATCAAGGTCCGTATACCCTTCTTTTTCCGTATTTTTGTCTTTCGTAGGGTTAAATTTTATTAAAATCCATGCAAATTAGAAAATTAAGAAATGCTGTCAAAATTTATTTGTTGACAATAATTTTAGAGTATGTGGTAGATCTATGATAGATCTATACAATGATACTAAAATCTTAATTTTTTGTTAAGTATATAATTTTTTAAATTAAAAATTAATTTTGGATTAAAAAATTAATAAAAAAAATAATTAGGAAAACAAAACTGTAATTGTAAATTATTAATCTAGGACTTGTAAGCTACTCTCACTATAAATTTCATGTCGATTTATTCAAGTTTTGTGCATCTCATGAATAGTGCCCGTAGGTCTTAAATTGAAAAAAAAGTGACTTTTAATGCATTTCTAGGTTCTTAAAAAAATATATGTAGCATGTATGATGGAATCCTAAATGAATCTAAAATTTAAAATTTTTTTTATTTTTCTTTAATTTTTTAATTTTTTTAATTAAAAAATAAAAAAATTAAATTAAATTTTAAAAATTAGGTTAATTAACTGTTAATTAATAAACATTATTATTGACCTTATATGTAATTTAAATATTCAGGTATGGATCCATCAAGGAGGAAGAAGGATCCAGAGCGGGATATTAACTGGTCACATGGAAAGATGCTCTCGGGTCGGCATCACTAGAGGCGTAAATGGTGCAATACCGGATTCAAAGGTGGGGGATAACAAGGTTGAAGCAGCACTTGGCTGGTAACTATCCTGATGTATCTGCATGCCGATAGTGTCTACAAGAGATCCGTCAGTTGATGAAGAAACACTTTGCTAATTTTAAAGCTGAGAAGGAAAAAACAGCAAAGAAGGAGGTGGACCACAGAGCCGCAGAACCACCTTCTTATCACTCCAAGGAGTTAGAGGAAGCATCCATTCCTTCTGATGAGGAGGCACAGATGGAGGCTGCTATTCAGGCGAGCTTGTATGAGCAGAGACAGCACGAAGAGGCAGCTAGGCATAGACAGCGATTCGGGCCATCAGCTTTTGAGTCAGGATCTGGATCCGCTTCTGCTAGTGCTCCAGGAGAGAGACAGTTTAGGAGGACCTCCTCAATCAGAGAGCCCGTCAGGAGAGGCACCGGCCGTATTGCATCCATGTTTGAAGCATTTGGCAGTAGGAGGAAGTCTTCCAGGCCCAAGGATATTCCAGAGGGAGCCACTATCCATGATGTCGATCCACATGCATTTTCCAGTAGAGATTCAAAGCAACAGAGGATTGACACAATGCTGAAGAAGGATAAGAAGAAGGATATGTGGCGGGCCATCTCCTCTTGGTTTCATTTCAGTCATATCCCAGCCCATGCAGTAGACAATCCATATTATCGATCTGCTATTTCATCTATACAGGCTGCTGGTGCAGGTGTAGATCCTCCAGCATCGAGGGATATCTATGGTCATCTTCTGGACAGCAATAAGGAGCTAGAAGGATAGATATCCTCATATCAGAGCAAGTGGCCTGTGTATGGATTGACGATGATATGTGATGGTTGGACTGGTCCTACTAGACGGAGCATCATCAATTTCTTGACTTAGTGTGATAGGAAGACTTTTTTCAGAAGTCTATTGATGCTTCAGATCAGGTGCACGACGCCAGTTATATCCTCAGATTGATGGAGGAGGTGATTGATCAGGTGGGAGTGCGTAATGTCGTGCAGGTCATCACTGATAATGGACCACAGTACAGGGCCACAGGGTAGATCTTGATGGAATAGCGGCCGCATATTTTTTGGACCCCTTGTGCTGCACATTGTATAGACCTCATGTTGATGGATAATGATAAAATTCGCAGGTGCAGAAGATTGTTGAGCTAGCACGGTCTATCACCAGATTTATATATAACCATACATGGGTCTTATCATTGATGAGAAGCTTTACAGGGGATGAAATATTGAGACCGAGGGTCACACGATTTGCAACTAATTATATTGCACTTGATAGTTTTCTTCAGAAGAAAGCAAAGCTGCGTCAGATGTTTGTCAGTCAGGAGTGGCAGGACAGCAGATTTGCCAAGGCAAATACTGAAAAAAGCAATATGGAGAATTTGGTGATGAGACAGACATTCTGGTGGCGGGCTGAGAGGGTAGTGGAGGCTATCAAGCCTCTATATGAGGTACTTCGTGCCGTGGACTCCGAGAGGTATGCTCAGATGGGCTTCTTATATTTCATGATACAAAGGGCAAAGGAAAAGATCCAGGAGGCAGATCCATCACATGCACATGAGTATATCCGGATCATTGATGGACGGTGGAGTTATCAAATGAGTTCAGATTTGCATCTAGCAGGTACGTAGTATTTTATGAAGTCCCTAAAAATTAAGTTTCAATTAGATTCATACAAGTACGCTTGACTGATTCTAAAAATATATGTGCAGCTTACTATCTAAATCCGAGATTTCAGTACTCCGTACCGGACATTGCCATGGATGAGGATCTTATGTCTGTCCTGCGCAATGTTATATATAAAATGGAGCCCGATCCAGATATCGCTGCTATGTGCTTTGAAGAAGTAAGTTAGGTTGAAATTATTGAATGATTTTTAATAGCATTAATTTCAACAAGCTAACAAATTTTTTTGTGGTAGACGAAATTTTTTAGGAACGACACAGATTCGTTTGGATCCACTGTAGCGGTCAGAAGTAAATCAAAGATGAATCCTGGTAGGTACTACTAAGGAGTAAGTCTAATTGAATATCAGTATCAAATTTTTTATTTTGCCAAATCTAAAATTCTAAATGATGTAATATCTTTTGCAGCTGAATGGTGGGTGCATTTTGGTGGATCAGCTAAAAATTTGAAGGTTCTTGCAGTGAAGATCCTCTCCCAGATGGTGTCCTCCAGTGGATGTGAGCGCAACTGGTCTACATTTGGTCTTATCCACTCCAAACAGAGGAACTGTCTAAAATAGAAACGCCTCAACGATCTTGTGTATGTACATTATAATTTAAGGTTGAGGCTGAAATGTATTCAGGAAAAAGTAGAATTGAAATATCTTGATCCCACTGCAAGTTCATATATTGATGAGGATGAAGATTCAATGATTGGATGGGTCATGGGTCAGCAGCAGCCAGAGATTGATGAGCCAGGATCGCCTCCTCGACCAGCCAGTTTTGTAGCTAGTGAGGCTGGGGTGGATGCTGGACAGTGGGCAACAAGTCATATTCCTCACAGGGCTCCAGCAGATACAGCACATCGTCCGTCCCCACCATCTAGTAGACCTGGAGACAGGAAAAGGAAAGGCAGTTGCACCTCCATCGGAACACTCAGTCCACTCAGGTTCAGATACCAGAGACAGTGATGATAGTGCTTCAAATAGTGGAAGATCTAGTGATCAGGGAGGGGCAGGAGGACAGGAGTCGCAACCTCCTAGTCCTATTCGATTCACTGGGGAGTCGCAGTTTTACCATGCCACGCAGGATACAGATCATGGAGCATCATCTGATAGACCTCGTGGTGATACGATTCCATATAGGCGACGGGCTCCGCGTGGTCGTTCGGGACACGATACAGCTGCAGATCTTGCACGTGGAGTAGGATCCTTGGATGTATCTGGATCATCCTCATATTCAGGATCCTCTTATCCGCAGCTACCGGCAGCTTATGGTCCATATGATCCATATGGTGCATCCGAGATGTCAGCATCCAGTGGTTATTATCCCGGAGCATCTTATGCATCTGGTTTTGTTGCTGGTATATTTGGATTCCCCCCTGCACCTGCACTGCCATATCGTCAGTCTCTGGACAGCTCTCAGAGTTGGGACATCAGAGAAGGATCTGCGATTAGTTATGACCCGTCACGCACACCTCCTGGGATGAGCTTAGAGGAGTATCATACTGCCTGGCAGGAGGGACATGCCGACTTTCCTACGAAGTACATACATGATCCCTATATTTATGGACATCGTCACTCTACACGATTCTAGACATTGATATGTAATTATATGTTTATGACACATTTTACTTTCATTAATTCCTGATAAGCTTAGTTTAATTATCAATTTTTTTTATTTCAATTGAAAATAGTCATAAATATTAGTATTTAGTCTTAAACCCTAAAGCGGTATGCCATCCTAAATCCTAAATCCTAAACCGGCCTAAACCCTTAAAAAATAAACCCTAAACCCTAAACCCTAAACCCTTAAAAATTAAAATAAATACCTTAAACTTAAAAAAAAACAAAAAAAAAACCAAAAAAAAAATTTTGGGGCGTACCGGTCACGTACCGATTTGGACCGGTACGCCCCGCCGTACCGTGTGTCGGCACGGTACGGTTCGGTACCGAACCGGTATCGGCCGGCCACCAGTACGACACCCGGTACCGGTACCGGGAACCCTGATAGGGATACTAGAATGAGAGTGCAAGTAATTTTTAGAGAACAACGATACTGAACATGACCACACGAGAAGTTACTTGGATGTTTACTCGCTCGTCAGCGACATTCCTGATACTATGGTAGTGTGAGTGGTTCTTTAACTTACGATGCCTCGACTACTCACAATGAGCTTGATGTAGTTTAACTATATAATCACTTAATCTCCTAGTCATTTGAATCTTTGCAGTGTGTGTTAAGCTATATTAGGTTAGTTGTAGGAGTATGATCGTATTTAGATAGAATCTATCGATCTTAGAAGATAAAGTATAGTTCTATGTGATTTAAAAAGCTAAGTCCTTAAGACCGTAGCCATGATAATGTGAATGTTGGAAAAGAGTTTTCATGAATTTTCACAATTTGGACTTGAGCTAATTGAATATGGCATATGATGGATGATGGGATTTGACGAATTTGCTATGACATCCATCTTGTCGGGACTCATGATAAAAGAACCAAATTATACGTTAACCACACCTAGAGGTTCTGGATATTTTGTTTTGCTATAATTGCCACTACATATTGTTAGGTATCACTAGTAGGTTATAAAAACTCACTTGGACCATTTTCAAATCAATAATCCTTATCAGGATGAGTTGAAATCATTTTTATCCATTGAAAAGGATTTCAATGATACTATGATGGAGATCATAGTATGTCCCACTACCACAGAGTAGACCTATGGGATCACACAAAATAGAGATTTGGACTTGATCAATTAGTTGGATCAAAGTCTACTTATAATATGATTGATACATATAGCCAATTTGTAAGAGTTACAAGTTACAACAATTTATAAAAAGGACCTAATTACAATAGTTGCAATTTGATTTGATCATTCAAGTCTTAATTAAATTAAATTAGATTTAATTTAATTAAGTTTGGTTTGATTCAAGTTGAATTGGGTTTTTTTAGTTTAAGTAGAAATTGAAATTGAATCCTAATTGGAATAAGATTAGGGTTTTGACTCAAAGCAATTCGAATTGGATTCAAATTGGGTTTTGATTGAACCTAATGGGATTAGGAATTAGAGACCCAATAAGATTGGGCTCTCTCTTATCCCATGCTCATGGAGACTCAAGCCCAAGTGGATTTGCACCATGGGATGGCACACATGGGAAATTGGCATGAAGAGGGATGACGTGCAAGGAGAAGAATTTTCATGAAAATTCTTCATGCTCAGTGTTGGCACTCCCCCTTTTAGAAGTCCTAGTAAGGGACTTCATCTCTTATTCTAACCACTTTAGTTTAAATTTTATTCAAACTAGAAGAGGATGGGGTAGATCACTTGAGGAGGTGCAAGATTAAAAGAGCCATCTTTTCTTGCACCTAGTTAAGATTTTTCCATGCAAAAACCATCTCCATGCTATTCTTTCTCCATGCCTTCTTGCTTCTTGGCATCCTCTTTCCTTTTACATGCAATCCTAGAGAGATTCAAAAGAAAGAAAGGTAATAGAAAGGAAAGGTTCTCTTCTATTTCCTCTCTTCATCTCCTCCTAGTGTGAAGGATTCACACACGTCTACGTGCTTCCTCCTACTTGCATCTTGAGAAGATTCAAGTAGAAGTTGAAGATCCAACCATTAAAGAATCTGGATCTGCAAGAGTGCTAGCACCTCGATGATCCAAGGTGCTTCGTATCGAGTCGACTTCGCATGGACACCTATAGAGGCCAGGTGATTAAACAACTTCAACAGAACTTGCAACATCTAGATATGATCTATTTGAAAAGGAAAGAAGTGCATAAGGTATGCCTTGTTCCAGATTTTATATTATGTTTTTCATATTTTACTAGTAGATCTATAGGTGATTAGATTAGATCTAACATGTGTAGGTTAATAGATTTAATCTATTCTTCTGCTGCATTTTTCAAGATTATATTAAAACTTTTGTATGCTAACTATTAGATTTATGAATCCTAACATAACGAAAATCCAACTCAAAATATTGATTTCTTGTCTATGAACCCAAGAAATCCTTTAAAAAAATATCCAAAATTACTTTGAAATCTATGCAACATGTTGGCTTCTTTTTTTTTCAAGTTTTTCATGTTTCTTGTCAGCCAGTCATCACTATCGACTACCCACAGTCCTCGCACCTCAGCTAGGCCTTCTAGCATGTTCATGTTAGACCTGATCAGGATTTTTTTCATTGGGAAAGACAAGGACTCTCTTTCTCTACCTTATTTTCTCTTTGTTCATCCACTCTCTCTAGAAAGATCTATGAAGCCTAGTATCAAGTCCCATCTCCTTATCTAGTGGACCCTTGTTGACCCTTGGCTAGAAGGCCCTGACCCAAGGAACGCGGTACTGTCCCTTACCGTCTGATATGGGACATACCGTACCGGTAGCTAGCCGGTACGGTTCATCCAAATAAAATGGTTCAGCCTCCGAACCATTAAAAAAATTAAAAAATAATAATTTCCGTACCGGTACGATCCGTCCGGTTCAACTTGGTACCGCTCGGTTCAAGTCCATTTATGCTTTGGGAGAGGTTAATATCAAAAAAGGGGCCCGGCATGCATGCCGATACGAACAGTACCGTACCCTCCTTCTGAAACGGGTCTCGGTACCGATATCGAGAACCCTGCCCTGACTATCCCAGTGCTTGGGCAACCAATTAGACCGACCACCTAATCTATAGTCTTCTTTTCTCATTATTGAATTTATCGAAAAAAAATTATGTTTCTAATATGTTAAATAGGATTAGTTAATTTTTTAATGAAGTTTGAAGATTTAGGATGAATGAGGTAACCCCAACACTAAGGTTTGCTGAACTGGTAGTTCGGACTAAACCGAACCGGACCAGCGCTCAATAATATGGTTCGACTATAAAAGCTAGTTCTTCTCATTCAAAATAATAATAATAATAATGAATCGGGCCCGAATCGGCCTGAACCATGTCGAATCGATCGGTTCAAGCAAGGTTTAGACAGGTTCGATCCAGTTCAATTTTTTTTTATAGCTATAGTAACGTGGGATGGGGGTTTGTTATTAAGCAACTGAGAGCTCGAAAGGCTCTTAGTTTTGATAGAAAGAAGAAAAGAGAGCTTCCAAATTAATTATTTCGACATTTCAAGCCAATCAAACATCGAAATAATAAAAAGGTAAATTCAAGGTACACAAAACCTTCCCTTCTCTCTATCTCCCCTCTTTTTTAAAAAATTCATGAAAAATAAAAAAATAAAAAAAAAAAAAATACTATTAATTTTTTTTATTTTGGCATGATTTTAGAGTATATTATAGATTTATAAAAGATCTATACAATGATGCTCAAATCATGATTTTTATTAAGTATATGATTTTTAAAATTAAAAATATTTTTAGATTAAAAAATTAATAAATAATTAAAATAAATAATTAAAAAATTATAATAATAAATAATTCTTCTAGGGCTTGTAAGCTGCTTTCACTATAAATTTTCTATCAATTTTTCAAGTTTTAATGCATCCTGTAAATAGTACTCTAGGTCTAATATTGAAGAAAAAGTGACCTTTCATATATGTCCACTATTTTAAATATATATATATAGCATCAATAATAGGATCCTTCATAAATCTAAGATCAAATTATTTTTTTATAATATTATAATTTTTTTATATTTTAAATCTAAGAAATTAAAAATATATAATTAATTAAAAAAATAAAAATATCAGGTAAACAAAATATTAATTAATTTTATGTAATTATTGAGCTTATATTTTTTTTAAATATTCAGGAATGGATCTATCGAGAAGGAAGAAAAATCTAGAGCATGACATTGGTTGGGCGCATGGAGAAATGCTTTCGGGTTTGTATCATTGTAAGTATAAATGGTACAATATAAAATTCAAGGATGGTAGGATAACAAAGTTGAAAGTATCACTTAGTTGGCAACTATTCTGATGTATCTGCGTGGTAATAGTATCCACAAAAGGTTCGTTAGTTAATGAAGAAGTATTTTACTAATTTCAAAGCATGAAAAAAAAATATTAAAAAAGAAAGTAGAGGTGTACCACAGAGTCGTAGAACCACCTTCTTATCACTCTAGGAAATCAGAAAGAGCATCCACTCCTTTCGATATGGAGTGACAAATCGAGGCTACCATTTAGAGATTTTGTATAAGCAGAGATAGCTAGAGGAGATGGCTAGGCATAGAGAGCAATTTGGGCTATCAGCTTTTGAGTCGGAAACGAGATCGGGCTCTAAAAATATTATAGAAGAGTTTGAGATACAGTTTAAAAGGACCTCCTTAGTCAGAGAGCCTACCAAGAGAGGCACCAGCCATATTGCATCCATATTATGAGCATTTGACAATAGAAATAAGTCTTCTAGGGATATTTCAGCAAGAGCCACTTCCATGATATCAATCCATATGCCTTTCCTAACAGAGATTCCAAGAGATGATTGATAGTATGCTAAAAAATAATAAGAAGGATATGTGGCAAGCTATCGGATCCTGATTTCACTTTAGCCATATCCCAGTGCATGCAATAGATAATCCATATTATCACTCAACTATTGTATCTATACAAGCTACTGGTACAGGTATAAATCCTTCAAGATTGAGGAATATTTATGGCCAGCTTCTGGACAACAATAAAAAGCTAGAAAATTGGATTGTCCCTATCAGAATAAGTGGCCCATGTATGGATTGACAATGATATGTGATGGTTGGACTAGTCCTATTAGAAAAAGCATCATCAACTTCTTAACTTATTATGATGAAATCTTTTTTCATAAATCTATTGATGCTTCAGATCATGTGCACGATAGCAGCTACATCTCAAATTGATGAAAGAGATGATTGATTAGGTAGGAAAGCAGAATGTCGTGTAGGTCATCATAGATAATAGACTATAGTATAGGTCCGCAAGACAGCTCTCGATGCGGTGACTATTAAACATTAAAATAATAAAAATTAACCCAACTTTATTTAGTTAAAAATTGATACTTTTTATGGTATTTTGCAGGAATTGACTCCATAAACATGTAAAGCTCGATTTTAGGAATCCAACGGCGCAAACGGCATGCAATTCGGGTTTCGAATGGGCCTGAAATGGAATTTAGAAGAATTTAGCACGAACTTCAAAGCCACACGATTTTTGGAGCAGCCCCTAAAACCTTTCAACCGGTTCACCCAAGACCAACGGTTTGGTCCATAGATCAGCGCCCGGTCCACCTGCAGCCATTGCTGCCGGTCCACGGAGAGGATCGTGGACCACAGTGCTTCATTTGCTCCGTAACTCGTCGGAGAGCTTCCCCCGGCGCCGCCCAAGCCGCCACCGACCTCACCACCAGCCGAAGAGCCTCCAATGGCCAGAAAAATGCCGGAGATGGGGCTGCTACGCTTCATTTTCCTCATCGCCCCATTCAGCCGTTGCTGCCACCGTGAAGCCATTGCCGCGCCGTCTCGCTGCCGCAAGCCGTCGCCATCTTGAAGCCGCTTGTCACCTCCCCTGCTGCCTCCCAGCTTCCTCTTGGTTACCGTCCCTTGCTGATTCGTGATCACGGAGGAAGTTTGCTCGGAGTCGGATCAGGATGTCCAAAAACAAGGATAAGCATCGGAACGAGAAGAATTGTCGGACGACGCTGGATGGACGCGGGTTGTGCGATAGGATTTTTTAGTTTGATTTTCAAGATGGAGATATGGTTGCAAAGGATATCAGATGAGGAGATAGCGCTGAGTTTGAGAAGCGGATTGGGATGAGGAAATCACGGCGGTTCCCACACGGGCTCGACACGGTATTTTTCATCTATAAATATCTTGGTGATTCTCTTCTCTGGGAAGAATTTTGGGGAGGCTCCTCTTTATCATCGTCCGTAGTTCCAGTTCTTGCTATTACTGTCACAGAGAGTCAGATAAAAAGGGAGAAAGGGACCCTTGTTCCCATACTTTTCTTTTATTTTCTCTGTGTACCCCAAATTCTTATGCAATAAATGTTTATTTTGCTTTATATTAATCCATGCTTGTTTTTATTTGTTTTTATTTGAAGTAATACTGGAGTCATGTTGGATTAGCGTTTGAGGTAAGTCGAAGTAAATTAACTTTTGACTGACCTATACCTAAGGAAGGGACCGTGATCCACGGGTACGGGCCGTACTCTTGAGATAGGTCATATCTGAGTTGCTTTCACGAGTTCGTTATTTACATCTATTTCTTGCATTAGTTCTAGTTTGTTTTAGTTTATTTTAAATCAAAAGAAAATTCTTTTTCAAAATAACCCGGAAGTCTCTGTGGGTTCGACCCTTACTCTCGTTATTCTATCTTTTAGAGTAGTGAATTTAAGGTTCTAAATCGATGCATTGCGACGCGCATCAGTGACGACTGCATATTTTCTGGATTTCTTGTACTATATATTATATTGACCTCATGTTGACAGATATTAAAAAGATCCGTAGGATGCAAAAGATAGTTAAATTAATATAGACTATCACCAAATTCATCTATAATCATATATGGATCTTATCATTGATAAGGAGCTTTACTAGAGAAATTTTAAGACCAGAGATCACATGATTTGATACAAATTATATAACACTTAATAATCTTTTTGACAAGAAAGTAGAGCTACGTCAAATATTTATCAGTCAAGAGTAACAATAGAGCAAATATGACGGCAAATATTAAGATACTGTGAAGAATTTAGTGACGAGACAGACATTCTGACAGCAGGCCAAGAGGATAGTCAGGCTATCAAGCCTCTATATAAGATACTTTGAATCTTGGATTCTGAGCGAAATACTCAGATAGACTTTCTTTATTACATAATAAAAAAGATAGAAAAAGATTCAAAAGATTGATCCAGCATATAAATGAATACATCCAGATTATTGATGGTTGGTGGAGTTATTAAATGAGTTCGGATTTATATCTAGCAGGTTGGCAGTAAATCATGAATACTCTAAAATTTAAAATTTAATTATATTTCTATCAGTATACTTTACTAATTTTGAAAATATATGTGTAGCTTACTATTTGAATATTAGATTCCTGTATTCCATATCGGATATTGTCATGGATGAACAGCTTATGTCTGCCCTATGCAATATTATATATAAGATGGAACCCGATCTAGATATTGTACTATGTACCTAGAGCAAGTAAGGCTGAAATTGTTGAATGATTTTTATTAACAATAACTTCAATAAATAACACATGATAACAATTTTTTTCTAGACAATTTTTTAGGAAGGGCATAGATTCTTTTGGATTCAATATAGTCATCAGAAGTAAATCAAGAATAAATCTTGATAGATACTAATAAGTCTAATATTAGATTTAAAGTAATTTTTGAATTTTGCTGAATCTGATATTCTAAATGATTTAATATCTTTTATAGCTGAATGATAAGTGCATTTTGATAGATCAGTAAAATATTTAAAAAATCTTGCTATCAAAATTCTCAGATGGTGTCATCTAGTAGATGTAAGTATAACTGGTCTATCTTCGGTCTTATCCACTCCAAGCAGAGAAACTATCTAAAATAAAAATGCCTCAATGATCTTGTATATGTATATTATATTTTAAGGTTAAGGCTAAAGTGCAATGAGGAAGAAGTTGAACTGAAATACTTCGATCCTACTGCAAGTAATTATGTTGATGAGGATGAAGATTCGATGATTGGATAAGTCATGAGTCAGCAGCTTAAACCAAAGCTTAATGAGCCAGGATTGCCTCCTTGACCAGCAGTTTTGTAGCTAGTGAAGTTAGGATGGATGCTGAACAATGGACAAGAAGCAATAATCCTCATAAGGCTCTAACAGTTACATCTTATCATCCCTCCCTGCCATCTATTTAGCTCAAAGACTGAGAAAAAAGAAAGGCAGTTGCATCTTCACTGGAGTACTCGATTCATTCAAATTCAGACACTAGATAGAGTGTGATAGTGCTTTATTTGATAATTAGGAATCTAGTGATCAGGAAAGGACCGGAGGATAGGAGATGCAACTGGCTATTAATTTTTGATTTACTGATGAATCGCAGTTTACTCATGTCATACAGGATACAGACTATAGTATACCCTATTGATAGAGCTCGCGGTGATAAAATTTCATATAGGTAAACAGGCTCTATGAGATCGTTCAAAAAATGATACAGCTGCAGATCTTTCACGTGGAGTAGAATCTATGAATGTATCAGGATCATCCTCGTATTCTAGATCTTCTTACTTATAGTTATCGATAGCTTGTGATCCATATGGATATGAATATGGTGCACCCGAGATATCATCATCTAGTAATTATTATCCCATGCAGCCTGGAGCATCTTATAGATCTGATTTTAATATCGATTATTTAAATGGATCCCTGCATAACCATATCATCAGTCTCTGCATATCTCTCAAATTCGGGATCTTAGAGAGGGATCTGCGACAAGTTACGATCCATGACGCATACCTTCTAGGATGAGCTTACAAGATTATCATGCTGCATGGTTAGAGAGATTTACTGATCTTCCTACTAAGTACATTAATGATCCTAATATTTATGAACATAATACTCGATCCGATTCTAAATATCAGTATGTAATTATGTTTATATTTCTTCTTTCATTTCAATTAATTACTGGTAATCTTACTTTATAAGAATTTCTTAAAAAATAATATATTATGGTTGGAGGGTAGACAACATTTCATAGTATTTTAAAATAATACAAACATCAATTAGTATCAACAAATATCTATTTTAGATCTTAAAATATTTAATAATCCTAAAACGATAAAAAAGTAAAAAAAATTTGGCATGCCGATCTGAACTCACCGTACCAAGTGTCGGTACGGTACCAGTACCGATACTATATTGACCAGCATCGGTACGAGTTCCGGTACCGATACCAAGACCTTGCCCGACATTCCTTGCTTTTAAATTACCAGATTATTTTTAATATGATTTTATAAAATATAAAAAAATATTTGTCATGAGAAATTAAGGATCAAGCATATGATATTATGCAAATCATGAATTATCATGAAAAATATACTTTTATAAATATTTTAATATTTATGACTTTTTATGACTATGGACTTCATATTTACTAAATTCTATATTTTGATTATGGAATGACTGGTTGCATGATTATTTCATTATTAATAATTTATTTATAGATTATGAACTCCATAAAGTTATTAAATATTTTTTAACTTATTTATTTACTTATGATACAAGAATACATATTTCAAAAAGATGTGATTTAAGAAATATGACTATGGACTCTTAGATAATACAACCATGCTAATGGATAATAGTAGTTGGTATACGACCTTATCAACAGGTAATAATAGTTGGCATATAATCTTGCCAATAAATAATAGTAGTTGGCATATAACCCTACCAACGGGTAATGGTTGTTTGGTATTTTGATGATTACGACCCCATCAGAGGTATAATAATAATCTTAGTATTTAGTTTGAAAGAAATGATTAAATTATGTAGTTAAATAACAAATTGTTTATGATTTATGCCAAATACTTCGAATCATGTTTATGAAGTACTGATGATTTATGTAAGCATAATGAATTTATGATTTTAATTATTAAATCAATATAATATATGAATTTATTTATGTTATGCATTGGAAACTATGTTCATCTAAATTGCATGATTTACACAAAAACAAGAGCATGATTGATTTACTGTTATTATGAAAAGTTTAATCTTCTAACGATAATTATCTTCTAATTGATTTATTGATGCATATACAAACTTATACTTGATCCAGTCAAATAGTAAGGTTTATTTACTGAGCTGGTGTCACTTATATCTTTTTATTTTTCTTTTTCTCTTATAAACAAATAAGATTAAGAATGAAGGGTGATCCAGACTTAAGAGTCCGTGCTAGTAAGCTTGAAAATTTTGAAGCTAAACTTAGTTTTGCGATGATTATAGACTTGTAATTAACTATTTATAAATTTTAAGATATGTGTTTGGGTATTTTATTTCGAATGTAGTCACTCTAAACTAGTATTTAATTAATTATTGGATGGATGATGATTGATCTTATACTTTTATTTAAGATCTTAAATGATTAGCTTAGTGTTATTATGGGTTGTATCCCTCGGTAGTGTAGCCATATCATATCCCAGATTTAGGGCTTGATAATCAATCTCAAGATCTTAATTTTGATATCATGTAGAATGATACACTACCTGAAATAGAACGTCTTGAGATATGACAAATTTCCCCTGGGATCCCATAATAAGTCTCCGAAGATCACCCGTGATTTCTCATGGAAGCTTTGATTGTGCTCGTTCAAATCAAAGCTCAACCATCACCAGGAAAGTCATGTAAGATCCTAAGATTCTTAGATGAATATTTTCCCATCTTCCTCAACCATCAAAGCTTAGAATCTAGCCAGTAATTGCTAGACTATTTCATGATAAGAAGAACCTCTATTTTTCCCTTGTTCTGCCCCTCCTCTTTTGATTTTTCCGGAGTTGAAAGTCATTGCCAACTACCGGTCAATGATGCCCTGACTGCACCACCACAGCCTGCATCCCTAGCCACCACTATCATCCGGGAGAAGCTCCCCTGTTCCAAGAAAGAAAGGAATGGGAGTTCCCTATTCTTTAAGAAGAAAGGAAAAAGAGGGAAAGAAAAAGTAAAAAAGAAAAAAAAAGGAAAAAAGAAAAGAAAATAAAAAGAAAAAAAGAGGGAAGAGATTCTCTCCTATCCCTCTTAGTTGGTTTCCCTGCTCTCTCCAAAAGTTTTACTCTCTTTCTAAAATTATCTCTACTCTCTCTCTCTCTCTTTAAGGTTTCCGTTCCTAGGTTGAACATGCTAGATGGATATGCCATAGAAGCCAATCTGGCTAACACATTATACTTTTCTATGTCATCTTTTGTATTTAATCAAATTTTATATCAATAAAATAGACATTCTTTTTCATTCTTGTGTAATGTCCTTAAATCGTCCAAGAAGTTAATAGTCAATAATATATTCTTAAAAATTGATAATTTGAGACGTGTGTCATTATAAATTAATTCTTGAATCGCTCCCGATCATTGAATCATCACGGGATGGTAATTGATCCATCAAGATCTGTACACAGATCGCTTTCCATTTGGATAGATGAATTTTGAGTCTATAGTGTAGGGACACTAAAATGAGAATGCAAGTGATTTTTAGAGAACAACGATACTGAGCGTGACCATACGAGAAGTTACTTTGATGTCTACTTACTCGCCAGTGACTTTCTCGATACTATGATAGTGTAAGTGGTTCTTTAACTTGCGATGCCTTGGCTACTCACAGTGAGCTCGATGTAGTTTGACTATACAATCACTTGGTCTCCTAGTCATTTGAATCTTTGCAGTGTGTTAGCTACATTAGATTAGTTATAGGAGTATGATTAGATGGAATCTATCGACCTTAGAAGATAAAGTATAGTTCTATGCGATTTAAAAAGCTAAGTCCTTAAAACCGTAGCCACGGTTATGTGAATGTTGGAAAAGAGTTTTTATGAATTTTCACAATTTGGACTTGAGCTAATTGAATATGGCATATGATGGACGATGGGATTTGACGAATTTTCTATGACCTCCATCTTGTTGGGACTCATGATAAAAGAACTAAATTATACGTTAACCACACCTAGAGGTTCTAGACATTTTGTTCTACTAAAATTGCCACTACATAGTGCTAGGCATCATTGGTGAGTTGTAAAAACTCACTTGGACCATTTTCAAATCAATAATCCTTATCAGGATGAGTTGAAATCATTTTTACCTATTGAAAGGCATTTCAATGATACTATGATGGAGATCATAGTATGCCCCACTACCACAGAGTAGACCTATGGGGTCACACCAAATAGAGATTTGGACTTGATCAATTAGTTGGATCAAAGTCTAATTATAATATGATTGATACATATAGCCAATTTGTAAGAGTTATAAGTTACAACAATTTATAAAAAGGACCTAATTACAATAGTTGCAATTTGATTTGATCATTCAAGTCTTAATTTAATTTAATTTAATTTAATTTAATTAAGTTAGGTTTGATTCAAGTTGAATTGGATTTTTTAGTTTAAGTAGAAATTGAAATTGAATCCTAATTGGAATAAGATTAGGATTTTGACTTAAAGCAATTCGAATTGGATTCAAATTGAACCTAATGGGATTAGGAATTAGAGACCCAATAAGATTGGGCTCTCTCTTATCCCATGCTCATGGAGACTCAAGTCCAAGTGGATTTGCACCATGGGATGGCACACATGGGAAATTGGCATGAAGAGGGATGATGTGCATGAAGAAGAATTTTCATGATGAAAATTCTTCATAATCAGTGTTGGCACTCCCCCTTTCAGAAGTCCTTCTAGTAAGTGACTTCATCTCTTATTCTAACCACTTTAGTTTAAATTTTATTCAAACTAGAAGAGGATGGGGTTGATCACTTGAGGAGGCGCAAGCTTAAAAGAGCCATCTTTTCTTGCACCAAGTTAAGATTTTTCATGCAAAAACCATCTCCATGCTATTCCTTCTCCATGCCTTCTTGCTTCTGGGCATCCTCTTTCCTTTTACATGCAATCCTAGAGAGATTCAAAAGAGAGAAAGGTAATAGAAAGAAAAGGTTCTCTTCTATTTCCTCTCTTCATCTCCTCCTCCTAGTGTGAAGGGTTCACACACGTCTATGTGCTGCCTCCTACTTGGATCTTAAGAAGATTTAAGTAGAAGTTGAAGATCCAACCATTAAAGAATCTGGATTTGCAAGAGTGCTAGCACCTCAATGAAGTGCTTCGTATCGAGTCGGCTTCACATGGACACCTATAGAGGCCAGGCGATTAAACAACTTCAACAGAACTTGCAACATCTAAATATGATCTATTTGAAAAGGAAACAAGTGCATAAGGTATGCCTTGTTCCAGATTTTATATTATGTTTTTCATATTTTACTAGTAGATCTATAGGTGATTAGATTAGATCTAACATGTGTAGGTTAATAGATTTAATCTATTCTTCTGCCGCATTTTTCAAAATTATTTTAAAGTTTTTGTATGCTACCTATTAGATCTATGAATCCTAACATAATGAAAATCCAACTCAAAATATTGATTTCTTGTCTATGAACCCAAGAAATCCTTTAAAAAAATACCCAAAATTACTTTGAAATCTGTGCTACATGTTGGCTTCTTTTTTTTGCAAGTTTTTCATGTTTCTTGTCAGCCAGTCATGACTGTCGACTACCCACGGTCCTCGAACCTCAGCTAGGCCTTCTGGCATGTTCATGTTAGACCTGATCAGGATTTTTTCCATTGAGAAAGACAAGGACTCTCTCTCTCTATATTATTTTCTCTTTGTTCATCCACTCTCTCTGGGAAGATCTATGAAGTCTAGTATCAAGTCCCATCTCCTTATCTAGTAGACCCTTCTCGACCCTTGGCTAGAAGGCCCTGATCTATCCCAGTGCTTGGGCAACCAATTAGACCGACCACCCGACCTATAGTCTTCTTTTCTCATGATTGAATTTATCGAAGAAAAATTAATTATGTTTCTAATATGTTAAATAGGATTAGTTAATTTTTTAATGAAGTTTGAAGGTTTAGGGTGAATGAGGTAACCCCAACACTAAGGTTTGTTGAACCATACTGAACTGGTAGTTCAAACCAAACCGAACAGGACCTGCGCCCAATCAAAATGATTCAACTATAAAAGCCGGTTCTTCTCATTCAAAATAATAATAATAGTAATGAATCGGGCCTGAATCGGCCTGAACCACGTTGAATCGATCGGCTCAAGCACGGTTTAGACGAGTTCGATCCAGTTCAATTTTTTTTATTGCTATAGTAACGTGGGATGGGGGTTGTTATTAAGCAACTGAGAGCCCGAAAGGCTCCTAGTTTTGATAAAAAGAAGAAAAGAGGGCTTCCAAATTGATTTTTTCAACATTTCAAGCCAACAAACACTGAAATAGCAAAAAAAAAGGTAAATTCAAGGTACACAAAACCTTCCCCTCTCTTTCTCTCTTCCCTCTTTTTTTTAAAAAATTCATGAAAAACAAAAAAATAAAAAAAATGCTATTAAAATTTTTTATTTTGGCATGATTTTAGAGTATATTATAGATTTATAAAAGATATATACAATGATGCTCAAATCATGATTTTTATTAAGTATATGATTTTAAAAATTAAAAATATTTTTAAATTAAAAAATTAATAAATAAATAATATAATTAATTAAAAAACTATAATAATCAATAATTCTTATAGGGCTTGTAAGCTGCTTTCACTATAAATTTTCTATCGATTTTTCAAGTTTTAATGTGTCCTCTAAATAGTACTCTAGGTCTAATATTGAAGAAAAAGTGACCTTTCATACATGCCCACTATTTTAAAAAAAATATATAGCATCAATAATAAGATCTTCCATAAATCTAAGATCAAATTAATTTTTTATAATATTATATTTTTTAATATTTTAAATCTAAAAAATAAAAATATATAATTAATTAAAAAATAAAATTATTAGGTAAACAAAATATTACTTAATTTTATGTAATTATTGAGCTTATATATTTTTTAAATATTCAGGAATGGATCCTTCGAAAAGAAAGAAAAATCTGGAGCATGACATTGGTTGGGCGCATAGAGAAATGCTCTCGGATTTGTATCATTGTAGATATAAATGGTGCAATATAGAATTCAAGGATGGTAGGATAACAAAGTTGAAGTAGCACTTGGTTGTCAACTATTCTGATATATCCCCGTGCTGATAGTACCCACAAAAGGTTCGTTAGTTGATGAAGAAGCATTTTACTGATTTCAAAGCATGAAAAGAAAAATATTAAAAAAGAAAGTAGAGATGAACCGTAGAGTCGTAGAACCACCTTATCATTTCAGAGAGTCAGAGAGAGCATCCACTCCTTTCGATAAGGAGGCACAAATCGATGCTACCATTCAGAGATTTTATATAAGCAAAGATAACTAGAGGAGATAGCCAGGCATAGAGAGCGATTTATACCATCAGCTTTTGAGTCAGAAACGGGGTTGAGCTCTGGAAATGTTATAGAAGAGTCTGAGATACAGTTTAGGAGGACCTCCTCAGTCAGAGAGCACACCAAGAGAGGCACCAGCCGTATTGCATCCATATTAGGAGCATTTGACAATAGAAATAAGTCTTCTAGAGATATTTCAGTAAAAGCCACTTCCACGATGTCGATCCATATGCCTTTCCTAACAAAGATTCCAAATAAAAGAGGATTGATAGTATGCTAAAAAATGATAAGAAGGATATGTAGCAGGCTATCGGATCCTGATTTTACTTTAGTCATATCCCAATGCATGCAATAGATAATCCATATTATCGCTCAACTATTGTATCTATACAAGCTACTAATGCAGGTATAGATCCTTCAAGATCGAGAGATATTTATGGCTAGCTTCTAGACAGCAATAAGAAGCTAAAAAATTGGATTTTCTCTATCAGAATAAGTGGCCCGTGTATAGATTGATAGTGATGTGTGATGGTTGGACTGGTCCTACGAGAAAAGGCATCATCAACTTCTTAACTTATTATGATAAAAAATTTTTCATAAATCTATTGATGCTTCAGATCATGTGCACGACAGCAGCTATATCTCAGATTAATGAAAGAGATGATTGATTAGGTAGAAAAGCAGAATGTCGTGCAGTTCATCACAGATAATAGACTATAGTATAGGTCTGCAGGACAGCTCTTGATATGATGACAACTGCATATTTTCTGGATTTCTTATACTGTACATTATATTGACCTCATGTTGACAGATATTAGAAAGATCCGTAAGGCGCAAAAGATAGTTGAATTAATATAGACTATCACCAAATTCATCTATAATCATATATGGATCTTATCATTGATGAGGAGCTTTACTGAAAAAATATTAAGACCAGGGATCACATGGTTTGATACAAATTATATAGCACTTAATAATCTTCTTGGCAAGAAAGTAGAGCTACGTCAAATATTTGTCAGTCAAGAGTGACAGCAGAGCTAATATGCCAGGCAAATACTGAGAGAAGTACTGTGAAGAATTTAGTGATAAGGCAAACATTCTGGCAGTAGGCCAAGAGGATAGTGTAGGCTATCAAGCCTCTATATAAGGTATTTTGAGTCGTGGATTCTGAACGATATACTCAAATGGGCTTTCTTTATTATATGATAAAAAAGACAGAAAAAGATTCAAAAGATAGATCCAGCATATAAATGAATACATCTGGATTATTGATGGTTGGTGGAGTTATTAAATGAGTTCGGATTTATATATAGCAGGTTGGCAGTAAATCATGAACACTCTAAAATTTTAAATTCAATTATATTTCTATCAGTATACTTCACTAATTTTGAAAATATGTGTAGCTTACTATTTGAATTTTAGATTCCTATATTCCATACCGGATATTGCCATGGATGAACAGCTTATGTCTATCCTATGCAATATTATATATAAGATGGAACCCGATCTAAATATTGCAACTATGTACCTAGAGCAAGTAAGGCTGAAATTGTTAAATGATTTTTATTAATAATAACTTCAACAAATAACACATGATAATATTTTTTTTCTGGACAATTTTTTAGGAAGGGCATAGATTCTTTTGGATCCAATATAGCCATCAGAAGTAAATCAATGATGAATCTTGGTAGATACTAATAAGTTTAATATTAGATTCAAAATAATTTTTGAATTTTGCTGAATCTAATATTCTAAATGATTTAATATCTTTTACATCTGAATGATAAGTACATTTTAATAGATCAGCAAAATATTTAAAAAATCTTTCTATCAAAATTCTCAGAAGTGTCATCTAGTGGATGTAAGTGTAACTGGTCTACCTTCAGTCTTATCCACTCCAAGCAGAGAAACTATCTAAAACAAAAATACCTCAATGATTTTGTATATGTATACTATATTTTAAGGTTGAGGCTAAAGTGCAATGAGGAAGAAGTTGAACTGAAATACTTCGATCTTACTGCAAGTAATTATGTTGATGAGGATGAAGATTCGATGATTGGATAAGTCATGAGTCAGCAGCTTAAACCAAAGCTTAATGAGCCAGGATTGCCTCCTTGACCAGCAGTTTTGTAGCTAGTGAAGTTAGGATGGATGTTGATCAATGGGCAAGAAGCAATAATCCTCTCAAGGCTCTAACAGTTACATCTTATCATCCCTCCCTGCCATCTATTTAACTCAAAGATAGAGAAAAAAGAAAGACAATTGCATCTTCACTGGAGTACTCGATTCATTCAAATTCAGATACTAAAGAGAGTAGTGCTAGTGCTTTATCTGATAATTAGGAATCTAGTGATTAGAAAAGGATCGAAGGATAAGATTGTAGCTGGCTATTAATTTTCGATTTACTGGTGAGTCGCAGTTTACTTATGTCATACAGGAAATAGACTATAGTATACCAGTTGATAAAGCCCGCGGTGATACAATTTCATATAGGCAAACAGGCTCCATGAGATCGTTCAAAAAATGATGCAGCTGCAGATCTTTCACATGGAGTAGAATTCATGAATGTATCAGGATCATTCTCGAATTCTAGATTCTCTTACCTATAGTTATCGATAACTTGTGATCCATATGGATATGAATATGGTACATCCGAGATATCATCATCTAGTAATTATTATCCCATACAGCCTGAAGCACTTATAGATCTGATTTTACTATCGGTTATTTAGATGGGTCCCTACACAACCAAATCATCAGTCTCTGCATACCTTTCAGATTCGGGATCTTAGCGAGAAATCTGCGATAAGTTACGATCCATCACGCATACCTTTTAGGATGAGCTTACAAGATTATCATGCTGCATGGTTAGAGAGATTTACTGATCTTCCTACTAAGTACATTAATGATCCTAATATTTATGGACATAATACTCGATCCGATTCTAAATATCGGTATGTAATTATGTTTATATTTCTCCTTTCATTTCAATTAATTACCGATAATCTTACTTTATAGAAATTTCTTAAAAAATAATGTATCATGGTTGAAGGGTAGACAACATTTCATAGTATTTTAAAATAATACAAACATCAATTAGTATCAACAAATATCTATTTTAGATCTTAAAATATTTAATAATCCTAAAACGATAAAAAAGTAAAAAAAAATTGGCATGCCGATCTGAACTCACCGTACCAAGTGTCGGTACGGTACCAGTACCGATACTATATTGACCAGCATCGGTACGAGTTCCGGTACCGATACCAAGACCTTGCCCGACATTCCTTGCTTTTAAATTACCGGATTATTTTTAATATGATTTTAAAAAATATAAAAAAATATTTATCATGAGAAATTAAGGATCAAGCATATGATATTATGCAAATCATGAATTATCATGAAAAATATACTTTTATAAATATTTTAATATTTATGACTTTTTATGACTATGGACTTCATATTTACTAAATTCTACATTTTGATTATGGAATGACTGGTTGCATGATTATTTCATTATTGATAATTTATTTATAGATTATGAACTCCATAAAGTTATTAAATATTTTTTAACTTATTTATTTACTTATGATACAAGAATACATATTTCAAGAAGATGTGATTTAAGAAATATGACAATAGACTCTTAGATAGTACAACCCTGCTAATGGATAATAGTAGTTGGCATACGACTTTATCAACAGGTAATAATAGTTGACATATAATCTTGCCAATAGATAATAGTAGTTGGTATATGACCCTACCAACAGGTAATGGTTGTTTGGTATTTTGATGATTACGACCCCATCAAAGGTACAATAATAATCTTAGTATTTAGTTCGAAAGAAATGATTAAATTATGATGTAGTTAAATAACAAATTGTTTATGATTTATGCCAAATACTTTAAATCATGTTTATGAAGTATTGATAATTTATGTAAGCATAATGAATTTATGATTTTAATTATTAAATCAATATAATTTATGAATTTATTTATGCTATGCATTGGAAACTATGTTTATCTAAATTGCATGATTCACACAAAAACAAGAGCATGATTGATTTACGATATACTGTTATTATGAAAAGTTTTATCTTCTAATGCTAATTATCTTCTAATTGATTTATTGATGCATATACAAACTTATACTTGATCCAGTCAAATAGTGTAAGGTTTATTTACTGAGCTGGTGTAGCTTAGACCTTTGTATTTTTCTTTTTCTCTTATTAACAAGTAGGATTAAGAATGAAGGGTGATCCAGACTTAGAGTCTATGCTAGTAAGCTTGAGAATTTTGAAGCTAAACTTAGTTTTGCGATGATTATGGACCTGTAGTTAACGATTTATAAATTTTAAGATATGTGTTTGGATATTTTATTTCGAATGTAGTCACTCTAAACTAGTATTTAATTAATTATTCAATGGATGATGATTGATCTTATACTTTTATTTAAGATCTTAAATGATTAGTTCCGTGTTATTATGGGCTGTATCCCTCGGTAGTGTAGCCATATTATATCCCAGATTTAGGGCTTGATAATCAATCTCAAGACCTTAATTTTGATATCATGTAGAATGATACACTACCCGAAATAGAACAATATGCCAGCCTAAGATCAAAACAAATACTAAAAAAGAACACGAAAAGAATGTTGGAAAAAATAGGAGAGAGATAACCTTTATTAGAGAAATTGGACTATACAAAAGATTCCCTCAAGTTTCACAAGGAGACACCTCTAACTAGGAGTATCCATTTGATTTTTTGGGTTCAAACCGAATCAAAATTTTGAAAAACCGAACATCCAAATTTGTAATTAATAGAATAAAAGACTGAACTGAAGTAGCCTAAAACCGAACAACTAAACCAAAATAATTTGATTTGGTAATTTGGTTTTGGGCTTCTTTATGCTTTTAGTTTTTGGTTTGAGCTTATGAAGTTTTTTAATAATTTCATTAGTTGGATTGTGGAATTATACTTGAACTTGGTATTGTTATTCAAATTCAAATCAACAACAAAAAGTTCAATAAAAAAATTTATTTTAATAAAATTATCTCAACCTTTTTATAATTTATCAATGTAATATTTATTATAGGTATAGAAAGAATAAAGATAGATTTTTATTGCATTTCATAATTTTGATTTTTAGTTAACTGAAGTTATCCAATTAAATATCAAAAACTGAGTCAATTAAAAAACTTCCATTCGGTTTTAAATCAAAACCAAAATTTTCAGATGAAAAACCAAACCAAAAACTAAAATAATTAACGGTTTCGTTTGATTTCCGGTTTGCCAAAATCATCTGCACACCCCTATTTCTAACCTCTCCATCACAAAATCTTCCACACACTTTTGTACACAAAAGAAACATTAAAGATCGTTCATATGAGTGGGAATTAGACTTCTATCGGAATAAAAAAAACAAAACCCACCAAGACACAAATCTAGACCGAATAAAGTAACTCTAGAATTTTCGATCTATTGGCAATGGGACATACAAGACATAATTAAGTAATGTTCTAAAGACATCAAACTAATTACCAAATGAAATTAGGGTCCTAATTAAAGTTGGACTCGATAATGAGTCTCAACAACCAGTGATTTACCTAGCAAAAATCCATAAAGATAAACAAGCAAAATATCACAGCCTTTCTTACCCTGGTAACGAAAGATCAATTCTTTAAACAGAAACCACCTCATCCAACAAAAGGAGGAAAAACAAAATATCTTCAAAGGAGGAAAAAAAAAAGTGCAAAAAATCCTGACCTTCTCCACTGCCGAGCTTCGCTCCTTTAAAACGGGTTTGGGTCCGCAGAAACTCGAGCAGCGTGGTGTTAGGGTCGACCTTCGACAGCTCGAACCTCTCCCCGTTCACAGCGAACACTAGGCTCCGCTCCACCGCCTCCCTCTTCTCCGACCACATGGCCTCGACTTCCTCCTCCGGAGCCTTCGGACCTCCGATTTTTATCGACGGCTAAGACGAGGTCGATCCGCCAAATTTGGAATGTGGAATCCGCGTGGCCTCTAGATAGCCCAGACTAAACGATGAACTGAACAAAGTGCTGCAGGAAAGATTTTTTTTTTTTTTTTTTTTCCCACGGCTTCGGAACCTGCATCGCCAGTCAACATCATCGGCTGCAGCGTCGACTTCTTCGCCCGCCTGCATTCCCTTCGCGATCAAGCAAGACGTCATTAGATTCGACTTTCCCCATGTTAATTTTAACTTTGCAGCGGGCTCCGCAGCCATCCAGCTCCGGCGATCGAGTGACGACTGCGAGGGAATTCTTTTTTCCGGGAGTGGGAGCAAGTCTTAAAGTGCGTCAAGGTGGAGATTGGAATCTCTCGGACGTCACTGTCTCGCTGCGTTCGGATGCAGGTACACGTGCTAACGTCTAACACGTTGGACGTTGTGATTTTTTTCGCTTTTAATTTATACATCTAGATGCATGGCCTACAATATACGAAATATAATAATTTTAATATTTATATAATTTAAAATTTATTTAATAAAATTTATTATTTATTATATTAATTATTTTAAATTTATTTTAAAATTTTGATATTAGATTTTTTTTTTTAAAAAAAATTAACATAGAAAAGTCTGATATAATTTTTTTAAAAAAATTCAATTCAAAACTAAGCAAGGTTTTTTTTGATTTTATAAATATAATAAATTTTATAGAAAATATAATTTTAAATAAAAAACTAGAAAAATTTAACGTTTTACAGATAATACTATTTTAATTATATATAATAAATAATAGATATATAAAATAAATATAAAAAAGGGCATAAATTTTCATCTTGAATGACTTTACGTCATGCAATGCGTCTTTGATCCAAATCTTTACCTTACTAGCTTAAAAAAGATATTTTAATAATAAAATTCATTTTCAGTATGATATTGTCTCTTAGTCTCACTTGTCATGGTGGTTGGAGCGAGAATTGGGGAGGCATGACTAGGGTCACAAGGAGGATGACGAATGAACCGCATTGAGAGGCACATGGGGCCTATTTATGATGTAATTCATTAAGAAATAAAGATAAAATTCCTATTAATGCTGAAGATCTTTTGAGCAATGTCTAGACAAATGAAGTATACATAGAACATCCAATGAAAGGAGATGCATCGTAGAAGCATATGATCCTTAGAAATTTGAAAGGCTACGAGCCAATTATTGAGGATAATAGTGATAGTTCAATAAATGAGCAGTGATTGGTCAATGAATCAGGATTATCACTATCATTTTTTTTTTATTTTTTTTTATAAAGCAAAAGGGATAGGTGGAATAAATTCCGGTATAGCTACCCTGCAGGCTCCCACCCCGCCAGGTAATATTTAATACAAGATGCTCTGATTCGCACAGTCTCTCTTCATCTAATGGTGAGTACGTCAATCTGATATCACTAAGATACCGGTCAGTAGATCGGGAACAAAAGAGAAGATCATGATCTCTTACTCATGCCAACTATCGCAAGTCCCAGAAAAATCCTGGATTTAATCTAGTCATCCATGGGATCCTAACTCAAACCGTGACGTGTTGATAGTGAGGCAAGGCCTCTACCAACCGAGCTACCGTCTTAGCAATTAACTACGAAATCTTTACCGAGGGATGATTACACGAACATTCCATGAGCCTCTTAACTATCAAATAATTATGAGATGTCCCTGGGCATTGTTTGTGTAACATCTTAATTACAAGCTGGTGGCCATAAGCAAACACCACAGGAAGTAGACCAAAAAGGAGTCAGAACAAATAAAAGTTACCTGACCCTTGCTAATTTAACAGGGTTTGGTCATAACAACCCATATGGAGGCACAAGCTGAAGCAGCAGGACTTGGCCATGATATTAGCCATAATAAGTAGGTTAAAGGAATGATACTCGACTATGATTGACAACAACTTAAGGAGATACAGGCCAAGGGATATTGGTTTTACTCGTATTGCGATTTGGTTCATGGTTATGCCATGCATGGAATCATGAAATCGAACTCTTGTAACCACTGAAGATTATGACAAATAGGTATCAACAGCAGTCGGCAGTTATTTTTATAGTTGTTATGTATAAAATAAGTGAACCATACTTTGAATATACATCAACGAATATAGTTTTTCTCTAATTTTCTATTTCCTTACCTTAACTTGCTCTTAGATTACTAATAAGGCTCTATGATATGACTACCATTAATAGTTCACTAAGTCAATCATAGCTCCAGCTACATCCTATCCAACCTAACCTTTTTTTTTTTTTTTTTCAAATGATTAGTGTGATAGTACTAAAAGTCCTTAAATGTCAAAGCTTTTTGTCCAATGCCATTTAAGTCATCTTCATTCAATTATCCCATTTTTGGCTAATCCAACTTATCTAAGAGGATCACTATACTCAATGTAGATCACATTGACTACTAGTAGGGTTGGAGAGAGTCCATAAGTAAGATATGCTACTTTGAAAAGCGGTTATAAGCCAAACTACTGGAAATCAAAACTTGGTCACATGGTGTTCGATTGAGATGATCTTTTTTTTAAAAAAATGGAAACTTTTTAAGATCCAATGTGTCACCACCTTCTAAGAGGTCACATCCCTAGAGATCATGCCTAAATTCCATGTTTTAGGCCTTGATACGAGCTGATCAAATCAAAAATATCCTTTTCGAGAAAATATTTTGGCCAAGGGTTTCTTCTAATCTTAAAATATTTGGGTGAAGCGATAGAAGGCATAGTTGATATTAAAGTCGAGATCTACTTGCTGTAAGATTTTAAATTTGTTTAAGGTTGAAATCTGATCAGATTTGAATTGATTATCAATATATCTATATCCATATTTATTTTGTCTAGCAAATACATATATGGATACAGATATTAGTTATATATAAAAACTCATATCTATATTTATTTAAAATGGATATGGACACAAATTATATACTGAAAGAATGAATACAAATATGAATACAAGTTGGATAATTAAATTTTATGATCATAGAATCAAAGATATTACTAAGTATATGTCAAGTAAAATTAATAGCATGTTAATATGGTTTTATATTTTTCTTAAAAGTTCTTGAGTAATATATAAATTTAAATAGAATTATAAATAAAATCAAATATTTAGATATGAATAAGATAGTTATCTATCCATATCCATATCCATTTTTTTTTTTTTGATGGATATGGATATGAATACAAATATTAGTTAGATATTTAAATTTCTATCCATGCTAGATATATTTCGATACAAAAATGGATCTGAACGAATATTATCTAGTATGCTTTTACTCCTAGTTTTTTTGATGATTATTCCTATTAGCCATATTTATTTTTGAAAATCAAGTCCTATTTGAACTAAAAGAGGAATTTGACTTGAATTATAGAAGTGAAGACCTTAGTACTATTGTAAATTAGAGCTATACCTTTAGTTTATGGAGTGTGAATAATCAATGAATGAAAAGGGAATGCAACCCTGCTTTCATAATTTTTTTCACCTTTCTTCTAAATTCTTTTTTGAGATTCAAGTTAAGCAGGCTGAAGAAATTCTTCTTTCTCCTCTATTGAACCAAGTTGATATCAAAGCTTCAATTCTTTAAAATCTATGTTGGCCTTACTTTATGGTCTAGGCATACATGCAAGACAAGTAGATAGAAGGACAATATGTTTTTCAAATATATCAAAAGATAAAGATGAGTATGGCTGCAAGTTTCACGATAATGAATGATGAAATAAAGGGATGTCTCATATAACTAGAGAGAGATTGCCCAATTCTCTAAGATCATCTCCTAATTGATGATTGTTTCAATACAAGTACTAACTCTTATTGTAATGTTGTTTCTTATATACAAAGATAAAGATTCATCATTTAGTAAGGAGGATGAGCAACCCATCGACACTTAGGATCCCTCTTTTCAACCCTTCAAAGTTTAAGATCAAATAGAGATCCCTGCATATGATGGAATTGTTGATGCATAGAACCTAGATAACTGGATAGATTAGTTAAAGACTACATTATTTACAAATACAATAGCATACATGTTGACCCCTGGAATGATTTTGATGATTACAAAATATTGGAGCATATATTTATAACTATTTTTATAGGAAGCATTTATCAATGAATCACTTTATTTCCTACTTAGCTGGAAGTTATCCCAGTACAGTTGTATTAATTAATGAAGTGTATTGAATTGAAGACCTCAAAGTTGTAAAGCCCTAATTTTCATTCTTGTAATCTTGTAAAAAGGGCTATAAATAAGTAAAAATGAGTTTGATGAGGTAAGATATCTTTTGTAACCTATTTTGAAGTTTTGGAAGACTTGTATTGGTTAGAGATTCAATTGGCTGAATTTTGAAAAAGTTCTGCTCGAGCCGACTCATGGATCAAGAGCCAACTCATGGATTAGGAGCCGACTCCTATTTTGGCACGGCACAAAGAGTTTCAGAGTTTCAGAAATCTAAGCCGACTCGACCAGAAGTTCTAAATCTCAAGTTTCAGAAACTCAGAGCTCGAGCCAACTCGTTCCAGAAGAGCCGACTTGTCCAGAGTTTGTGTTTATCTTGACTGAGACTTTGAGCCGACTCAACCCAGAAGATCCGACTCGTACAAAGTTTGATTTTCAATTGTCTGAGACTTCGAGCTGACTCAACCATCTCGAGCCGACTCGAGTGTTGGGTTCAGGCCTGTAACAGCTAGTTGCAGAATTGACTGTTTGAATTTCAAGAAGGCTCCAACGGCTCTATTTCAATTTTCTAGGTCCTACAACGGCTAGTTTTGCTTGAAAACTATAGAAGGGAAGTATTTATGATGGATTAAAGGATGATTATTGATTATTCACTGAAAATTAAAGAGCATTCAAGTAAATTACAAGTCTTTTACCAACCAACTTCAAGTGAGCATTCAAGAAATGATTCAAAGCTTTTCCAACTCATCTTCATTCATTGAATCCAACTTTTGAGGAAGTCAAGAAGTAGCATTTCAATTTGAGCTTCATCGACAACTATCAAACAAATTGGGTTTGTTGTAAAGTTGCTATTTTTTTTTGATATATCTTGTTTCCTCTCCAAGAGTAGCAAGGGGCTGTGTCTTGTGAGTGTTGAAAGGTTTTTAGGTGAGCCTATTAAAATCTAAGTTGGGTTTCTTTGATGAGCCCGATATTAAAAACCAAAGGGACTTGGGTTCTTGGTAAGCCCGGTTTAAAACCAAATGTGGGTTTATTTGGTAAGCCCGGTATAAAAACCAGAGGGTGTAAGGTTTGGATTGTGATTCCGATAAAACAAACCAATTGTATTCTAGGAAGAATATAGTAAAAATTCCAAGTGGTGCTTGGGTAGTGGACGTAGGAGCGGGTTGCTCCGAACTACTCTAATTTCCTTGTATTTGTGATTGCGTTTTCTTGACTCCTTTGTGATTATTAATTTAGTTGCTTCTATTGCATAATCTATCACAACACCAACACTAAAAGATTTTTAAAGTGCTCATACTTGAAAGTTTTTATTATCCAAATTCACCCCCCTCTTGGGAAGCCACCTGGACAACAAATACAAAAGATAGCTTTCACTTGTGTTAGGCTTTTTAGCCATATCTTTACTTGATGGAATTTGTATATAAGAAATAACAATGTCTAATTTGACATAGAGCAAATTCAAGGGCACAATTAAAAAATTATTCTATCCAATCTGTCATAAGGTGGATTGGTGGATCAAGTTGTAGAACTTGTAGTAATAGTTTGAACAATCTGTCTACAACTATACCACCATGTATCACAAGCAAGTAATCTCGCTTAGGATCTCCATCAATGATCATTCAGTCTTGATGAAGTACATTAGAGGTCTTTACAATAGCATCCATAAAAATTTGAAGATCTTCAAAGCTTAATCCATCAATGAAGCCAACATGAAGGCAAGGAGATTGACAATAAAAAATGGCATAAGCAGGCAAAAAGGGCAACAAATTATGAAAAAGCGGTGGAGAACTAGGTTAGGAAAGGGATAAACAAACAAAGCATGTCAAACCAACTCAAAAAAAATTACTACAACCACTATAGCATCTCTAGACATACCAAGGACAAGTGTTGGGAGCTTCATCCCAAGTTGCAAGTGAAGAGAAAGAAGTCAAAGGATGATAATTTCTAGAAGAAAGGAGTGGTGCTAGTCCTTAATGTTACAAAGATTGTAGAGCTACCCAAGCTAAAGAAAGTAGACTCAAAATAGAGCTTGATGGTGAGAAACCCTAAGAAAAAAATGAGAACCAAAAGCACAAAAGGAGCTCTTCTACTTAAAGATCTTGGTGAAGTAGAGCATCATTATGGCTATTTTAGATCCTAGAACTTGGAAGAACCTCATCTTTTAAAGTTTCATTCAAAAGCTCGGATTATAAACCAAGACTCATCCACATCCTTATCCTCTTGGCTTGACTTAGTAGGATTTCGAGTTGAAACTCTCCCAGCAATGTATCTTCAAATTTGCAATTACTAAGAAATACAATGATATGTGAAGTATTTTCTTTACAAGTTCCTAGGTCATCCTTGGGAGCATGTATCTTTGGGATCAAGATACAATATTCATAAGGTGGTAGAGAAAGTATCATTTTCTAATGGACAGAAAAAAGTTTATGATCAATATGTCTCAAACTCAAGGTAACATAAACAATGCAATTGCAACCTAGGTAAAGAAACTATTTAATACTTGTAATAAGTTTATGATGATGATACATGAAGTAGATACTCATGAGAGGTCGAGCTGTCATCTTTTGGTTCCATTGATCAATAAATCTAGATGGAGATTCAGGAGAAGTTGCTAGCATTGTTATTGCCCAAAGGTGGCAACCTATAAGGGGGGTGAATTAGGTTTTTAAAAGCTTTTACTAAACTTTAAAACTTTAACTAAACTTGCAAACCTTGGCTAAGTGTATGCAGCATATATCATAATAATATTAGAATAAGAAGCATGGTGAAATGTGAGTGTAGTATAAGTAAAGCAAAATTAAACTAAAATGAAGGTAATCAATATATAAGCATAAGTACAAGAAATTTATAGTGGCTTAGTGCTAACTCTTATACCTACATTCACTCACCAAGCTCACTCTCTTAGAAATTTTACTATAATTTCTACAAAATTATAATTAGATTATTTTCCAAGTTCACAATCACAAACCTAGCTAGTTTTCATATATTTACCAATTAAACCTTTTCCCAACTAAGTTCCCTAACTTAGATCAATACAAACATCCAATTTGGCTTGGATATGCCTTTCAATGTCCTAAGTTTCTTCTTTCAAGAAACTTGTTGCAAACAACAAACTAAAAGATATAATAATTTAAAGAACAATAAATGATAAATTCTTAAAACTCTTAATGGTAGTTAGAGTTGTAACTCAATAAGATGATTTCCTTCTTTAATGCTTGAGTAAAATCTTGAAAGTAAGCTTGGTAAATATTCTCTGCTTGTAGGCTTGCTCAATCAATGTTGTTAAGCTCTAACTCTCAATTATAAAGGCTTTGAATGCTTTCATTTTTTTTTTTGCTCTTCCTTCTTTTCTTTCTTAAATAATTTTTCAAATATTTTTTTCAAAAAGTCTTTTTCAAGTATTTATTTTCAGATCAATTTTCATGCTTAATATTGTAGGCTCAGGTAGGCAACCCAAGAGGGGGGTGAATTGGGTTTTATAAAACTTTTGTACTATTTAAAATATCTATGAACTAAAGCAAGTATGTGCTAATACAATTCAAGTGCTTGTATATTTCAAATAAATGGCGGAAATAAAGAAATAAAAGTACAAGAAGAATAATCACACAAATACAAAGGTTTATAGTGGTTCGGTGCCAACCAAGCACCTACATCCACTCTCCAAGAATCTCTTGGGAATTCCACTAAGTTTGGTTTTATAACTTAGGCTCACCAACAACCTTTACAACTTGTTTTGTCTTCGGGCTCACAAGTCAAACCCTAGTTGGTTTCAAGGCTCACCAACAACCACCCTTGGTTTTACAAGATAACCAAGAACCTAAACAACTTGTTTTAGCTTCGGGCTCACAAGTAAAATCCTAGTTGGTTTCAAGACTCACCAACAACCACTTTGGTTTTCAAAGGCTTACCAAGAACCCTTTGGTTTTCCAAGGCTCACCAAAAATCTTAAGTAAAACAATGTAAGAGCAAGTATAAATGAATACAATAAAAACTTTTTAAAATAAAGCAAATATCTCTTTGAAGCCCTTGATTGTTGATGAAAATCTTGTCTTCAAGTTGATGAAGCCTTTGATTGATGCTTGTAGATGTAGACTTTGAATGCTCTCTTTGAAACTTGGAAGCTTGAAGGCTTTGAATCACTCAACTCTTGAATCCTTGAAGAATATTAAAAAAACTCACCAAAGGATTACTTTCCCATTTGATTCTTGATGTTTATATAGCCTCCCAACACTTAAATGACCGTTTATAGCCGTTAGGGAGGAAAATATGGCCGTTGGAGCCAAGTTGGAGAAGTTCTGCAGCCCAGAAAACTAGTCATTATTGTTCAAGTATCGATACTTCACCTCCAGGTATCGACACTTCAGTTTCAAGTATCGACACTTCATTCTCCAGGTGTCGACACTTTACTTCCAAGTGTCGACACTTCAGCTCCAGGTGTCGACACTTGACTGAAAGTGCTTTCTGAAGTTTTCTGTTTGTCTCAAGCCTTAAGTCGACACTTCACTTTTCAAGTGTCGACACTTCACCTCCAGTCCATTGGAGCCAAGTTGGAGAAGTTCTGCAGCCCAGAAAACTAGCCGTTACTGTTCAAGTGTCGACACTTCACCTCCAGGTGTCGACACTTTAGTTTCAAGTGTCAACATTTCATTCTCTAGGTATCGATACTTCACTTCCAAGTGTCGACACTTCAGCTCCAGGTGTCGACACTTGACTGAAAGTGCTTTCTGAAGTTTTCTGTTTGTCTCAAGCCTTAAGTCGACACTTCACTTTTCAAGTGTTGACACTTGATCCTCAGGTGTCGACACTTCATTTCCAGGTGTCGACACTTGCCTGTGCCATTGCTGAAACATCTTCAAATTGAAACTTTAACCTCTTCAAGTTCTTCCATATTAATTTCAAAGTCCATATACTTATTTTTCATTAATTTAAGGACTTTTTCAACTGAAATACAAGCATTTCTTCATCCAACATGGTTGAGTACTAAGATCTGAAAAATATACTTAAAATACAGTTAGTACTCATATATACTTAAACATTTTATCAATCATCAAAATCAAGACCAGAGTCAACAATCTCCCCCTTTTTGATGATAACAAAATCTTTAAGTATATGAAAAGGGTAAGCTTAAAAAGATTAACAATAAGATAAACATGTATGCTCAAAACAATAAGTACCAAGCTCCCCCTCAATATATGATCCACAAAATTTTCAAAAAATATTTTTCAAAATATGCAAAATTTTTAAATTTTCAAAATTTCTTCTTCTTACTAATTCTTCCCTTTAGATAAAAATATTTTGTATTCTTCTCCTCCTTTTGCACTTTCTTTCATTTCTCATATGATTTTTCATATTTATCCTATCTTTCCTTTTTCAAACTTAACAATTTTCTTCCCCTTTTAACATCATGAAAAAGGGTGAAAGGCAATACAAAGTGAGAATGAAGTCGGAAAGAATAGCAAGTAGGTCATCAAAATCAATGCATGAAATCAAATAATTATAATATCAATTGAATATGATATAATTTGAACATGATACCAATTAAAATATGATACCATTTGAATGTAACTCCCCTTAAAAATTTAGATTTGAAAACAAGGAGAAAGAGTATCAGAGCAATATAAGTACAACATGATATCAAGCAAAATATTCAAAGCATCAAATATGATGACAAATCTTTGGATGCTCTCCCTAAATGTTATTCCTTCTTTGAAAATATACATTTATTTGAGGAATAAAACATGAAAGCTCATGCATCAAGATTTGAGATTTTTCAAGATATTCATGATTTTCAAAATACAAAGCATTTATATTACTTAAAAACTTTTAGCATGATTTCAAATTTATTTTAAGATGATTTGATATCCATACAAATGCTAGAAGTAATATGATATCAAGTCTAACTACTAGAGCAAGGATTTGTCAATATACATACCTTCTTCTTAAATGTAATCCTTAACTAATAGTTCTATACTTGATTCAAATCAATTCTAACTTAAGCATAGATGCCAACAATGAAAGCATATAAATCATAACATTTCACTTGAAATAATTCAAAAACTGTATTAATCAAAATCAAGTGAAAGTCTAATAATCATAAGTTGAAATCATGAGAGCATGAAATCTATTTACATCAAAATAGTCACGATCACAACTAATGATTATTAGTCTAAGCTTGATTATAATTAATCAATTAAAATATTTTTCAAATCAATATACATTTTTAAAAATATTTTTTATAAAATATATTAATCAAAATCAAGTGAAGATCTTACAATCATAAGTTTAATCATGATAGCATGAAATTCATCAACACCAAAAAGTTCATGATCATAGCCAATGATGATAAGTTCAAACTTGATTCTAATTAACTATATAAAACAATTTTTCAAAGTAATTGATGCAATAAAAATTAATCTACATTTTTAATTATGGAAGGAGATGTTTAGAATTTATCAATATACAAAGTCCTTCCTTTTACCATTTAGTTCAAAATGTAGCTTGTCCACTTCTTTAAATTATTTTGTACAACCTCTTTTCAAGAACTTCCTTTCTTCATGTTGGGTTGCAAGACATTACTACAAAACAAATTAAGTGGATATTTTTGGTACCCAAACTTTCTTGGATCCTTTATGATTAGTAATTATGGTTCCTTTTAGAACCCAAACTTTTCTTAATCTAAAAGGATAAACATTAAAACCACATTTAGAAGATAAATTGAAAGAAGCAGGAATAGAGAAATTTTTCAAAAGTTTTTGCTTCTTTTCTTCAATCAAAATATTTTTATCACATAAATATTTTAAAATAACATTTTCTTTTTCTAAAAATTCTTTTTCTTTAAAAAAATTATTCTTTTCATTTTTCAAAATATCAATCTTGGCATTTAAATCATCATTTTTATTTGTAAGATTGGTGTTGTCAAGAGAAAATGAATTTACATGCCTATTTAATTTCTTGTGCTCAATTTTTAGCAATCTATATTCATGCACAAGATCATTAGATGCATCATGTAGTTCATCAAAGGAAAAATTATAATCATTTTCAGTACATACCTTTTTCTCATTTGCCATGAAACAAAGATGGGCAACTTCATCATCCGTACTTGAATCTTCACTATCGCTCCAAGTTGCCATCATTGCCTTGAATTTCTTTTTAGCTTTGAAAGCCATTATCTTCTTTTCTGTATCAGCTTCCACTATCCTTTGCCATAAGTTCAACTCATAGATCATGAGTGAACCGATAAGCTCATCCAAAGATAAGGTTTCTACATCTTTAGCTTCTTGGATCGCCGTCACCTTTGGATCCCATGATTTTGGCAAGGATCTAAGAATTTTGTTCACCAAATCAGCATTAGTATAGATTTTGCCAAGACTTTTTAATTCATTAATAATAGTCATAAATCTTAAAAATATATCAGATATAAATTCATAATGCATCATTTCAAAATTTTCAAAAGAATGTACAAGCAAATTAATTTTAGTGTTCTTCACTTGAAGAGTACCCTCATGAGTAACTTCAAGTGCGTCCCATATTTCCTTCGTCGATGTGCATGTAGAAATTCTATTAAATTCATTTAAGTTCAATGCACAATAAAGCAAGTTCATTGCTTTAGCATTGAGTTCAGTTTGTTTAATGTCATATTCATTCCAATCCTCTTCGAGCTTTGGAATGGAAATGCCATTAACTGAAATGGAAGGAATATGAGGATCACTAACAATGATTTTCTAAAGATGATAACTAATAGATTGAATATGGATGCGCATGCGAGTTTTCCAAAATGTGTAATTTATGCCATTGAAAAATGGTGGTCTAATACTAATACCTACAAGGATTGCCATAATCTTTAACTCAAAATCGTTAGATTTTCAATCAGAGCACCGAGCTCTGATACCAATTGTAGGCTCAGGTAGGCAACCCAAGAGGAGGGTGAATTGAGTTTTATAAAATTTTTGTACTATTTAAAATATCTATGAACTAAAGCAAGTATGTGCTAATGCAATTCAAGTGCTTGTGTATTTCAAATAAATGCAGCGAAAATAAAGAAATAAACGCACAAGAAGAACAATCACACAAACACAAAGATTTATAGTGGTTCAGTGCAACCAAGCACCTACATCCACTCTCCAAGAACCCTTTGAAAATTTCACTAAGTTTGGTTTTATAACTTAGGCTCACTAACAACATTTACAACTTGTTTTGTCTTCGGGCTCACAAGTCAAACCCTAGTTGGTTTCAAGGCTCACCAGCAACCACCCTTGGTTTTACAGGATAACCAAGAACCTAAACAACTTATTTTGGCTTCGGGCTCATATGTAAAACCCTAGTTGGTTTCAAGGCTCACCAACAACCACTTTGGTTTTCAAAGGCTTACCAAAAATCTCTTTGATTTTCCAAGGCTCACCAAAAACCTTAAGTAAAATAATGTAAGAGCAAGTATAAATGAATACAATAAAAGCTTTCTAAAATAAAGCAAATATCTCTTTGAAGCCCTTGATTGTTGATGAAAATCTTGTCTTCAAGTTGATGAAGCCTTTGATTGATGCTTGTAGATGTAGACTTTGAATGCTCTCTTTGAAACTTGGAAGCTTGAAGGCTTTGAATCACTCAACTCTTGAATTCTTAAAGAATATTCAAAAAACTTACCAAAGGATTACTTTCCCATTTGATTCTTGATGTTTATATAGCCTCCCAATACTTAAATGACCGTTTATAGCCGTTAGGGAGGAAAATATGGCCGTTGGAGCCAAGTTGGAGAAGTTCCGCAGCCCAGAAAACTAGTCGTTATTATTCAAGTATCGATACTTCATCTCCAGGTATCGACACTTCAGTTTCAAGTGTCGACACTTCAGTTTCAAGTGTCGACACTTCATTCTCCAGGTGTCGATACTTCACTTCCAAGTATCGACACTTCAGCTCCAGGTGTCGACACTTCAGCTCCAGGTGTCGACACTTGACTGAAACTACTTTCTGAAGTTTTCTGTTTGTCTCAAGCCTTAAGTCGACACTTCACTTTTCAAGTGTTGACACTTGATCCTCAGGTGTCGACACTTCATTTCCAGGTGTCGACACTTGCCTGTGCCATTGCTGAAACATCTTCAAATTGAAACTTTAACCTCTTCAAGTTCTTCCATATTAATTTCAAAGTCCATATACTTATTTTTCATTAATTTAAGGACTTTTTCAACTGAAATACAAGCATTTCTTCATCCAACATGGTTGAGTACTAAGATCTGAAAAATATACTTAAAATACAGTTAGTACTCATATATACTTAAACATTTTGTCAATCATCAAAATCAAGACCAGAGTCAACAAATATATTCAAGGATGGCTTGATATCATGAAATGACTATTGGATAGCTCAAAATAGCTATTTATAGTCATTAGAGAAAAGTCATAAAAACTAGCCACTAAATTGTTATAAATAAGTAAAGTCGGCTCATAAATTTCTGGGGTAATCTCTACTTCTTCTAGGATCGGCTCAACTAAATCTAGGATTGACTCAAGTTTGGGGTTGGCTCTTAAAAACTCTAGAATTGGCTCAAATTGAAGGATTCAAATTTGTTGCTCCCTATCTTTCTATTTTGAGATATTAATAGAGTCAGCTAGGAAGATGTTAGGATCGACTGAGTTTGGAGTTGACTCTTGAATATAGTGAAGCCAGCTTGAGACATATAGAGATAGCTCAAGATTTTCTAGAATCTGCTCAAGTTCACTATGCTCTTCAATGTGGCTCTCTGTCTGGTATTCTGAGACCACAAGAGAGTTAGCTCTTGAATAACTAGGATCGACTCAAGTTTAGGGTTGACTTGTAAAATACTAGAACTGGCTTGATATGTAATGTGATTAACTCGTCAACATTTTAGGTTGATTTGAGAACTGTAGATTTTTAAAACATAGTTTGTGCATGAACTTATTATTTTGCATATCAAAATTGATTCTTTAACAACTTTACTTGATACAAGACATTTTCTAAGCTAGACTTGTTTTCTTAATTGAGTAACCTATTGACTTAAAGAGTCTTTACCTATACACATATTCTTAAGCATTCATTAGTATCAAAAGTACCGATATATTTTGGCATCATCAAAATCAATTATTGGATCAACAATCTTATCCTTTTAATGATGACAAAACCTCAAAGTACAAGAAGTTTAAAAATATTCAAATGAAAAGAAACAACAAGTAAATAAAAATCTCCCTTTTTTTAAGCAAAAAGACATTCATTCACCACAAAAATCAAAATTCTTTCATTTTGCAAAGAATTTCTTTTTGTCTAAAACAAATTCAACAAGAGGTACTTACACAAATAACAACAATATAGCAAAGTTCTTGCTTTACCTTTCCTTTTTCACTCCCCCTTATTTTGTCTTCTTTTTTTCTATTTACCTTTACATTATTACCATTATTCTCACTATATTTTCTCCATTATTTTCTCCCCCTTTACATTATTATCACTATTTTCTCCCCCTTCTATTCATAATCAGAAAGGATGAGGAAAGAGCAGTTTATGATTCTTTTCTCCCACTTTTTGTCTAAATTAGACACCAATATATGATGATGTAAAAAGAGCACATTCAATTACATTATCAAATAATTAAAGCTTTGCAAAAGTAGATAAAAATAATAACAACACTGCCAAAAGAAAAATACTAAAACCTATAACAAACAAAAGATGACTTAAAAATATTAAGTACAAGAGGACTAGGGTTTCAAGCATCTAGAAAAGAGGGGCTAGGTCATGGAAAAAAAAAAGGAGGTGGTCAATCAGATTTTTCCTTTAAAATTTGTTGGGACAAATTGTAGGGAAACCTTTCCCACCTGTTGAGGGGCGATACATACATTTTAAAACTTTTCTAAAAGCATGCAGCAGTGGAAAGCGATAAAACAATTTTATCTATAAATGTTAATCTAATTAACACATACCCCTACCAGGATCTAGATGCATATGGAGTAATATAAATATGAAATCATGCAATAATTATGTCATACATAATTTAAAACATACCTTTCACCAAAGGCTGCAGGAAGATGCCCGGGCTGCCTGTCGCAATCCCAATGATGGCTCGAACCTATGGAAGGGCCTCCTGCTCTGCTAGCAGCACACGCATACTGCCTCTACTGGTATCCACACAGGGCTCATCGTAGCTGAGTCGTAGAGGACACTGGACTGATAGATCCTTGCAGCCCCCTCCTGTTTCAGCAACTTGGGCTTACTTTGAAAAGTAACCCGACCGACACCTGGATCGATTTCTGGCTTTTATCTTGCAAACTTGTCTTTGCAAGATCTAGGACCTTCCTTCCTCTCCTTCCTCTTATCTAAATATGCTCTCAACACTTGGAAGAAATATAAGAGGAAGAGGAATGAATAGGAAGAAGAAGGAATTATTGGAATGAAACCACCCAAATGTAAGAGATCCCCTTCTTCCTTTCTCTTCACTCACCCAAGCACTCTACCAAGCCCATATATCCTTGGCTAGCCACTCCCCTCCCCTTCCTTATATAGGCCACATCTCAATTATGCCATAAGAGTGGGTGTGTGCGAAACCATTTAAAGAGGAGAAGATAAACCTTCTCTCTTTTAATGCTTTCACACTATCATGAAAGCTTTCTTTTCCTCTAATCCCTCTAATGAGGTCAATTCCCCATTCCAAGTTACCATCCTTGGTGATTATGACATTACCAAGTCAAATTGGGAGGAGACTTTGTGTGAATATAAGACTTAAGAAGTCTTGCTTATGTCATTCCTTATATTATCCATGCTTACATCATACAAACATCATCCATGCTTACATCATGCAAACATCATCCATGCTTACATCATGCAACCATCATGTGGCATGTGGAAGGAGAGAAGGAGAGTGCCATGTGGCATGAGGAGAGAGAGTCCCAATACAATTGGCTCTAACTCATGGTTCAATTTAAAATTGATTTAATACTCAAATCAAAAGCCAGATTTAAAAACCCAATCGAAACCATTTTGAAAAGGCTAATGACCCAACATAATTTGGATTAATTAAAATCAAATTAAATTTAATTTAATTTAAATAATAATTAATCCATAATTAATTAGGTCATCTCTTAATTGTAATAATTATAATTAGGTCCAAATCGTTTTGCTGATTAGTTACTTAAGCTCCTTTTGTGTGTGACCCCTCAAGTTCAAACACTAAGCCGGTAGCATGGAAACATTTTCAGTACTAACCAAAGTCGCCATCTAACAATGACATCCGGTGTCCAGATGGTTGAAAAATTATAGAGCAACCTCAACCTATCGAATATGGAATATCACTAAACTTATTCCTTGATCATCCTGATACTTCGGATGGCATAGGGTTAAACTATCCAACCCTAATCAATCCATCTCAATATGTCTCAAACAAAGAATCCTTGTAACTCCTTACAAGGAATACCCTGTGCAAGGTCTTTCTCAATTGAGGCATATTAAGCATTCAATCCAAACCATTTGGAGAGATCAATCTTATCTCGATCCTACTACCGCTACATAAGTACTTGACTGTACCTAGTAACCTTCCATCACCAGATTAGAAATTCGAGTAGTCTGGCACCTAAGCACAGTGAGTTGCTTGCAAGCTGCCATAGTGATCTCAAGTCAGAGAAATAATTCATGTCTATATTCTAATGCAAGACTCCTCTTCGATAGAAAGAGTCCCGCATGAGAGTCATGTTCAGTGAAGTATCAAAACGCAACACCTGATGTCATACTAGTATCTCCATGCTCCTTGGTTAAGAGGACAACCAACAAATATGATATCAGCGACCTACTCTCGACACACCATCATCCTGAACAGCGTATCTTTTGGTCACAAACTAGTTTATGAACTACATGACGCATCCTCTCTACATCGCATATAAGGTAGCTCAAAGGACATCATCACATAAGAGTTCAATTAGGAAGATGACATATGACGAACAATCAGAATAAACATTTTATTCAATTTAATAATTCAGATATATACATGAGTTGCATAACCATCTACAGCCTCGATGATTGACTTTGAGACACAATTTTCAATAAAAACCTAATACTTTATAGTATTTTTCCTTCAAAATTTGTCGAGAGAAATAATCTTTGAAAAATTACTATTAGTTTTGTTTTATGATCTCTACCCTTTGTTAGAAAATATTGGTCAAGTATGTTATTGTTATTTATGCCATAGTTATTTTAAAATATGTTATACATTTTGACATTATTGTAAAAAAATAAATTTTTGAAAATTTTATTGTATAATTTATGCAATTTGCTATATATATATATATATATATATATATATATATATATATATTCTTAACATGGCTATGATCTAGCTCCACTAATAGAGATCATACATTAACATTGTTGACTTGTAATCTAAGAAATTAGTTTTGATGTCAAGCTATCAATGATTAGAATAATGGTTATTGGGTGCCTATTATCCATTGATTACTATCCAACTCATCACACTAGAATTACATGGCCATAGCTAATATTTAGGGTTTAGTATTTATGCTCTTTTTTTTAAAAAAAAATCATTTTAGGTTTAGTAAAATATACTTTTGAAAGAAAAACCAAAAATATTATTTTTAAATTAGATAAAAATGAATTTTTCCCAGTCAATGACATATTATAAATTATGTTTAATTTACTATCTATTAGAATGCTTGGACCCTGCTCTAAATTATTTTGTTATTTATTGGGGTGATATAGCTCATTATTCTTTTTTTTTCATTTTTTAAATCTTGAAACATAATTCACTTGGGACTTGGGGGAGTGTAGTAGATCTCTTGGAGATATTTGTGATTATTTGGACTTCATAGTTTGGTTTAGTTTAGTTTTTTTTAGTTTGATTTGAATGATAATAATTGGTTGGAATAGCTTGACTCTTATTACTTTGATGATATTTATTTATGAGAATAATTTGGTTGGATCTTTATTAAATTGTTTTTTTTGAGGATTGAAGAATTATTATTATTACTCTAAAAATTATTATGATGTGATTAGCAGTCTTACGTGCTTGCATGGTCTACTTTGTAGGCATGTAACGCATATGTTACATTTCAGGGCATGATAGGACCATACTTAATTAATAGGTACAATGGCAACCCAAAGGTAATAGACAGATTTCATAGGGACCAAGATAGGAAGTTGAATACCCTACATTAGGAATGCTAGTCCCGATGTGAGTATTCACAATATTAGTAGTCACAGTAGAATGGAAGAATAATTGCTAACTATTACTGTAGATTCTGAGCTAAAAAGGGAGGTCGGATCCAAAGTGATGAAGGGACCTCGGTCTCGAGATAAGACGCCTACATGAAACTCTTTGGTGGTGCTGGAGTGAACCTGCAAAAAATTCATAGGCCAATTTTTCAGTGAAAACCCTCCAATGCTCAAAATAGCTTGGTTCTGAAAAAAAGGAAGAGAGCTAGGAGATAATAGGAGCATTTTTCAGGTGGAAAAATAGCTTACCTGAGGCACTCCCCTCTCTTGATATATATAGGGGAGGAGTTCCAACTAGATACATTGAGGTAGTTAGCCAATTCCAAAAAGTGCACGAGAATCGCACTAGCAGAGATTGTGTCATGCATGTTGGACGCGAAGTGGGCTGGCGATTTTTGCATTTAAGGTCAGTTGAGCATAGCTAGTCTTCCTACTTATCTATTATCAGGGTTGGATCAAAATCAAGTTGTAGGTGAGTAAACCGAGATCCATGGGTTACCTCAGATAGGCTAAGGTCCCCTAAAGAAGTTGGCTGAGCAAGGTCTTTGAAAGAGGTTGGCCAAGGCCATGATTTTGCCCATAACACTTGCCTTCCACTCTCGAGCCCAAAGTGTCAGGTGAAGAGAGTAGCTCTTAGGTCAGGGTTGGCTTCTTTCATATTTAAAGCACCTCAAAGTTCTAACTCTAAGTAGTCTCATACTTCCGTGTATCAACACTGTGATGGTCGGATCTCCTTGATCCTTGAATCTAGGTCATCATAGGGTAGCTGGTCCACCAATCAAGACCCTTCTAGCTCATCACCTATATCCTCCTCCACTGATCCCGAGGTCATGGAGAGGCCAACCTTTAGCCCATTCCACATAGGTTTGATCCTCAAGCACAAGGACTTAAGTGTTTATATGCTTCAAATTAGATCCCCTCCTAGTTTGATTTGGAGCTTCCTTGTCTTGAAGATAGGATCACCGACCCTTCTAATTGAATAGGAATTTATGAGGAATATTTTTGGTCAAGGCTTAGGTTACCTTTCTCTACCTTTGTTGTAGAAATATTTAGGTCTTTTTGTATCATGCCTTGTTGCATGGTGCCTAACTCTTGGTGATCTATAATCGCCTTTTTTGCCCATTGCTTTCTCCTTGGTGCTGAACCAACCATTTGCCTCTTCCAGGCTTGCTTCGTTTTCAAGGTGCACCTAACAGAGGAAGCATGGTGGTACGCCTCTCCTTGGCTGAGGCAATGTCTCATCTAAAGTGTTCCCTCTTTTGTCTATAACTGGAAGGAGGGGTTCTTCTTTGAGTTGGCTGAGCAGCCTTGAGACTTTAGCATTTTATAGGGTCGATCTCAATAGTCGTAGAATAGTAAATTGAGGCTCAGGAGCATTGAGGAGGAAGCACTAGACTTCATTTTTAGAGGCCCCATTCCTTCCCTAAAGGTACTTCTCTTAGAGAAGGTCCTCTTCTAGGTTAGCCTAAGCCTGGCCAACCCCATGGATAAGTTTGTACTTAGTTTATTTTGTTGCTTTTGATCAGTTTAGTTCATTTTTTTATGCTTTATGGAAATAAGGCCTGATGTAGTCGAGCTGATGCAGTGCATAGCAATGAAGAGGAAGGCACCAGCTAGCACCCCAGCCCTGAAAAGAGCTTGGGTTAAGGTTGTTATAGTCCAATCAGCCCCAAGTTCTTCAAGGGGGTCAGTCCAAGCAAGCAAGCCAAGGAGGGATGCTTCCTTGAATGTGTGACAAGTCCCCCCACTTTGCTCCATTGCTCCTGGAGTTGAGTCCCTATAATCAGGGTCCACCTCCTTTCAAGGTTTGGGGGCACCTTGACACTTCCCCTAGATTTTGATGTGCCTTTTATGCTGGCACCTTAGGCTCCACACAGCTCCTCAACGGAGGCTAAGCAAGAGGCCTCCAATCTTTGGTCAGGCCTAGAGGACACCAAGATGGTGCATTAGCTACTTTAAGGGTGATCCTCCCAAGGACATTGAGGCCATCGAAGCATAGGCCTAAGTTTCTAGGTCCAAGACTCATATGGCTCCCTTCTCTGGGTAAATGCCAAACTCCTCTTTCCACCTCTTATTTCTCCTTTTTCCTCTTTTTTCTCCCCTTTTTTTGTTTACTCATTCTTGATGTTTTCTTCTTCAACTCATCCACCATCTAGACTTTTTTGTCAAGCTTTTGAAGAAGTCCTAAGATGCTGGGGCAGGGCCAAAGTTTAGACCGCTGAGGTAGAGAAGAAGGTCTCAAAGGCTTTAGAAGTTAAGCCAGTAACCATGGCCACCAAGGTGGAAGCAAAAAATGCCCTAACCAAGATGAAAAATGAGGTCAAGTACTTGAAGGCCAAGATCAGGTCAATCGAGGCTAATGTGGAGGATATTGAGGGGCTATGGACACTATAAGAAAATTAATTATTAGCAATGGCTAACTACCCTCGCTAATAGCAAGCTTACCATTGCTAATGCTATTAGAAATGGCAAGCCATCACTAATAATCCATCATATAAAAATTTGTTGCTAATTATCATTATTAATGATGGCATTTTCATCCATGACTAATAACAGTTATTAAAGATGGCTATTAGCGATGGTAATTATAATTGCTAATAATATTTTTAATTTAAAAAGATAATTAAATAAAAAATTATTAGCAACCAAAAAATTGTCAATGCTAAAAATAGAAGCCATTAGTAACAAAGCTTTAGTGATGATAATTATCATTACCAAAACCATCGCTAATATTTTTATATTTTTTTAAAAAGTAGTAATTTATTTTTAAAAACCTATTTTAATTTTAATAACAAATAATTATAGTTCTTAAATCATATTAAAAGTAAATTAATAATTAATAACCAAATTATAAATAAAAAATCTAATTTTATTATATTAAAAAGTGTAAATTATATTGTTGCCCAGCGAATCAACCCAAGAGGGGGATGAATTGGATTTTTCAAAAACTTTAAACAAGTATGTGCTAATTTTGAATAATAGTGAAGTGAAAGTGTAGTAGTATACATATGCTAATTGAAGCTAAATGCAAGGTTTATGAAGAGAAGAAGAGGAGAAAAACAAAGCACATTAAACATACAAGATTTATAGTGGTTTGATGTACTCTAAGCACCTATGTCCACTCTTCAAGAATTTCTTGAAAATTTTACTATAATTTTTCAGAATTATATTATGTTTATTTTCTGGGTTCACAAACCTAATCCAATTAATTTTTTCTTAGGCTCACCCACTATAACCTTATAACAAACCAATCCTAGGCTTGCAATCTAATTCCAAGACTTGGTGATAAGACTATTACATATCTCAATTTAAAAATAAAAATAAATATTAATTAATCCATATTTGTTAAGAATTGATACTTTTTATTAGTGTTTTATAGAAAAGGAGACCATGGATGGAAAGAGCTCGATTTTTTAAGTCCAATGATTCAAACGACACTTAAATCGAAGTTCAAATAAGTGAAAAATCAAATTTGAAGTTTATTATAGAATCACATGTAATTTAAAATAACCGATCCACATGATATATCATTAGAAGGAGCAGTTCTTCTTCATTTCTTCAATGGTAGGCTAGCTATTTCCAACTATCTGAGAATTGCTGAATAGAGCCAGGATTTTGGATTATCTGGAGCTACAGCTTTCAAAGAAGATCACTGTGGAGGCTGCAAGCAACTATTATTCTTCTACTTGATGACTTTCTACGGAAGGAGTACGTGGTGGCACTGTCACAGGGATTCACCTACATTAAAAATATATTCGTCAATAAAAAAAAAACTCAATATGCACATCAAAAGTGTCAATAGGGCAAATAGAGAAAGCTAGAATTGAAGAAAATTATCTTCATTTTCTCATATGAAAAAACTAGTAAAGAGGTTCTTATATACAGATAAAAGAGCTATCTAAAATTTAAAAGAACAATCTAGAATACTAGCTGGACTATACAAACTAAGACAGAACTTTAATAGAATGCCAACAGAATGCCAAGATTGGCGCCTTTAGCTAAAATAAGAATGTCAGCCCTTCCCTTTTCTTGCTAGCTAAAATAAGAATTCCAGATGTATAAGAATGTCAGCCCTTCCCTTTTCTTGCTAGCTAAAATAAGAATGCCAGCTGGATGTCTTCATCCCCCCCTCAAGCTGGAGGCTGGTGAAGATCAACCAGACCGAGCTTGGACAAAATAAATGTAAAGGCAGCGGCAGACAAAGACTTAGTGAATACATCTGCCAATTGAAGATGGGATGGAGTATGAATAGTTTGAAGAAATCCACCTTTTATATGATCTCGAACAATATGACAATCTATATCAATATGTTTTGTACGTTCATGGAACGTTGGGTAATTACTGATGTGAATGGTGGCTTGATTGTCGCAAAGCATTGGAATGGGAGTATGGAGGGGAATCTGAAAATCTTGAAGAAGAAATGAAATCCACTTGAGCTCACAAGCTGTGCTGGCCATGCTTCTATATTCAGCCTCAGCTGAAGAATGACTCACAGTCGTTTGTTTCTTCGATTTCCATGAGATAAGAGCAGAGCCCAAAAAGATGCAAAATCCCGTGATTGATCTGTGGCTTGTTAGACATGCTGCCCAGTCAGCATCGCAATAAGCTTGAAGCTTAAAGGATGATGCTGCTGGAAAAAAAATTCCCTTGGAAGGACATCCTCGTAAGTATTTGAGAACTTGAACAACAGCTTGCCAGTGAGGAATCCTTGGTGATTGAAGGAATTGACTGAGTTGTTGAACAGAGTATGTAATATCTGGTCTAGTCAGACTATTTATAATAATTTTCCAACAACTTTTCTGTACTTTTCTGGGTCTGGCATCAAATCTCCCATATCTAGTGATAAACGAAGAGCTTTGACCATGGGAAAAGGGGTAGGTTTAGCATTGGAAAGCCCAACGTCTTGTAGTATGTCAAGTATGTACTTGCATTGGCTAATAAACAAACCTTCTGTCGATTGAGCAAGCTCAATACCCAAGAAGTATTTAACATATCCCATGTTTGTAATGGTGAACTCAACATCAAGAAATCTCTTAGTGGAGAGAATGGAATGCTCGTTTATACCAGTGATAAGAATGTCGTCAACATAAATAAGAAGAGCTTGGAAATCATCTCCAGTGGATTTGATGAATAGACAACGGTCAGAAGATGATTGAATGAAACCGAACTCCTTGAGTTTGCTTGTAAATTGTTTGTTCCATTGACGCCCCACTTGTTTCAACCCATAAAGGGATTTAATAAGCTTACACACCTGGCCATTGCATGCATTTGGATAACCCTCCGGCGGTATCATGTAAAGATCTTCATTAATAAAACCATGAAGGTATGCATTGTTGATATCAATCTGGTGAATAAGCCATTGTTTAGCTGAAGCAATGGTGAGAAAGATGCGCACCGTAACTATTTTAGCAACCAGCGAAAAACTGTCCACATAATCAATTCCTTCAATCTGGGTATAGCCTTTGGCAACCAGCTGGGCTTTGAATCTATCCACTGTGCCATCTGACTTGTACTTTATACGATATAGCCACTTCAAAGCTATGGGTTTTTTTCCTGCTGGAAGTTCAGTCAACTACCATGTATTATTATGCTCGAGAGCACCCAATTCTTGATTCATGGCTTGAACCCACTGGATATCACTCTTAACTTGATGATAAAAAGATGGTTCTTTGACACTTGATACATTAGCAATAAAAGCAAGATAATCATGATTAAAGGTAGGAGCAGAAATGAAATGGTTATAGGGAGAAGATGTCCCTGCAGAACCATTTTGATTAGGAGATAAAGCTATTAGCAAAGAATCGTCATGTGTAATTTGTGCTACAGAATCTTGCAGCCAAGCTGGTTTTGAGACAGTCCTAGTACTTCTACGAAGAGGTGCAACAGGGATTTCAATAGGTGGTGTATGATAGGACTCTTGATGAGGTGATGGGGTTGGACACTCAACTGGAACATTGGAAATAGGGGTGGAAAAATTATTTTGTGTAGTATCAGGTACGATGGGTATAGGAATTATGGATGAAGGACATTGACTGGATAATGAAATGGAAGACTCACGTTTATAAGGAAAGATGGACTCGTGGAAGACTACATATCTTGACACAAACACTGTGTGTGAATTGATATCATAGACTTTATATGCTTTGTGCCCAAATGCATATCCAAGAAATATGCATTTTGTAGCTCGTGGTTCAAATTTTGTTTTGTGTGGCTTGGTGTTGGTGGCAAAACATAAACAACCAAAGACCCTAAGGTGCCTATAATCTGGTAATTTGTGATACAAACTTCGAAGGGTGTTTACCAATTTAAAACTAAGGAAGGTAATCTATTTATTAAGTAGACAGTTGTAAGTATGGCTTCACCCCAAAAATGTTTAGGCAGATGGGATTGAAATAAGAGTGCTCGAGCTACCTGTAACATATGTTTGTGCTTCCTCTCAACTACCCCATTTTGTTGTGGTGTGTGAGGACAAGATTTTTGGTGAAAGATCCCTCGGTCTCGGAACATAGATTGGCAAGAGGCATTGATGAATTCTGAGCCATTATCCGTGCAAATGAATTTCACTCGTTTCTGGATTTGTGTTTCTGTTAGATTCAAAAACATAGTGAGGTGAGATAGAGTTTGGAATTTATCTTTCATTAGGTAAGCCCAAGTTGTTCTACTAAAGTCATCAACAATGGTTAGAATAAATCTTGCTCCAGTGATTGTATGAATATGATATGGGCCCCATAAGTCTACATGTATCAATTCAAACACAGTTTTACTAGAAATTGTACTGATTGGAAAAGGTAAACGCTGCTGTTTTGACAAAGGACAAACTTCACAAGGTAAATAGTCTTTAATAGAAATATTGATATTTGGGATTTTGAACAATGTAGACTTGGGTACATGACCTAAACGTTCATGCCACAGAGTGCAAGAGTTTGTGACAGATTGAACATTATTACAACTTTTATAAAAAACAAACCATGAAGGAGTGTGTGTAAATGATGATGAATTGAGCTTGTATAAGCCAGCATGTTCTTTTCCAATAGCAATTATCTCTTTAGTCCAATGGTCCTGCAAGGTACAATGAGAAGGAAAAAAATAAACCATAATGTTAGTAGGTTGTAAAAGTTTACTGATTGAAAGAAGGTTGTACTTGAAAGAGGGCACATACAGCACATCTGTGAGAGTTACTTTCGGGTGTAAAGAAATGGTGCCCACACATGTGACATTTTGTTTAGTTCCATCAGGTAAGTATACGGGTGAGGGGTTAGGTGGTCTGTGTTTGAGAAAACATTTGTATATTTGAGCATATATGGTTGGTTGCACCTGCATCAACTATCCAGGTACCAATATTTTCATCACCTTTGCTAAGAAGACACCAATGAGGTTCGTTACCTGCAAAGTTCGAATAATTGGTAGTGTTTGATTCCATGGTCACCTTCCCCTTCATATACTTTGCTATTTCTTGCTGAATTGCAGTGGATAGATTTGCGCTCCAATCACTTGGCTGAGATGGAGGATTGATTGGAACATTATTCATAGGGGTTTCATGAACTCGAGCTGTGTATGCCTGATTATGTTGATTAGTATGTTTTTGCTTGAGCTCCTTGAACCAATCTAGGTAGCCATGCAGTTTAAAGCATGTGTCACGGATGTGACCTTGTGCCTTGCAATGAGTACAAAATCGATCATCCTTTCTAGCAAAATCATGCTTCTTATTGCTGTTAGAATTCTGACATTTCTGAACATTAGCCCCTTTTGTGCCCTCAGCCTTATAATTCAATTCTTTAACCATCATTGCCCCAGCATGATCCATCGAATCTGAAATAGAGAGAACTTCACGCTGTTTTTCAACACGAAACACCATAGAATATGCTTTGTTCACAGCGGGTAATGGATTGAGTAGCAAGATCTGGTTGCGGACATGATCGTAGCTATCATTTGAACCCATAAGAAATTGTATCAACCTATCTTCATTTTCAATACTTGCAATAGTTTTTGCGGCCCCACATATACATATCGGAAAATTTCTCAAGCAAGATAACTCATCCCAAAGCTTTTTTAACTTTGTAAAATATATCATCACCGACATATTTTCTTGAGAGAATGAGCTAATTTCTCGTCTAATTTGGTAAAGCAATGGGCCATTGCTTTCACCAAATCTCTGTTCAAGTTCATTCCAGAGTTCACATGAAGTAGTAACATAAAGAAACGCCTCTACTAAATCTTTAGAGATAGAGTTCAAAACCATGATAGCACCATACTATCGACTCGTTGCCATTTCTCAAACATTGGAGATTCAGCATTAGGCATAACACATTTTCCATTTATAAAGCCAAGCTTATCCTTAGCCTTGAGTGCGATCTTCATCGATCGACTCCATGACAAGTAATTCAATCCAGTTAAGGGAGCGCTTACCAGGAGCATGCGTGGATGATCAGAATTCTGAAGGTTGTAAGAATCGCTGGTAGGAACTTCATCGATCTGAACGCCGGACTGAGTTTCCTCTTCCATGAGTTCTCGATCATCACAAAACTTAGAGTATTCTAGGCCACAATGATCGTGGCTCTGATACCATGTCAATAAGGCAAATAGAGAAAGCTAGAATTGAAGAAAATTATCTTCATTTTCTCATATGAAAAAACTAGTAAAGAGATTCTTATATACAGATAAAATAGCTATCTAGAATTTAAAAGAACAATCTAGAATACTAGCTGGACTATACAAACTAAGAAAAAACTTTTATAGAATGCCAAGCTGGCGCCTTTAACTAAAATAAGAATGTCAATCCTTCCCTTTTCTTGCTAACTAAAATAAGAATGCCAGCTGCATGTCTTCAAAAAGATGTCAGACGGTGCTCAAAATAGAATGGAAGCCCAAAGTCCAAATCAAAAACCAAGCCCAACTGGCTCATGAAAACGGTAAAGATTGTCTTTGTCACTGCTTAAAAAAAATCGATATAGCCCACTTTCTGGTTAGTCAACATGGAAGCATACAAATGGTGGTCCAGGAAAACCACTTCAAGCGGTTCATGGGTTTCACAGAAAATTCCCAATCAAGTGTTCATATGGTCAAAGGGAGATCTCTAGTGCCATCCACTTCCCATAAGTTGACAAATTATTTAATATGGCTGCATGGGAATTCATGCGACTCCCCATTTCACTCTTCACGCGGGCTCATATCATATGAGAACTCCCTCCCATGCTACAATGCATTAAATAAGGCTTACAGGGATTCCATGCTTACCAGGGTTCCACTACAAAAGTAATTGATTCCATGAAGGGCAGCATTGACTGGGGGCCGATCCTAACGCGTTTTGGCACAGTCCAACAGACCAAAACGAGGGAAACATGGGTTGAAAAATCTGCGCTATCCAAAGTACCCCGTAACAATTCCCGCTCGATCAGAAAGTCAGCACCAATGCAGACCCGATGTGGGATGTAAAGCGGCAGATCCGGGAGGTTTTGGGGTGCGTGACGGTGGGATTTGAGGCATCTTAACGCAGTATCAGGCGGCCAAAACCAAGGAATCAACACGATCAGTATGTTTCACTCCGACTGAATGGACTTTAATGTGCGATTGAGGCAGTGATTTCACCACCCAACAGCCCGAAACGGAGCAGAATGCGAGATCCAACGGCTTGTGTTGAATCCGACAGGAGCTGGGACAGAATACAGCAATCTGGGCATGATTCTGAGTGACTTGATTACAGTCCGATGGTCCAGGGGATTCCAAAGTTCAAAGACTAATTATACAAGGACTCTATCACCGATTAGGGTGAGTTTGGCTAGTTTGAGACCCTATTTAAAAGACACTGTAGTAACGAATGAAGGGAGAGGAGAGAGAGCGAAGATTAGTTCCTACGGCAAAAATTTATTTTATTTTCTTCCATAAATTAGCTATAGGTTTTAAGAGAGAAGAAGAGAAATAAGAAAAGAGATTCTTCGGGAAAGGATGTGTTGTGATAGGACCCCGAATTTCTAAGAAGATGTATCCCGGAGTCATGTTCGACTGACATGCAGTCTGTAGAGAAGTACAGGTTTCCGTACTTTAGTTTTGTATTTATTTTTCTATTCTATGCAATTAAATAAAGTTTTAAATTTCTTTTAAACTTTTTTCTAGTTGATTTTCTAAAATTAATTACCTAGGTGGGATGAATCATGATCTTAATACAATATGGTCCATGCTCAACATAGATAATTAATTCTAGAATTTTTATCCACCTATCTTGTCAGGGTCTTTTCAACTCAATCATTAGATAGCCTATAATTATGGGACGGGCCATGATCCTAACAAAATATGGTTCATACTCAGCAAGACAGTTTATACTAGGGATTAGTTTAAAGGATTTCAAAACAATTATGGACTTTGATTGCTTAGATTAGAACATATGCATGACTTGTATTTGTGATTACCTGGAAATCCAAAGATATCTTTTTATCGTGAAATAATTGTTCTTGATTCCCGAGGATACGATCCCGACTCATCCTAGCTATAGAAATGAGTTAGGTTTTATTTTTGATCGCCTACCACAACAATCACTTGGATATGCCTATCCCTTTGTTTCAATATTCTTAAGATTAGTTACAACTCAAAATAAGATATAGGAAGTAAAAAAATCAAAAGCTCTCTAAAAAAGTAAAAAAAAAAGTTGATGAAGCTCTTGAAGAAATCTTTGAGTTGTCTTCCATAATGGAAAGCCTCTAATAATTACTTGAATGCTAGTGGTTGAGAAAAGATTCCACACTCTTTAAGAACTAGACTTTTTTTGAAAGTTTTCTTTTTGAAAGATTCTCTTGGAATACTTGCTTCTACAATGTATTTTGTGAAGAATAAATACTCTTAGAACTTTCAAAAATCTGTTTATGGCTATTAGAGAGTCAAAACTAGCCATTTGACACTTTTTTTCCAAACTTCTATAGTTTTAAAATATAGCCATTATTGTGCTATCAGAAGTTGAAGTATCGATTTATCAGTTTATGAGTCATCCCTTGAGTCGATACTTTAGAGTCAAGTGTCGACTCACAGACTGTGTCTAAAAATTCTACTCACAGATTATGTTTGAAAATTCTACTCTCTGCAATTTGCCTATGACTAAGACTACTGGAGCATGAGTCAACACCTAAGTTGACCCTTGAGTCGGCACTTCAAATCCTAGTATCGACTCACAAGCCTATGCCAAAAATTCAACCTTCTGTTATTTTTCTATGACTTCGATATTTGGAGCATGAGTCGACCCTTGAGTCGACACTTCAAAGGCTAGTGTCGACTCACAAGCCTGTCCTGGCTTAAACTTCTGTGCCAATCTTCTTCTTCCCCGAATCATTTCTGGAGATTGACTCACCATTTTATGTGTCGATACTTGACTTGTGCCATCTTAAAAATATATGCCAAACCTTAAAACATGAAGCTTCAACTTGATTTCTTCTCCACCAACTCTCAAAAGTCCATCAAATTCATGCTTTTTGAGAAGACAACTAGAATGATAAAATTTTCGTGCTTAAAGATTGATCAACTAGTTTTTTCTTTCATTGACTCTGTAGGGTGCCTGAAACAATAATCTTAACACTCCAACAAAATATTAGTACTTCATATATACTCAAACATTTTATTATTCATCAAAATCAAAGTTGGAGTCAATGATCTCCCTCTTTTTGATGATGACAAAATTTTAAATATATAAGTATATAAAATTTAGAGTATCAGAGCATGTAAATTATATTTAAGAACCTTGATATCATAATAAGATTAATTTTTAATTATTAAGGTGTCAAGTGATTTATTAATAATATTTTTCAAAATATTAGAGCATGATCGTATTGGAACATAATTGCTTATAATTAACTGATGTATCAATGAACATAATTGCTTATAATAAACTAATATATCATTGCATTGATACATTAGATTTGAGAATACCTGCTTGAATTTTAATGTTTTGGGGCATATACTTATGTATTGATAATGTATTTATGAATGTATTAATGTATCAAAGTATATATTGATATATCAGGGCATGCATTTTAGATGTTTCAAAATGTATCAAGATATATCAGAACATAAACGAAGACGTATCAGAGTGTATCACAACACGATACTAGAGTATCAGAGTGAATTAAACTAGTGTATCAGTGCATATCGAGAGATGATATTTAGGCTAAAAGTTTTTAGTTTTCTTTAAATTTTTAATTTTTCTCCTTCTTATTCATACAATTAATTAATCCTGCCTCTTACTTTTACTTTTATTTGCTTATGTAATCAATATTTCTTTACTCCCTCTTTCTATCATCATTCGAACATTAGTTTTACTCCCCCTTTCTTACTTACTTGGAATTGTAAGATAAAAGCAATCCATTTATATAATGTATAAAAGCAATTAGTTCAAAAAGAGAGAATTTTATTTATATAGTGTTTCATGATACAAAAATAAAGATAACACTATATATATATATGTCAGTTTCAGTACAAAATAGGTGTTTTACATATATCGGTGTATAAATTGAATGTCTTGCAGTATATCAAAACACAATCATGCATACATAATAAAGATCTAGGATGCTGCGGATAACATCTATGAGGCTACTCCTCATCAAAAGAGAAGTCTATAACAATGGATGCCATGATCCTAGATGCAGAGTGTTTGCACTTCCTATAGGTCAAGCTTTTGGTCTTGCTAAAGGGACCAAAGTGGGGGAAGCCAGGTGTATGAAATCCTAAAGTCCTAGTGATGTCAGGTAGTCGGATCAGGCAGTGAAGTCAGTGGCAGATCTAACTGAGGAGCAGGGAGCTAATCTGATGGATAATCTGAAGTAGCTGGTGGTTGATCAGGATCTGCTACAAGTGGATGCTCTTGAGTGGCTGGAGGCTGAGGTTCTAGAGGTGGTGTCGATGGAGGACTAGAAGAGCCACCTGTAGCAAGGGTAGGTGTCAGTCTTTGAGTACAATCAATATGTCAATGAATCTAATCTCCAACCTCCTCCTAAGCTACACTGGTCTCTATCCTCAATCCATGTGGCTTAGTCTGTAATCTATCAACTCGCCTGGATAGGATCTGAAACTCAATCTAAACGGAACTAGCTACTAAAGAAGCAATCATTTTCCCTATCTGATCATCAAAGTAAATGCTAGTGTGAGGAGCTACTGGAGTCTGAGGAGATGCATTAGGTGCCAAAGGTGCAGGTGAAGTAGCTAGCTCCAAAGGCCCCACCTTCGCTACTGTGTCAGTGGCTGGCTCAAAAGGCCCAGCCTCTGCTGCATTAATCTCCTTATCTAAATTTGGTCTGGCCTCCTGTCCAGATGCTCTGTGTGTCCATCTACCATCTATCTTCCGGTATTACATATAATGTAAGGACTTGTTATCATAAGTATTGGTGTGAAGAATCTCCTTAAGGCCTTGTCCTCAAGGGGTACATCGAATGCTCTAAAGATCCATGTCAATCCTAAGAAGCCATAGGGTAGACAGAGCCTCTTACTAGTAGCTACCTCTTGCATCTACCTAGCCATAATCCTAGGTAGATTGATGGCTATCCCTCGAACAAGTGCTGCCATAAGCATGAGCTCTCTCTCTATAATAAAATCAAATCAACTTGTCTTACGTACTAGTATGCAAGTAGTAATGTGATGTAATAGCTGCATCTCTATAGATAACTGGTTGGCCACTATCACTGAGGCACCCTACACATCATCCCACTCTAGAATGCATCTAAATTCCTCTACCTTGTCCCCAAGCAATCTATAGTTACATCATGGAGAGGAAGCTCCCAAAAATGACTCAATATCTCACTGTTAATGGAGATCAAAATCTCTCTCACCACTGCTACCCATCCATCACCACCTCTGGCCATGGATCCATAGAACTCCAGGATCAAGTGAGGGTAGTATCTCTCTTGCATGGAACAAAACGCCTCATACCATATCATTGAATTTTAGCCTCCAATAGAAAATCCCTCATGATTGAAGTACCTGAAGTCGATACACTACCCACATGAATGGCCTTGTCGGTGACCCGCTCCACCATGGGTGAAGGAGGACGAGGTTGGGTCTCTCTCCTTTCCTCTAGGTCATGCCTCATCTTGGAGCACCATTCGGTACCCCTCAAATCACTTGAACAGAGTCGTGTCCTCTTCATATGGTGAGCCTTGCATGGCCCCATGGAGCTTGAATAGGAAAGGAACGAGTAACAATCTGATAGATGGAGGGTCAAGATCAAAAGATTTACTATTTAGAAAGGATTTGGAGAGTTTTGGATGGTTTTAGGGAGAGAAGGTGGAAAGAAAAGTGAGAAATGGGATCATGACCATGCCCTAAAAGATTGAGTTATCATCAATGAGTCAACACTTGGAATTAACACGATGAGTTGACACTTTGATGAGTCAGCACTTAGGTGAAAAATGCAAGTGTCGACACTTGGGCAATTTTGAACATAAATTGATTTTTCTTTGAAAAACGAGTTCAAAGGGGTTTCACAAATAATGTTAAGGAGTCTAGAATGGCTCAAAGAGATTTTATTTCAATTGCATTAAGACTGCTAAGAGTTGGGTTTAAGGAAGATGAAAAGTCTACTCAAAAGGATCTATGACTCCTAGTTCTCTCCCAATCATGCAAAATATATCATCACTAAGAAGTTTGGTGAAAATGTTTGCTAATTGTCTATCGATATACATAAAATCAAGCAATACATAACCATTTTATACATGATCTCTTATGAAGTAGTGTTGTATTTCAATGTATTTACTTCTTGAATATTGTACAAGATTTTTAGTTAGATTAATTATACTTGTATCATCACATCTTATTAAAATTTTGTTTAATTTAATACCAAAATTTTTAAGTTGTTGTTTAACTTGCAAGATTTGAGCATAACTTTTAGCTACTACATATTCTACCTCGGCCATAGATAGTGCAATTGAATTTTTGTTGCCTAGCATAGCAACGCAAGAGGGGTGGTGAATTGGATTTCTTTAAAAATTTAAAGCAAGTATATATTGAACTTAAAGTATTTATGAAGCAATGCAAATGAGCACAATATGAATAAGATGCAATGCTATGTAAAGTAAACAGTAAATGCAAGAGAAGAAGGATCACATACACAAATACAAAGGGTTTATAGTGGTTTGGTGCACACCAAGTACCTACATCCACTCCCCAAACAATCCCTTGGGAATTTCACTATAATCAACTTAGATTACAGCCAATTTGTTTTCAAGGGCTCACAAGTCAAATCCAAAGTTGGTTTTCTCACTTAGACTCACCAACAACCTTTCCTCAAGCCAACCTAGGCTTGGATTCCAATTCATGACGTGGAAGGGCCTAATACCTAGTTTCAAACACCCTTGAAACTAGTCACAACAAATAAATTCAAAAGTACAAGAGTAAAGCACAAGAAAAACTCTCTATAGAGTAGAAAGTAGAGGCTATAAAGCTCTTATTTATTTGCTTAAGTTGTCTTCTCCTTGGATTCTTTGAAAGACCACTTTTGAAATGTTGATTTGAAGGCTCAACAGCTAGATTGGAAGCTTTTCAGATGGAATGTTCTTTCAAGCACTCTTTTTGACTTTTGAAGTGATATTGTCAAAGGTAGGATTTGTCTCTTGTAAGTTAGTTCTTCATGAATGAGTTTGGTGAGAGTTAAATACTTCAAAATTTTTTTAAAAATAGTTTATGACCATTGGTGGAGTAAAACTAGCCGTTGGGGACCTTTTGGAGTCAAAACTATGCTTTAAAAAATATAGCCGTTACTATTGTCAGAACTCATGAGTCGATACTTGAGTTGTTCATGAGTCGACACTTGGATCTCCATGAGTTGACACTTGGATCTTCATGAGTCGACTCAAGGTATAATCTTTGGAAAAAAATGAGTTCTGTTATAAATCTGTTCTCAGGTTATGAGTCGATCTCTAAGTCGACACTTGAGCTTGTGAGTCAACACTTGGTGCAGCACTTGACAAAATCCTCGAAATGATATAGTTCTATATCTTTTTTTATCTCAAGCCATGAGTCGATACTTGATTTCTATGAGTCGACACCTGACTTCTTCATGAGTCAATACTTGACTTATGTGAGTCAACTCAAGACATGCCAAATAGATTTCTATATGCCAGTTCTTCTGAAGTGTTGACACTTTGTGTTCCATGAGTCAACACTTGGTTGTGCCATTCAAAAAAAACTCTGTGCCAAACTTCAAAACTCAAAGTGTTCTTTAATAAAACTTCAACTTCTTCTTCAAAAAGCCCAGATTGATCAATTTTAAGGTTTTCCAAAGTGAGAAGACTTCTAAAATACTGAAATTCACTTAGCTTGAAATTTAGTGAGTTTGATACTTTTGTATGAAAAATTTGATATGCCTGTATCCTAAAACTCACAACTGCAATTGAATCATTAGTATAAAACACATACTTAATATTTTGTTAATCATCAAAATCAATGGCCAAAACCAACAATCTCTCACTTTTTGATGATGACAAAACCTTGAGTATATAAGCATTCAAGTTTAATTAAAGGTGTTGTACCATACTTTCAAGTGAGCATACACTTAAAGCTCAAGAAAATTGAGTCAAATTCATCACAACAAGGTTCATACAACACAATTTCATAGGAGTAAAGAGACAAGTAAAGTTAAATTTCATTTTCTCTCCCCCTAGTTAGATAATGTGCCAAAAATTAGAAAATTGCTTATATATCTTCTTACTCCCCCTTTTTGTCATCATTAATGAAGTTAAGTAATTTTCTTATCTTTCTCCCCCTCAATTAATGCATTCATCATACAAAGAAGAGAAAAATAGTACAACAAGGATGAGTAAAAGCAACATTTATTTCAATGCAGATCAAAGTTTCATCACAAAGAAGAAGGTCTGATACATGATAATAAAAGTCTGATACATGATAATAAGAGTATGATACATAACTAAAAATAACTGATACATGGCTGAAAAGACTGATACATAACCATAAATATAACAACAGTAAGCATGATAAACACAACAACATGATAAACATCTGTGAGACTAGTCCTCATCAGATGGAAACTCTAAGACTATCGGAGCCATAATCCGAGAAAAAGAACTCCTAGGGGTCTTATGGGTGAGACTCCTAGTCCTAAGAGGTGGCTCTGATCTCTCTATGGTCCTACGGGTCCTAGTAGCATGGAAAATAGTAGTCTTGCTGGAGTAGAATCATCATGAACTGGAGAAGGATCAACTAGAGCTGGGGAAGGGTCAACTGCAGGAGGAGCTAGATCAATAGTAGGAGGAACTGGAGGCTGATCTTCAGGAACTGTGCCGATGCCGCTAGACTGTCCATCATCTCCATCATCACCATCAGAACTACTGCTGACGCTATCAGTGTCACCACCTGAGTCATCACCATCAATAGGAGGAGGTGGAGGAGCAGACTAACTAGAAGTGCCAGAGGACATCAATGATCTCAGCATCTCTTAAATCTATGCAAATCCAGTCTCCATCACACTACGAAGAGAGCTGATCTGCATATAAGTATGCACTCGTAGGCCCTGCAGCTCGATCTGAACCTGAATAGTCCTGGCATATAGCTAAGGTATCTCCCTGCGAACTCCTGTGAACTAGTTTAAGATCCTCTGCTCCATGTCAAAAATAGTCTCTGCAGTCGGCTGAGGTGCTGGAGCTGGTAGAGGAGTGACTGGCTCAGATCCTGAAGTAGTGACAGGTGCAAGTCTAGGAGGGGTAATGTGCTCAGCTGGTTTAGAAGGCCTTGCCTCGGTTGCACGAAGCTTATCCTCCTCGTCAGGCTCCTGCCCTGACTCCCTACGTACCCAACATCCTGCCACTCTTTGATAGCCCATCCGGTGTAGTGACCGCTCATCATAAATGTCAGTACGAAGAATCTCCTTGGAGGCCTTATCCTCCAAAGGAATATCATAAGATCGGAATATACAAGTCAGCCCCATCCCGTACGGCAAGCAGAGTTGCCGCTGAGTCGCCGCCTCGCCCATCTGATACATTATCATTGCTGGGATGTTGATGGCAGTCCTCCGTGTGAGGCAGACCATCAATATGAGCTCCCACTCCGTAATGAAATCAAATTGACCAGTCTTCAGGAGCAGGATGCATGCAATGATATGATGAAGCAGACGCATCTCCATAGACAACTGATTCGCGGTGACTGTCGATACACCATGCATATCATCTCTCTCTAGTACATACTGAAATGCGGTCTCTCGATCACCAACACATGTAGTTGCAATCCCGTGTAAAGGAATATTCCAAACTCTGCTCAATGTATCCTGAGACATGGGAATCTGCACACCTCCGACCATAGCACTCCATAACAGTCCATCAATAGCAAGGCTCCCATAAAATTTTCTAATCAAATGAGGATAATACTTCTCTTTCATAGGGTAGAAAGAGATCAGTCCAGCATCTCTGAGCAACTCACAAATCCCAAAGCCCTCACGATCCATAAACTCCTCATCTATACAGCGTCCACAGGCAATGATCTTCCCAGAAACTCTCTCTGTAGCAGGGGATGGCTGAGGAGGCACTCTCTCCTGCTCACTGTGCTGTTGATCGCTGACTGGGTCAAACCGTGCCTTGGATCTCCTCTCTATAGGACTGGAATCCCTTCTACCTTGGCTCAACCTCTTCTTGGAAACAACTTGCTTGTGAGGACCCATGTCACCAAGAACCATTAGAATGAAGAACTAGGGAGCAATGGGTGAACCGGAAAAAGGCAAAAGGAAAGAGGAGGAAACGGGTGAGGAATGGACCAAGAAATGAGAATCGGACCAAGGAGGAGCAAACCAAAGGAAGGAGGAGAGAAACCAAGCAAGGAACAAACCAAAGAGAGGGAAAGGACCGGAGGAAAGAAAAAGACACGAAGAAATCAAAGAAAACTCGGGCCGAATAAAAAAAATCATGAAGAACTATGTGAAAACGGGCCGAAAGTGAGGGAAATGGAAGAAATTACCTGGGGAATGAAGGGACAACGAAGGAAATCCACTGTTTTGGGGTCAAGATGATGTTGGGGGACCACTAGGGCAAGAGAAAATCAAAAAACAAATGGATTCGAAGGGTTCTATTGATGCCCTAAAATCACAAGTTTCCATTCGTGAGTCGACACTTGGATTTTGGTCAAGTGTCGACACTAGCGTGAGTCGACACTTGGCCAAAAACTCAAGTGTCGACACTTCGCCAGAATACCTAAAAAAAAATCAAAAATTTTTTTAATAAATTTTCAAAAATCAAGGGGGTTCTAGTGAAGGGTTTTAAACACAAATAAGAGGATTTTGAGCTCAAAAAATCAAGTAAAAACAAGGTTTGAAGGAGTTCTAATCAAAGGGATCAATGATACATAACTCTCTTCTAATCATGCAAAATCTATCTTCGCTAAGGGGTTTAGTAAAAATATCAGCTGATTGATTATCAGTACATACAAATTCAAACATCACATTATAATTTTCACATGATCTCTTATGAAGTATTGTCTTATTTCAATATGTTTGCTTCTTGAGTGTTGAATAAGATTTTTGGTCAAATTAATTGCACTAGTATTATCACATCTTATGAGTGTCTTAGTTAATTTGATGCCAAAATCTTCGAGTTATTGTTTGATCCATAAGATTTGAGCACAACAACTTCCAACTGCTATATATTCGGCTTTCGTCATAGATAGAGCAATTGAATTATATTTCTTGCTAAACCATGAAATCAAATTAACTCCAAAAAATTGACAGGTTCCACCAGTACTTTTTTTATCAAGTTTACACCCAGCAAAATCAGCATCAAAATATGCAATCAATTCAATAGATGAATCTTTAGAGTACCATAATCCAATATCAATAGTGCTAAACAAATATCTAAGTATGCATTTAACAATCATTAAATGAGACTTTTTAGGAGCAGACTGATATCTAGCATACAAACATACACTGAACATTATATCTGGCCTATTTGCCATCAAATAAAGCAATGAACCAATGATACCTCTGTATAATTTTTGATCTACACTTTTACCTGATTCATCTTTATCTAATTTACGAGAATGGCTCATAGGTGTACCTATTGATCTAGTAGTCTCCATTCCAAACTTCTTTAAGATTTCTCTTGTATACTTAGCTTGGTTGATGAAGATCCCTTCTTTAGTTTGCTTAATTTGGAGTCCGAGAAAGAAATTAAGCTCTCCCATCATGCTCATCTCAAACTCTCCCTACATAAGCTTGGCAAACTCTTGGCAAAGAACCTCATTAGTAGCACCGAAAATGATATCATCAACATATACTTGTACTACTAAAAGTCATCATTTTTCTTTTTCAAAAATAATGTGGTGTCTACATTTTCTCTAGAAAAACTATTTTCAAGTAGAAATCTACTTAATCTATCATACCAAGCTCTTGGAGCTTGTTTCAAACTATAAAAACATGATTGGAAAAAGACTTTCAAAATCATGATCTACATATACTTTTTTTTTTAATAAATCCATTTAGAAAATCACTTTTGACATCCATTTGAAATAGTTTGAAATCCATAAAACATGCAAATGTTAATAATAGTCTAATTACCTCAAGTCTAGCAACAGGAGCAAAGCTTTCATCAAAATCAATCCCTTCCTCCTGATTGTAGCCTGGCAACTAGCCTAGCTTTATTTTTTTTTTCAAGTTTATTTTGAAAACCCATCCAATTATAGAAACATTAGTAGTCTTTTAACTAAAGTCCAAACATTATTTCTTTTTTAGTTTAGTTCATCTTGCATAGCATTTATCCAATTACAATCATTTTCAACTTCTTCAATTGATTTTGGTTCAATTTGAGAAACAAAAGCTAAGTAATCACATATATTTCTTAAGGAGGAATGGATATTTATCCCTTTTGATGGATCACCAATTATAAATTCTTTGGGGTGACCATAAGCATACCTCCATTCTTTAGGTAATGGCTTGGGTGTGGATGCGGCTCCAACTCCTTGTACTTGTTCTCATTCATTATTTTGATCTTCATTTTGCTCCTTAGATGGCTCTTCATTGATGCTCAGCTTTTTAATCCTTTGAACACATGTTTTATTATAAACAACTTCTTCTTTTCTAGAAGATTTTTTATTAGTCTCATCAAAGACAACATGAATGGATTCTTCAACAAGAAGTGTTCTTTTGTTAAAGACCCTATATACCTTGCTAGATGTAGAGTAATCTAAAAAAATATCCTCATCTGACTTGGCATCAAATTTATTAGATTGTCTTTGCCATTGTTTAAAATGAAACAACGACATCCAAAAATATAAAAATACTTAATGGTCGATTTCTTACCTTTTCAAAGCTCATAAGGTATTTTCTTTAAAAAAGGCCATATTAAAACATGATTTAAAATATAGCAAGCAATATTTATGGCTTTCGTCCAAAAATACCTAGGCAAATCATTTTTGCAAAGTATGGTGCATGCCATTTCTTCAAGAGTTCTATTTTTCTTTCTACCACCCTATTTTGTTGAAATGTCCTAGATGCAGGAAAGTTGTGATGAATATCATTTTTATTGCAAAACTTTTCAAAATCATGATTTTCAAATTCTGTACCATGATCACTTCATAAAGAAATAATTGAAACACCTTTTTCATTTGAAACTTTCTTGTGAAATTTAATGAATGCAGAAAATGTTTTATCTTTATGAGCTAAAAACATGACCCATGTAAAACGTGAGAAGTCATCCACAATAACTAGACCATACTTCTTACCTTTCAAACTAGTTATTCTAGTAGGTCCATATGAAGTAATTCTAGGGGTCTAGATATAGAGACAACTTTCTTAGGTTTGAAAGAAGATTTAGTTTGTTTTTCAAGTTGGCAAGTACTACAAATCTTGTCCTTTTCAAAACTAAGTTTTGGCAAATCTTTTATGAGATTCTTTTTGTTAAGTTTTGAAAACAAATGTATACTTGCATGTCCTAGTCTACGATGCCAAAGCCAACTAGTTTCATTGATCTTGTCTTCTATTGCCACTAGGCATTGATCATTTTGTACTGGTAAATCATCAAGATCAACCATGTAAATGTTGCCATGCCTATGACCAATAAACTTGATGCTATTGTCATCAAGACTATATACAATACACATGGAAGATTCAACAACAACTTTATAATCTTTGTCACAAAATTGACTAATAATAAGTAAGTTATGCTTTAAACCATCAACAAGAAGAACATTATCTATATAAGTGGAGGGAGTGATATGGACTTTACCGATACTGATGATTTTTCCCTTTCCATTATCATCGAAGTTATATTTCCACCATTTTGATACTCAAGAGATGAGAATTGCTCCACATCTCCAGTCATGTGCCTTGAGCAACCGCTATCGAGATACCACAATCTTCTTTTGTTAGCTGCAAGACACACCTACAAGAATAAATTAGGTGGAGACTTTAGGTATCCAAGTCATCTAGGGTCCTTTAGGGTTAGTAGATATGGTTCCTTTTGGAACCTAAACTTTTCTAACCTTATTCCATTTCTTTTTGTCACACATATATGATTTATGTAATACTTTGCCACAAGAATAAAAAGTAATAGTAGAGGAAGCAGGCACAACAAGAATTTTGAAATATTTTTGTTATTTTTATGGTCTAAAACCTAATCCAGCTTTGTTGAAAATAGCTCTTTAATTATTTAAAAGCATGTTGAGTTTTTCAGAACTATAAATATTTTTTTTAACAAAAGGTTTTACTTTTTCAGGTTCATCTTTGTACTTCTTGTTTTCTTGCAAAAGCTCTTTGTTTTATTTAGCAAGTTTTTCAATTATTGCAAAAGACTTATCTTTTTTCAAATCTTCCTTTCCTTTTTAAAGAAGTAATTTTATCAGTAACTTCTTATTTTCTTGATGCAAATAATCATTTTCAATCAAAAACTTATTATTTATTTTAATCAACTCCAAATTTTGCTTTCTTATTTCTTTGTTTTTCATTTTAAGTTTTTGATATTCAACTACCAATTCATCAAAAATATCATGCAATTCTTCGAAAGTAAACTCATTTTCAAGTTCAGATTTTATCTCATCATCGTTAGCCATCAAGCAGAAATTGGCAACCTCTTGCTGCTCTTCATTTGAACTCGAGTTCTCACTCTCGTTCCAAGTTGCCATCATGGCTTTCTTTCTTAATTTCTTTCTGCTCTTCTTCAACAAAGAGCAGTCCATCTTGAAGTAGATGGATTTCTTGCACTCGAAACAAATGGGTTGCTCCCTTTCCTTCTCTTTCTCTTTCTCTTTACTAGGCTCTCCCTTTTGAGGCTTCTTTTTGAAATAATACTTTTTCTTTCTCATGAACCTCTTGAGCTTTCTTGAGATGAGAGCCATTTCATCTTCATCATCTTCCTCATCAGAATCATCACTTGAATCATCCTTGGTTGTGGACTTAAATGCTATGGTTTTCTTCTTTTTGTCATTATTCGCAACCTTTGTTTTAGTGACAGTTCATATGTCATGAAAGATCCCAAAAGCTGCTCAAGAGTTAGAGTGTTGACATCTTAGCTTCTTCAATGGCTGTCACCTTTGGATCCCATGATGAAGGAAGTAACCTAAGAAATTTCTTAACTAATTCAGCATTAGAAATGACTTTACCTAAGCTTCTCATGCCATTCATAATGTTAGTAAATCTAGTGTACATTTCACTAATAGATTTAGATGATTTCATTCTAAACATTTCATAAGTATGAATGAGCATATTAACTTTGGTAGTCTTCATTGATATGTACCTTCATGGATAATTTCAAGAGTGTCCCATATTTTCTTGGCAGAGAGATAATTTGAAATTCTATTGAATTCACTTGGGTCTAATGCACAAAACAGTAAATTCATAGTCTTAGCATTAAGCTCAACTTGCTTAATGTCATTCTTATCCCAATCATCTTCTAATTTGGGAGTGGGAATGCCATTAATCAACATGGTAGGCTAATGAGGACCTTTAACAATGGTCTTCCAAATATTGTAATCAATGGCTTGATTGTAAATGCGTGTGCGTGTTTTCCAATATATATAATTTGTACCATTGAACAGAGGGGGACGGTTTGAGGCTTGACCCTCAATAATTCCAACACCAATTTGGGCTGCCATTAGATCTTTAACTCAAGATTGTTAGACCTATATGCTGAGTACCAAGCTCTAATACCACTTGTTACCCAGTGTAGCAACCCAAGAGGGGAGGTGAATTGTGTTTCTTTAAAAATTTTAAGCAAGTATGTGCTGAATTTAAAGTGTTTGTGAAGCAATGCAAATGAGCACAATATGAATAAGATGCAATACTATATAAAGTAAGCAGTAAATGCAAGAGAAGAAGAATCACATACACAAATACAAAGAATTTATAGTGGTTCGGTGCATTCCAAGTACCTACATCCACTTTCCAAGCAACCCGTTAGAAATTTTACTATAATCAACTTAGATTATAGCCAACTTGTTTTCAAGAGCTCATAAGTCAAATCCAAAATTAGTTTTCTCACTTAGGCTCACTAATAACCTTTCCTTAAGCCAACCTAGGCTTGGATTCCAATTCATGGCTTGAAAGTGCCTAACACCTAGTTTCAAACACCATTGAAACTAGTCACAACAAATAAATTCAAAAGTACAAGGGTAAAGCATAACAAAAACTCTCTATAGAGTAGAAAGTAGAGGCTATGAAGCTCTTGTTGATTTGCTTGAGTTATCTTCTCCTTGGATTCTTTGAAAGATCACTTTTGGAATGTTGATTTGAAGGCTCACAGCTTGATTGAAAGCATTTCAGATGGAATGTTCTTTCAAGCACTCTTTTTGACTTTTGAAGTAATATTCTCAAAGGTAGGATTTGTCTCTTGTGAGTTAGTTCTTCATGAATGAGTTTGGTGAGAGTTAAATACTTCAAAAACTTTTAAAAAATGGTTTATGATCATTGGTGGAGCAAAACTAGCCGTTGGGGACCTTTTGGAGTCAAAATTGTGCTTCAGAAAATATAACCATTACTGTTGTCAGAACTCATGAGTCGACACTTGAGTTATTCATGAGTCGACACTTGGATCTCCATGAGTCGACACTTAGATCTTTATGAGTCGACTCAAGGTATAATCTTTGGAAAAACTGAGTTCTGTTGCAATTCTGTTCTCAGGCTATAAGTCGACCTCTAAGTCGACACTTGATTTCTGTGAGTCGACACCTGACTTCTTCATGAGTCAACACTTAACTTCTATGAGTCGACTCAAGGTGTGCCAAATAGATTTCTGCATGCCAGTTCTTCTGAAGTGTCGATACTTTGTGTTCCATGGGTCGACACTTGGTTGTGCTATTTAAATAAAACTCTATACCAAGCTTCAAAACTCAAAGTGTTCTTCAATAAAACTTCAACTTCTTCTTTAAAAAGCCCAGATTGACCCATTTTAAGGTTTTCCAAAGTGAGAAGACTTCTAAAATACTGAAATTTACTTAGCTTGAAATTTAGTGAGTTTGATATTTTTGTATGAAAAATTTGATATGCCTGTATCCTGAAACTCACAACTATAATTGAATCATTAGTATAAAACACATACTCAATATTTTGTTAGTCATCAAAATCAAGGGCCAAAGCCAACAATTTTGTTTCTTGCTAAAATAAGAGATTAAATTTACTCCAACAAATTCATAGGTTCTACTTGTACTCTTTTTATCTAACTTACATCCAGTAAAATCAGTATCTAAATATATATTAAGCTTAATTGATAATTATCTAGAATACCATAATCCAATATCAATAGTGCTAGATAAAAATCTAAGTATACATTTAACAATCAATAAATGTGATTTCCTAGGGTTTGATTGATATCTAGCACATATGCAAATACTATAAATAACGTCTGGTCTACTTGCAGTAAGATAAGGTAAAGATCCAATGATACCTTTATATAATTTTTGATCAATAATCTTACCATTCTCATCTTTATTAAGCTTACAAGAGAGACTCATAAATGTACCAAGTGGTTTTATTATCTCCATCCTAAATTTCTTTAATATCTCTCTAGTATATTTCACTTGGTTGATGAAGATCCCCTCTTTAGTTTACTTGATTTAAAGTCCGAGAAAGAAGTTTAACTCTTCCATCATGCTTATCTCAAACTCTTCCTACATTAACTTGGCAAACTTTTGACAAAAAACTTTATTAGTGGCACCAAAGATAATATCATTAAGATAAATTTGTATCATTAATAAGTCATCGTATTTTCTTTTCAAAAATAAAGTGGTATCTACATTTCTTCTTGTAAAACCATTTTCAAGTAAAAAAATTATTTAATCTATCATACCATACTCATGGAGATTGTTTTAAACCATAAAGGGCTTTATGAAGTTTAAAAATATGATTTTGATAAGTATAATCTTCAAAACTAGGTAGTTGCTCTATATAAACTTCTTCTATTATCTATCTATTTTCCAAATACTTTTAATATCCATTTGGTATAATTTAAAATCCATGAAATATGCAAATTCAAGTAATAATTTAATTACCTTTAATCTAACAATACATACAAAAGTTTTATCAAAATCAATGGCTTTTTCTTAATTATATCTTTTAGCAACTAGTCTAGCTCTATTTTTAGTTACAATTTTATTTTTGTTGGAAAAACACCAAGGGTTTCATGCATGATTTTTTTTAAAACATACAGCAGAAGTGCATCTATTTTAAAACTATTTTAAATAGAAAACATACATTTAGAATAATTTTAATAAATCCTAAGCAGGATCATAACATAGTATGTAGTAGAAAATAAAATCAGTATGCATCGATATACTCGATGCATGCAGTAGTTTAATCTACAAACAATATGAAATCTTATTTCATAACTGATCATGGGCCGATGATCGCCGCTACTGATGGCACGTGGTAAGGACTCTCCGTGTCACTTTATAGTTGCACAAGGTATCCAGCCTCTGTAAATCGTCTACACAAAGCTTCGACGTGATCAACCTCTCAGGACTACTAGATACCTCCGAAGGCCATTGGATGGATGAAAATAATTTATTTCTTAGACTTTCTTAAGCCTTCCAAGAAATCCAAGAAGAGGAAAAAGATGCCTAGATCTAAGATGATGAAAACCAAAAATAAGAAAACCCTTTTCTTCTATTTTTTTCTTCTTTTCTTCTTCCCTCAACCCTAGCACCCAAAAAGGTTTCTCATGCTAATCTTTCATTCATGATTTTTCCCAATTTTTCTAGTGCTATTTTTTATCTGATTTCATGCTAATTTAAAGCTTCTTTGGTCACCCAATCTTAAATAATTCTAAAAAAATTAGGCATGTGGATTAAGATATGATTAAGTGGACTTTGGATAAGATTAGGAAATACTAGCCTAGTTTGACTTGTCTTTATCATTCCATGCCCCAACCTCTTTCAAAATTTTTTTCCATGAATTTATTTTTCAGATCACTGGTATTTGGCCCATTTTTTGTCACACATTACATCTGAAGTTCTCAAAAAAATTTGGCAACAAAAATGGATAAGTTTTGAGAGTTTAAGACCAAGTAGAGTTAGGATAAGCTAAAGAGTTTGATTCCCAGTCAAACTCCTCTCATTTAAATTTAAAACTCATCCTAAACTAGTCCAAATCAGATCAAAAAAAAGGGAGTGCATGAAAACATGTTTGGCATATATTTTCCATGAATTTATTCAAATAATTGGCATGGAGAAATCCTAAAGGAAACCTAGTTGGGCTAGATAAGGGTTTGATCAAGTTTTGACCAAAATTAGTTAGGAACCAAAACTAATTTGGTTATAACTAATTTAATCAACTTGGGCCAATCCAATTAGGTCTCAATTAGTCTTAATCAAATTCTAATTAAATCTAAAATTAACTAAGCCAAAGTTTGAATCAAATCCTAATTAGATATTCTTAGCAATTAGGTCATCGAATAACCTAATCGGGTGAATTCTAATTGAACCAAATTCAATTAGACTTGACCTAAACCTCTTCACTCAATTAAATTAAGTCAATTAGCAATCCAATTATTAATTAATCCTTCTATAATTAATAATTAATTAATTAATTATTAATTTAAATATTTATATAGGGTTAATTATTTATCATATTTATAATTTTGCCATTGAATGATTCTTAATCGTTAATCAGCTATCATGATCGGTTAGAAACTTTTATTGTGTATGACCCTATAAGTTTAAATACTAAGCCGGTAATCCAGGAACCAATTCCTGAACTAATCGATGCGACCACTAATAATGGTGTCCGACATCCGAAAGGTCGAATGTTCACAAAGCAACATTCAAGAATCCAGGCATATAGTTTCTGTATAATTCATTCCTTTGACCCTAACTCTCAAGATGATTTCAGAGTAACTCCCAACTCTGAATAATATATCTAAATATGTCTTAACCTGCTAAATCCTGTGACCTTTATAAGGATTGCCCTAACCAAGGTCTTACTAAATTGAAACATGGTAGAGCATTATTTCCAATATCTTGGAGTGGTCAATTCCATCTTGACTCACCACTGATTTAACAAATACTTGACTACACCTAGTAACCTGTTATTACTGAATTAGAAATCCTAGTCCAGTACTGAAGTATAATGAATTGCTTACAAGGATGATCTCAGGTCTAAAGGATACTTATACCCATATCCTTCTGTGAGATACTCTTGACAGCAAAGTACTCAATAGAGTTGATCATGTTTGATACAATATACACCTGCACTCACTTGCATGTTATACCAGTGTCTCTATACTCCTTAGTTATAAGAACAACCAACCCATATGGTATACGATGACCTATGCTCGATAAACATTATCATCCTATGTAACAATATATTATTTGATCGCGAACATGTTTAAGAACTTCTCGATAAATCCTCCTATCTCGAATTGAAGTAGTTCTAAGGACTTTATCTCAAAAGAATCCAAAGAAAGATGTAAAAAAAGATGAATTGCCAAAAGTAACTTTTATTTCAATAATGATTCATGTACAAATTATAAAGAGCTCAACCATCTACAACCTAGATGATTGGACATAGAATATATTTTCTAAAACTTCCGCTTAGACTAGAGCCAATCAGAATAGTATCAAATACCCCTCTTTTGCTTATGATCATTGAGTTCTTTGATTCTGAGGGCTTTAGTAAATGGGTCAACCAAGTTCTCCTTTCCATCGATCTTCTGAAGGTCAATGTCACCTCGATCCACTATTTTTCAAATAAGGTGGAAGGGACATAGAATGTGCTTGGTCTACTAATGAGATTTTGATTCCTTCACCCGAGCTATGGTCTTAATGCTATCAAAATATAAAGGAACTGGGCCATCTATGAAGGGTGCCACTCCAAGCTTCGTGATGAACTTCTATAGCTAAACAGCTTACTTTGTAACATTAGAAGTTGCAATATACTCCACCTCACAAACAGAATCGGCCATAGTGTTCTGCTTAAAACTTTTCCAATAGATAGCTCCTCCATTCCGGATAAAATAATAACTTGACATACTCTTGCTATCATCCCTATCTAACTAAAAATCTGAGTCAGTGTAACTGACTAGTTTCAAGTCAAAATCTTTATAAATGAGCTACTAGTTCTTAGTATTTTTCAAATACTTAAGGATAGTTTTTATGACCTTCCAATGGTTCTCACCTAGATTAGATTAGTATCTACTCACTACTCCTAGTGAGTATGTCACATCTGGTCTCATACATATCATAGTGTATATGATAGATCCTACTATTGAGGCATGTGAAATCTTATTCATATGCTCTCCCTCTTGAGGACTTGTCAGACAATCCTTCTTTAAGAGATTAACTCTATGGCCTATCAAAAAATAGCTTTTCTTGGAATTTATCAAGATAAATCGCTTCAGCATGGTCTCAATGTACGTGGACTGGATCAACCTTAGCAACCTTTTAGATCTATCCCTATAAATCTTTATCCCAAGAATATAGGATGCTTCTTCCAAGTCCTTTATGAAGAATTAAGAAGACAATCATATTTTTATTTCTTGTAATGCAGGAATATCATTCCCGATTAAGAGAATATCATCCACATACAAAACAAAAAATACTATAACTGAACCATTAGCCCATTTGTTATTCAGGGCTCTTCTCCATTTCTAACAAAGCAATACATTCTAATCATTTCATCAAAATACATGTTCCAACACCGAGATGCTTGCTTCAATCCATAAATAGATCTCTGAAGCTTGCACACCTTTATTTTTCTATGGATGTGAACCCTTCGGGTTATATTATATACACCTCTTCTTCTAGCTCTCCATTTAGAAAAGCTATTTTCATGTCCATTTGCCAGATTTCATAATCAAGATGTACCGCTATCGCAAGCATGATCTGAATAGATTTGAGTATTGCCACAAGCAAAAATATCTCATCATAGTCAATACCATAATGTTGACAGTATCCCTTGGCAACCAAACAAGCTTTATAGGTCTCCACCTTCTCATCTATGCCCCTTTTTCTTTTGAAAATCTACTTACACCCTATGGTTTTATTCCTTCCGGTGGATCAACGAGTATCCATATGTCATTGACTTTCTTGGATTCCATTTTAGAATTCATGACTTCTAGCCATTTATTAAAGTCAGTACTTTATATTACATCCATATAAGTGATCGGATCCTCATTGTTTTTATCCAGTTCAATAGGATCACCATCATGGACCAAGAAATCATAGTATCTGTCTGGTTGATGTGGTACTCTATCGGATCTCCTTAATGGTACTTCTATAATAGGCTCTGAGTTTGATTCAATCAAATATGGTTCTTTGGATTCAGTTGATGGTGTCGGTTCTTCTACATATTAAACCTTTTCAAGTTCAACCTTAGAGGCTTTAGTTTCTTTTCTGAGGAACTCATTTTCTAAAAAGACTATCATATTACTAACAAATACTTTGTGTTCATCAGTATGGTAGAAAAAATAATCCTTAGTTATCTTTGGATACCCTATAAATGTATACCTATCAAACCTAGGCCCAAGCTTGTCTATCTTTAAATGTTTGATATAAGCTAAACATCCCCAGACCCAAAGGTATGAGAGTACCGTTTTATGTCCTATCCATATTTCATATAAAGTTTTGTCTACAGACTTGCTAGGAACTCTATTTAGAAGAAGCCAACTCTAATGCATATGCTCAGAAGTGATAATCATACTCGTAAACCCCATCATATATCGAACCATGACTAACAGGATTTGATTCCTCCTTTCAAACACTCCATTATACTGAGATGTCTTGGGAGGAGTCTATTATGAAAGGATCACATTTTCTTCCAAATATGTCATAAATTTATTGGTAAGATGTTCACCTCCTCGATCAAATCGAAGGATTCTAATATATTTACTAGTTTATTTCTCTACCTCATACAAAATCATTTGAATATCTTAAATGACTTTGACTTATGTCTCATCAAGTAGACATACCCATATCTCGATAGGTCGTCAGTAAACATGATGAAGTAGTAGTATCCTTCTATGGCTAAAGTATTCATGGGTCTACATACATCAGTATGTATTAAACTCAGAACCTGAGCGGCCCTTTCACCCTTTCCAGTAAAAAGTGACTTAATCATCTTTCCAGGAAGATAGAATTTGTAGGTCAGCAATGATTCAAAATTATTGACCTAGAGAATTCTCTTTGGATAACCTGTTCATCTTTTTCTTGTTAATTTAATCTAGCCTAAAATGCCAAATGTAGACATTAGACACATTTTCAATCCTAAGGCATTTATTGGACGTATACATTATATTCATAGGCTATGATAAAATATAAATGTCATTCTTCAATTATCCATGCATTATAGTAACACCATTAAAAATGATATCTCAATGACTATCTTTTATTGATAAATGATAAGTATTTTTTTCCAAAAGGCCAACAAAAATCACATTCATAAAAAAGCTAGGACAATAGTGATAATCACCTAAGACAATGACACTAGAATCAAAAACAAACATGAGTATTCCTAAAACTAGAACTGGAATAGATCTTCTATCTTCAATGTTTAGAAATTTCTCGTCGTTTTCAAATTTTCTACTAACCTAAAATCCCTGCATCAAATTCTAAGTATTAAAAGGGCTTCCAGTATCTAATACCCAAGTAGTAGTATGATAAATAAAAAATTTACAAGGTATTATCATATAAGTACCTTATCCAGCAATGCCTTATTGGTTCTTTTTCTTTCTTGGTCTGTTCAGGTCCAACGAGGTAATGTAAAGAGGACAATTTCTCTTCTAGTGCCCTTGCTTCTCATAGTAGAAGCATTCAGCTTGAGTCTGATCACCTTTCAACTTCTTTGTCTGACCTGTCTTAGTCGCTAGAGTACTTTGCACCTTTTTCTTATTCTTCTACTTTTTTCTTAAAGGGATGACTCCCTGTCGATCCTCCCACTATATTCACCAATCCCTTATGGAGCTAATGATCTTTCTCATAGGTTTGTAGTAACCCCAACAGACCATAGTAGTTTACTATAGGCCTTGTCATTCTATAATGATTAAGGAAGTCAATATAGGATTTTGACAAATAATTAAGGATTGCATCCTTCCCCAGTTGTTCATGCATGAAAATCCAAGTTTGTCCAAGCACTCAATCAATTTGATCATGTGAAATACATGATCTGTGACCGATGCTCCTTCCCTCATCCTTGTGTTGAAAATGGCACAAGATGTTTTGTACCTTTCAATATCATTGAGAGTGCCGACAGATTCTTTCAATACTTGAGTATATCCTCTAGTTAAGCATCCTCAAACTTGTAATTCAATTCGTCATTCATGGATGCCCGTATAATACAATAGACCATGATTCGATCATTGAGCCACTTCTAGTAAGTGTCTTAGACTGCACCACGAGCATTCTAAGTAGGCTTCTCAGGTACCTGATCTATTAGCATGTATGGAATCTATTTATACTCTAGGACTATTTTTAGCTTTTGATACTAGCTATCAAAATTGGATCCTGTTAATTTTTCATTGTCTAGCAATGAATGGAGTAACAAAATGGTGGCTATATTAATCTAAAAGAAGAACAAAATCTAATTAGTACATGAATCATTTAATCCTAAAGACTTGGACTTTAGTCTAAAGGTTCTCCTACTATTTTTGATCAAATTGGTAACCTCTACCTCCAATTCAAGAAATTTCTTAATTTCTTAGCGAGTACCGAAATCCATTGGACTGCACATGAGCCCACTTTGGCCAGCTCATCCATATGCATCTAAAAGTAAGTTCTTAACCAATTATTTTTCTAAAAAACTCTGGTAATGATTTTGCCTTAGGTACTAATTAGTAAGCCTTTGGGCTACCACTGGAAGTCCTGGTTAGATTTAACTATTAACATGACTAGACTGAGTGCTTCTAGCCAATGATGTCCAAGCCCAACTTTGGCCGGCCAACCTGACCATCATTTAGAAAGAACTAAGCTATCATAATATGAATAATAATTTTAATAGCTAGATGAGCACCAGATCTTTGGATCTCCAATGATCATCTTAACTATTAGACTCATTATCATTCTCTTAATGGGAGGCCATGACTCAATTATCTCTATAATTTTATCACTTAATGGATCTAATAATTTTAAAGAATTTAATTAAAGAAAATAGAAGAAGACATGGACTAATCAACAATCTTTCCATTGACTTCATCAAGGATCGAATCACATTAGTCCAAGGGTACCTAGATTAGTTAAACTGATCTTCCTTACTAGCATGGGTTAACTCAAATCGATGAGTTATCTAATCAAATTATGATTGACCATATTAGCTGGTAAGTGAGATCAATTGGAGGGTTCTACCATGAACCTCTTTCCTTAGACACCAAACAAGTTGGCCAAGTAAGAGACAGCCCCAATTAATGATCACGATCGAAATGCATACTTATCTTAGACACCAATTGATTCATCATATTTGATTAGACTAGCCTAAGGACTCGGGTCTGACCACTGAGCCATAATCAGGTCTATTTGTTATAATACGGACTTGATCAAACTATCACTATATATTTAATCTAGAGAAAAACTTAATCTAATCCTAATCAACTTTTGATTATATTAAATCTAATTCTTTATTAGGTACATATTATTCTAAATTCTGATCCTAGGTCTAATCCGGTTATTTGACCTGATTCAAGCTAACCCAAAGTCCTTGATTTATGAAACATGATTGGATCTTTTATTCATAATTCTAAATCTAATCTTAGACCTCTTAATTTTAGCAATTAGTCAAGATTAAGTTTGCTAAGTTTTAGATCTAAATAATTTATATGCATCACATATACATTAAACAATTTTTAGATCTCAACTATACGATACAGTCTTATGTTGAATTAATTTTATATTTCATGTTATAAAGATAAAAATAAATCCTAAAACTCTAATTTCATATCAAAAATAAAAAAACTAATGAAGATTAAATTGCTAAAAAATAGATCTAATTATTAAAATAATTTTAATAATTTTTTTCACCTCACTTGTTCATGAGATATAACTACAAGCAATACCTCTACACACCATAGGAGACCACATTGAATAGGAAGAGATGGTCTTTAAACCCTTCTTTTTTCTATAACCAGACGATCATGGTGATCAACCCAATTCAAAGCAATTACTTAGATTAAGATTGCATCTAACATGTAAAATTTTACATCTACATATCATGTTATGAAAAACTCTACTCTGATACCACCGTTGGAAAAATGTCTAAGATTTCATGCATGGTTTTTTTTAAATTTATAGCAAAAGTGCATCTATTTTAAAATTATTTAAAATAAAAAATATGTATTTAAAACAATTCTAATAAATTTTAAGCAGGATCGTAATACGATATGCAATAGAAAAAAATTAGCATGCATCGATCTACCCGATGCATGTAGTAGATCTAATCTACAAACAATATGAAATCTTATTTCATACTGGATCATAGGTCAATGATCGCCATTGCTAATGGCATGTTGTAAGGGCTCCCTATGTCGCTTAGCAGCCGTACAAGATGTCTGACCTTTATGAATCATCCACACGAAGCTCTGATGCGATTAACCTCTTGGGACTACTAGATCCCTCCGAAGGCCACTGGATGGCTGAAAATAATTTATTTCTTGAACTTTCTTGAGCCTCCCAAGAAACTCAAGAATAGGATGAAGAGGTCTAGATCTAAGATGAAGAAAACCAAAAATAAAAAAATCCCTTCTATTTTTTCTTCTTTTTCTTCTTCCCTCAACCCTAGCACCCAAGAAGGTTTCTCACACCAATCTTTCACACATGATTTTTCATAATTTTTATATCACCCTTTCTCATCTAATTTCATGCTAATTTAAAGCTTGTTTGGTCACCCAATCCTAAAATAATTATAGAAAAATCAGGCATGTTGATTAGGATAGGATTAAGTGGACTTTGGATGAGATTAGGAAATACTAGCCTAGTTTGACTAGTCTTTATCATTCCATGCCCTACCCTCTTTCAAAATAAATCTTCCATGAATTCATTTTTCAAATTATTGATATTTAGACCATTTTTAATTGTACATTACATCTAAAGTTCTCAAAAAAATTGGCAATAAAAATGAATAAGTTTTGAGAGTTTAAGACCAGGTAGAGTTAGAATAAGGCAAAGAGTTTGATTTCTAGTCAAACTTCTCTCATTTAAATTTAAAACTCATCCTAAGCCAATCCAAATTAGATAAGAAAGAAGGGAGTGCATGAAAACATGTTTGGAATGTATTTTCTATGAATTTATTCAAATAATTGGCATGGAGAAATCCTAAAGAAAACCTAGTTGGTCTAGATAAGGGTTTGACCAAGTTTTGACCAAAATTAGTTAGGAACCAAAACTAATTTAGTTATAACTAATTTAACCAACTTGGATTCCATCCAATTAGGTTCTAATTATGTTTAATTAAATCTTAATTAAATCTAAAATTAACTAAGTCCAAGTCTAAATCAAATCGTAATTAGAAATTCTAGTGTTTAGATCATCAATTATCTAATCGGGTGAATTCTAATTGAACTAAATTTAATTAGACTTGATCTAAATATCTTCATTCAATCAAATTGAGTCAATTAACAATCTAATTATTAATTAATTTTTTTATAATAAATTAATAATTAATTAATTATTAAGTTATAATATTTGTACAGGGTTAAGTATTCATCATATGTATAATTTTACTACTGAACGATTCTTAATTGTTAATCAATCATCATGATCGGTTAAAAACTTCTATTATATGTGACCCTATAGATTTGAACATTAAGCCGGTAGTCCAGGAATCAATTCCTGAACTAATCGATATGACCATCTAACAATGATGTTTGACATCTAGATAGGTCGAATGTTTGTAAAGCAACATTCAAGAACCCAGGCATATGGTTCCGTATAATTCATCCCTTTGACCCTAATTGTAGGATCGAGGCCCCTAACCACCATTCCAAAAGGAAAATCCCCATTGGAAGGCTGGAAACCATCCATCTTAAGCGGCGCAGACTGAGGCCCACTGGTTGAGCACTGCGCTCATTTAGTTGACCTAGATAGGAGCGACCAGCACTGAGCCGGCTCCGCGAGGACCGTTGACCCTGACCCCAACCCACCTAGCCCGTGATCGCATTGCACGAAGAGGGACCCGAAGGTGTGAGCTGGCATCAGTCCAATAATCCCCCCAGCGAAATGCCTGAGGAGCCTTACCTCCGGAGTTGAACTGGTGACCTCGGCTCTAATACTAGCTATAGGATCGAGGCCCCTAACTACCAATCCAAAAGGGAAATCCCCGTTGGAAGGCTGGAAACCATCCATCTTAAGCGGTGTAGCTCGAGGCCCACTGGTTGAGCACTGTGCTCATTTAGTCGACCCGGATAGGAGAGACCAGCACCGAGCCGGCTCCGCGAGGAACGTTGACCCTAACCCCAGCCCACCTAGCCCATGATCGCAATGCACAAAGTGGGACCCAAAGGCGTGAGCTGGCACCAATCCAACACTAATGCTCAGAATGCTTTCAAAGCTAACTACCAATTTTGAATAATGCATCCAAATATATCTCAACTTGCTAAATCCTATGACTCTTCACAAGGATTGCCCTGGCTAAGATCTTACTAAATTGAAACATAATAGAGCATTATCTCCAATATCTTGAAGTGGTCAATTCCATCTTGACTCACCACTAACTTAACAAGTACTTAACTCAACCCAGTTACCTTCCATTATTGGATTAGAAATCTAAATAATCTTGCACTTAAGTACAATGAGTTGCTTGCAAATCATCGGAATGATCTTGGGTCCTGGGATACTTATACCCAGATCCTTCTATGAGACACTCTCAATAGCAAAGTACTCAATAGAGTTGGTCATATTTGGTGCAATATACACCTACACTCACCTGCATATCTACCAATATCTCCACACTCTTTAGTTATGAGGATAATCAACCCATACGGCATACGACGACCTATGCTCGATAAACATTGTCATCCAAGGTAACACCATATCATTTTATTGTGAACATATTTAAGAACTTCTCGATAAATCCTCTTTTATCAAATTAAAGTAGTCTTAAGGACTTCATCTCAAAAGAGTTCAAAGGAAGATGCAAAAGAGATGAACCGCCAAAAATAACTATTATTTCAATAATGATTCATATATAAATTATAAAGAGCTCAACCATCTATAACTGGATGATTGGCTATATGATACATTTCCTAATAATTTTCATCTAACTTATTTCTAAAAACTCATTTAGTGCCAATTATTGAAGATTAGGTGATCTTTCTACTAAAGTCTAAACCTTATTTCTTTCAAATTGATTTAATTCTTCTTGCACTACATTTATCCGGTTAGGATCTTTTTTAGCTTCTTCAATACTTTTAGGTTCATTTGAGATATAAAAATCAAAAAATCACAAACATTTCTAAGAGAGGAATGAGTCCTTACTCCTTTTGATGGATCATCTATGATTAATTTTTTAGGATGTCCATGGGCATACCTCCACTCTTTAGGTATATGGGCATACCTCCACTCTTTAGGTATATCATTTTATCTTGAAGAGGTTCTCTCTTTTTCCTCCTTTTGATCTTCTTTATGGTCCTTGGAGGGTGTATTTTTAAGTGTCAAGTTTCCCATCCTTTGAAGACCTGTGTCATCATCCAAAATATCTTCTTTTCTAGAAGATTTGTTATTAGATTCATCAAAAACTACATGCATAGATTCTTTAATAATTAGGATTTTCTTGTTAAAGACTCTATATGCCTTGCTAGATGTGGAGTATCCTAGAAAGACACCCTCATCTAACTTAGCATTAAATTTATCTAAGTTATCTTTTTCATTATTTAGTATAAAATACCGATATCCAAAAATATGAAAATATTTTATACTTATTTTTCTACCATTCCAAAGTTCATACGATATTTTTTAAAAAAATTGGATGGATCAAAATATGGTTTAAAATATAACACACTATGTTAATGGCTTCCATTCAAAAATATCTTAGAAGGTTATTTTTACATAGCATGGTATGGGCCATTTCTTTTAAAGTCATATTTTTCTACAACCCCATTTTGTTAAGGTATCCTAGGTGCAAAAAAAATATGATTGATGCCTTTTTCATTGCAAAAGTTTTCAAAATCTTAGTTTTCAAATTCAATTTCATGATCACTATGGATACAAATAATTAAAGTACCTTTTTTATTTGAAATCTTTCGATAAAACTTAGTGAAACCTAAAAGGTTTCATCCTTATATGTCAAAAATATAATCCATGTAAAATGAGAGAAATCATCTACAATAACTAGATTATATTTCTTTCTTCCTAAACTAGTAGTCCTTGTGGGTCTAAATAAATCCATATAAAGCAATTCCAAAGGTCTTGAAATAGAAACTATCTCTTTTGATTTGAAAGAACTTTTAGTTTATTTTCCAAATTAGCATGCATCATAAATTTTTTTCTTTTTTAAATTGAGTTTTGGCAAATCTTTTACAAGATACTTTTTGTTTAATTTGGAAAGTAAATGCATGTTGACATGTCCTAATTTATGATGCATAACCAACTAATCTCATTGACTTGGACTTCTATTGTGATTAGACATTTGACCATCTTGCATAAGAAGATCATCAAGATCTACCATATAGATATTTCTATGTTTATGTCCAATGAACATGATTTCGTTATCATTGAGTTTAGAAATAATACATAATAATGATTCAAAAACTACTTTAAATCTTTTATCACAAAATTAACTAATGCTAAGTAAATTATGTTTCAATCTTTTTATAAGTAAAATTTTTCTATATAGGTAGAGGGGGTGATACAAACTTTATGAATTATTTCATATCTCCAGTCATGTGTCTTAAGAAATCGCTATCTAGATAGCATAGTCTTTTATTCACCTTGGTTGCAAGACACACCTACAAAATTAATCAAATAAAAACTTTAGGTATCCAAGTCATCTTGGATCCTTTAGGATTAGTAGTGATGGCTCCTTTTAGAATCCAAGTCTTCTTAACATTATTTAATTTTCTTTGATCACACAAATAAGCTTTATGACCTAATCTACCACAACAATGACATGTAATACTAGAGGGTGTAGGAACAAAAAAAATTTAAAAGAAATTTATTATTTTTATTTTTAAAAACTAATCCAGCTTTGGTAAAAATGATACTTTGATTATTCAAAAGTATTTCAAGTTTTTCGAAAACATAGGTAAACTTTTCAATAAAAGGTTTAACTTTATCAATTTCTTCTTTCAAACTCTTATTTTCTTTGATTAAGACTTTATTTTCTTTTGAAAGCTTTTTTTTTATTAAGGCTAGCTTTTTCTTCTTTAAATATTTGCTTTCTTAGGTTAATCTTTCAATTTTCTTTTAATAATTCTTTATTTTCATTTATCAAACTAAGCTTTTATCCTTCAAATCATTGTTCTCTTGAGATAAGGTTTGATTTTTTGTAATAATTTATCTTTTTCATTTGTAAACTCAAGAATTTCTTTCTTTATTTCCTTATTTCTTAGTTTAAGCTTCTTGAAATCATTCATGAGTTCAAAAAATGCATCTTGAAGTTCTTCAAATATAAAATTAACTTCGATTTCAGGCATTGCCTCTTCCTTATGGGCCATGAAGCATAGATTTGCAACCTCTTATGTTTCTTCAACGGAGCTAGAGTCCTCACTCTTACTCTATGTTGCCATCATTATCTTCTTCTTATATTTTCTTGAGACTTTCTTGAAAAGGGGGTAGTCCATCTTATAGTGACCTAGCTTCTTTCGTTTGAAGTAAATAGGTTGCTCCTTCTCTTTGCTTGACTCTCCTTTATGAGGCTTCTTTATTATCCATGTTTTTTTTCTTCATAAACCTTCTGAACTTCCTTGACATAAGAGCCGTCTTATCATCTTCATCTTCCTTATCCGAGTCTTCACTAAATTTTTCCTTGGTAGTTATAGACTTGAGGGTGATAGTCTTTTTTTTCTTCTCATTTTTGATAATCTTTTACTTCAAATATAGCTCATAGGTCATAAGTAAACCTAGGAGTTACTAAAGGAAAAGTATGTCAAGATCTTTGGCCTCTTGTATAGCGATGACCTTCATATCCTATGCAGTTGAAAGAAACCTAAGAATTTTGTTAACAAGTTTAGCATTAGAATAAGATTTATCCAAACATTTCAAACTATTAATGATATTGGTAAATCTAGTATACATTTTAGTAATAGTTTCACTAAGCTCCATTTTAAATATTTCATAAGTATGAACAGGTATATTAATCTTCGATTGTTTTACTTGAGTAATACCCTTATGGATAACTTCAAGTTATCACATATTTTTTTGGCTAAAGATCAAGTAGAAATCTTATTGAGCTCACTAGGGTCTAATGCACAAAAAATTAAATTCATAACCTTAGCATTCTATTTGGCTTGTTTTATGTCTTGCTCATCCCAATTATCCTCAAGCTTGAGAATAACAATACCATCTACCATGATTATGGATTTATAAGGGCCTTTAATGATGATCTTCCAAATATTATAGTCTATGTCTTGTACATAAATGTGCATGTATGTTTTTTAATATGTGTAATTTGTTCTATTGAGCAAAGGTGGATGGTTTGAAGCTTGCCCCTCAACAATACAAGTACCAAATTGGGATGTCGTTCGATCTTTGACTCTTGATCATTAGATCAAGTTTACTGAGTATGCAGCTCTGATACCGCTTATAGCCCAATGAAGCAATCTAAGAAGGGGGTGAATTAGGTTTTTCAAAAATTTTAAATAAGTATGTGTTGATTTTGAAAAATAGTGAAATGAAAGTATAGTAGTATATATATGTGCTAATTGAAGCTAAGTGCAATGCTTATAAAGAGAAGAGGAGGAAAGTAAAGCACAACAAATACACAAGGTTTATAGTAGTTCGGTACATCCCAAACACCTACGTTCACTTTCCAAGAATCTATTGAAAATTTTACTATAAACTTCCAAAATTATTGTTAGTTTGTTTTCCAGGCTCATAAACCTAATCAAGTTAATTTTTCCTTAAACTCACTAATTACAATCTTATAACAAGCCAACCCTAGGCTTGCAATCCAATTCCAAGACTTGGATATGCCTATCCCCAGTTTCAATCCACTCGAAACTAGTTACAACTCAAAATAAAATATAAAAAGTAATGAAACCAAAAGCTCTCTAAAAGAGCAAAAAAAAAAATCAATAAGGCTCTTGAAGAAATTTTTAAGTTATCTTCTTTAATGAAAAGCTTAATGTTTGCTTGAATGCTGGTTGTTAATAAATGATTGTACACTCTTTAAAAACTAGACTTTTCTTTTTGAAAGTTTTCTCTTTGAAAGATTTTCTTGGAAGTATTAGCTTTTTCTTAGATTCTCTTACTTTTTCAATGTATTTGGTAAAGAATAAATATCTTAGAACCCTCAAAAACTTATTTATGACCATTAGAGAGTGAAAACTAGCTATTTGACACATTTTCCAAACCTGTAGTTCTAAAAATTAATTGTTACTGTGCTATCAGAAGCTGAAGTATTAACTCACTAGTTTATGAGTCGATACTTTAGAGTCATATCGACTCACAGACTATGTCTAAAAATTATGCTCTAGAATTTACTTGTGACTTTAAATCATGGAGCATGAGTTGACACTTGAGTCAACCCTTGAGTTGACACTTCAAATCCTAATGTCGACTCACAAGCTTGTGCCAAAAATTTAGCCTTCTATTATTTTTTTGTGACTTTGACACTTGAAGTATGAGTCGACACCTAAGTCGACCCTTAAGTCGATATTTTAAAGACTAGTGTCAACTCATAAGCCTGTGTTAGTTGAAACTTTTGTATGCCAATCCTCTTTTTCTCTTAGTCATTTTTGGTGGTCGACTCACCACTTCCATGTATCGACACTTGACCTGTGCCATCTAAAAAATGTATGCCAAACCTTGAAACATGAAGCTTTAACTTGATTTCTTCTATACTAACTCTCAAAAGTCCATTAAATCCATGCCTTTTACTTTGAGAAAACAACTAGAATAGTGAAATTTTTATACTTGAAGATTGATCAACTAATCTTTTCTTTTATTGAGTTTGTAGGATGCCTGGAACAACAATCTCAATATTTCAACAAAATATTAGTACCTTAAATATACTCAAATATTTTGTTATTCATCAAAATCAAAGCCAGAGTCAACATATATAATTTTACAAATTTATATTGTTGCCCTGAAATGGAGTCTAAGAGGTGGGGTGAATTAAGTCTTTCAAAAATTAAAACAATATGTGCCGGTCTTTAAGGTATTTGTGAGCAATGTGAATAACTCAATGATATGCAACAGAAGACAATAAATTAATTACAGAAAATATAGAGCAAGAAGTAAGAAGAGTAATCACATACACAAACAAGTTTTATAGTAGTTCGATGCAAACCAAGCACCTACGTCCACTCCCTAAGCCATCCTTGAAAACTCCACTATAATCTTTCCAAGATTACAGCTGACTTGTTTTAAAAGGCTCACAAGTCAAAACCTAAGTTGGTTTTGTCACTTAGGCTTACCAACAACCTTTACAACTTGTTTTATCTTTGGGCTCACAAGTTAAACCCTAGTTGGTTTTGTACCTTTGACTCACCAACAACCACTACAACCTACTTTCAAGAAATCCTTGAAAGCTAGGTCAACAAGTATAAAGATAAAGATACAATATGAAAGCACAATCAAACTCTCTTCTAGAGTGGAATGTGAAAGCTTTGAGGCTCTTGAAGATGCTTGTCTTGTCTTCTCTTTGGAATCTTCTTCAAGCTCACTTTTGGAAGGATGATATGATAGGTTTGTAAGCTTTTTCAGGAAATCTTTCTTTTTATGGATCTTGGAAGTGAAGTTCTTGAGGAAATATTGACTTTTGAGTGTTCAATGGAGTTCAATACTTCATGAATGAGTTTGGTGAAGCTTAAATACTTCAAAAACTTTCAAAAAATAGTTTGAGACTGTTGGAGGATCAAAACTAGCTATTGGGAGCTTGAAAAGACCAAAACTATAACTCAGAAAATAGATCCGTTGAAGCCGTCATAACCCGTGAGTCAACACTTGGCTTCCAGGTGTCGATACTTGAATTTCAGGTGTCGACACTTGAAGCTTAGATGTCGACACTTGACACAGAAATTCTCTAAAAAGGCAAATTCTGTACTTTCAAAAAATCTCAGGCCTTGAGTTGACACTTGGGTTCTTGGTGTCGATACTTGTATCTCAGGTGTCGACACTTGAAACTCATGTATCGACACTTGGCATGCCCGTCAGGGATTTTTGCATGCCAGTCACTGAAGTGTCGACACTTGGTAATCTTGAGTCGACACTTGGATCTGAAATTTGCCAAAATGAGTGCCAAAAAATTTCCAAAATATAAAGATATGCAATTAAACATTAAATATACATATGTAAACCATAATTGAACATTTTTTAGGCCTTTTTCATGGTGGGAAGATTTCTTAAAACATGAATTTTGCCCAGCTTCAAGATACTTTCTTTTTGAGAATTTGATGTGCCTGTATCTTATAACTTATAACCACAAATGAAATATTAGTACAAAATATGTACTCAACATTTTATTAATCATCAAAATCAAGAGAAAACTCAACAATCTCTCCCTTTTTGATGATGACAAAATCTTGAATATATAAGCATTTAATTTTCAATTTTGAATATGATATCTCATAAACATTAACTTAAACATATGCACACCCATACAATGTAGTTTTGACAAGGAAGAGATATAAGTTAAGCATGAAGTTAAATTTTCTCTCCCCCTAAGTGAGTCAAGATATGAAACATTTCATAATTGAAAAAAAAATGAATCTTATATATATCTTACTCTTATTTACCTTATATCTTACTCTTATATACCTTACTCCCCCTTTTTGTCAACATTAAAGAATAAAGGGAGCAAACTTTCCCTGAATTGATGCAATAGGGGTCTTGATATACTCAGTATCAGAGCAAAAAATTAAGGTATCAGAGCAAAGTTCAAACATGAAACACAGATTGAATCATTGTTAGACTAGATGAACAAGCTAGCAAATGAACCAAGCTTGATAATCAAGTAACTAAAATGCTAGTATGCATATATATAAAAGTGTTTTCAACACAAAATTTGCTAAGACAATCAGCAAACACTGAAACATAACAAGTACAACACATAGATAATCGTGAAAAACATTGAATATAGATAAACACTAAAACATAAACATCAATCATCAGAATAATTATCTGAGAGGCTACTCCTCATCAGATGGAATCTCAAATGAAATAGAACATGTAATCTTAGACCTAGGAACTAGAGCTCTAGGGGTCTTCAGGATAGTATGACTCCTAGTCCTGGTCGAAGGTCCTAAATAGGGTACAACCCTAGAAGAACGAGTGGAAGGCGGTGGAAGAGTCTCAGCAGGTGTCACAAAAATTGGAGCAGTCAATAACGGTGTGTCGCAAGGATCATTAGGCTGAACAGCAGGAGTTTAGGCCTCACGACTGACTAACTCAAAATCATCTGCTCGATCATCATCGTCACTGTCACCTGTCACTCTATCGCCATCACCATTATCAGCTCGGTCACCATCACCAAGTATGTGATCATGTCTGTCAGGGTGGTCACCACTGTCATCATCATCCGTAGGAGGGGTTGGATTTGCTGGTGTTGTTGGAGGTAGGAGTGATACGAGCAAAACCTGCCTCCATAGTCCGTCGCATCTTAGTATGCTCCTCAGTTGTACGGGCTCTAAGACCGTCAATCTTTATGTGTAGTTGAGTGGTACGGACTCCCAACCCGATCATCTTACTCCTGATATCTGCAAACTCATGCCTAACCATCTCCTCAAAGGATGTACCAACTGAAGTGGAAGGAGGAGCAGGAGAAGCTGCGGGTGCTGGAGCTGGAGTGATAGGCTCAGGCTCATTGGCTATTGTTGGTGCTGATCGAGAAGGTGTATCTGAAGGCCCTGATGGCCCTGCCTCTGCCTCACGGAGCTCGTCCTTCTTATCTGGCTCCTTGCCAGACTCACGACACACCCAACGACCTGAGACTAACCTGTACCCCATGCGGTGAAGAGACCGCTCATCGTACACGTCTGTATGAAAGATGTCCTTGGAGGTCTCCCCCTTTAAAGGAACAGAGTAAGCTCGAAACAAACGTGTTAGCGCCATGCTGTAAGGTAAGCAATGTCTCCTCTGAGTGGTAGCATCTCTCATCTGAGCTAGTATCAGAGCTGGAAGGTCAACTGCAGTCCTCTGTGTCAAACATACTGTCACCATCAACTCTTGCTCAGTAATGAAGTCAAATCTCCCGGTCTTCGGCAGTAGGATCCGGGTAGTGATGTGATGTAGGAGGTGCATCTCCACAGAAAGCTGGTTCACGGTGACCGTAGCCACACCACAAACATCCTCATGCTCTAAGATGCATCTGAAGGCCTCCTCACAGTCCTCCATAGACGGAATAATGATCCCATGGTGCGGGATCTCCCAGATGCGGCTCAGGGCCTCCTCTGAAACTGGAATGCGTATACCCCTGATAGTCGCACTCCAAAGCATCCGGCTACAGTCGAGACTCCCGTAGAACTCTCGGATCAAATATGGGTAGAACTTCTCCTGCATAGTATAGAAGGGGATCAACCTAGCAGCCTCAAGAACCTATCTAATTCGGAAGCCCTGTCTGTCAAAGAATCTCATATCTACTCATCGACCAGCTGCGATCACTTTCCCTGACATTCTCTCTGCTGAAGGAGAAGATGGAGCTGATGTACTACCAGTCTGCTGGTTGCCATCATTTCTTGATTTTGTTCTTCTTTCAGCTGAAGCCTGACCAGGTTTCCTTTTAAATGCCAACTGCTTTCTAGGTCCCATGACAACTACTGAAGGAGGAAAAGGAAATAGTAAAGATATGGAACTAGGAACAGTCCAAAAAGGAAATGGAGAAGAAATGAGGAGAAATAGGGAAAAGAGAGCCAAAAATCAAGGGATCAGCCAAGAAAATGAGCCAAAAAGGGAGAAATCAGTGGGAGGAGAAGCACGATGTTGATTCAATCCAAGGAAAAATTGAAGAAAGTCAAATAGAGATCGATCCAAAGAGGGGAAACAGCAAATGGGGCCGGTTTTGGTTCAAAATCAACAGTGATACCAATGAAACAAAGAAACCGGACTAAATCAAGGCAAGACTGGATGAGCTTAGTAAAAGATCGATCCAAATGGAGGGAAAATCAAAAAGCCCGAGCACGACCCAAGAACAAAGGATAAAATAGTGATTTTCGATGGAAAAGAGGGACAAATCATGGAAAAAATCAATGAAGAATGGTAAAAAAAACCATGAATCAAACGAAAATCGTGGAAAAATGAGATGGGATTTACCAATTTTTGGAGGGCACGAAGGGAAGACCACTGTTCCTCGGGCTAAGGACTGTTAGGGGACCACTAGGGCATGGGAGGAAAGAAGTAAGGACAAAATAAAAGGTTCGGATGATGCCCTAAAAAATAGGATTTTTCGCCTGAGTGTCGACACTTTACCAAAGGTCAAGTGTCGACACTTGGCCAAGAAAATTCCAAGAAAAATCAATAAAAAAATTAAAAAAATTGGGGTGAAGAGTTTATGACTTAAGGAATATGAATTTGAGCACTAGGATTTGGTCAAGAATAATATTTGAGAGAATTCTAAGAAAAGGGGTCTTTGATACCTATCTCTCTTCTAATCATGCAAAACCTTTCTTCACTCAAGGGTTTGGTAAAAATATCAGCTAATTGAACATCAGTACCAACAAATTCAATCATCATATTAGAGTTTTGTACATGATCTTTTATGAAGTGATATCTTATTTCAATATGTTTACTTCTTGAATGTTACACAAGATTCTTAGTTAAATTGATTGTACTAGTATTGTCACATCTTATGGGTGTCTTAGTTAGTTTGATGCCAAAATCTTCGAGTTGTTGTTTGATCCATAGAATTTGAGCACAACAGCTTCCAGCTGCAATATATTCGGCTTCCGCCGTAGATAGAGCAACTGAATTCTATTTCTTGCTACTTCATGAAATCAAATTGACTCCAAGAAACTGACAAGTTCCACTAGTACTTTTTCTATCAAGTTTACATCCAGCAAAATTAGCATCAAAATAAGCAATCAATTCAAATGATGAATCTCTAGAGTACCAAAGACCAATATCAATAGAGCCAGGCAGATATCTAAGTATGCGTTTAACAGCTAAAAGATGAGATTCTTTAGGGACAGACTAATATCTTGCACACATACAGACACTGAACATAATATTTGGCCTACTAGCAGTTGATATAATAATGAACCAATCATTCCTCTATATAACTTTTGGTCAACAGGTTTACCTGATTCATCTTTGTCAAGTCTGCAAGAGGAGCTCATAGGCGTACCTAATGGCTTGGTGTTCTCCATCCCAAACTTTTTTAATATTTCTTTCATGTACTTGGTTTGGTTGATGAAGATCCCTTCCTTTGTTTGCTTTATCTAGAGTCCGAGAAAAAAGTTAAGCTCTCCCATCATGCTCATCTCGAACTCATCCTGTATTAACTTTGCAAACTCTTGACAAAGACATTCATTAGTAGCACCAAATATAATATCATCCACATAAACTTGTACTACTAAGAGATCATCATTCTTCTTTTTCAAAAATAAAATAGTATCTACATTACCTATAAAAAAATCATTTTTAAACAAGAACGAACTCAATCTATCATACCAAGCTCTTGGAGCTTGTTTCAAACCATACAAAGCTCTATGAAGTTTAAAAACATGGTTTGGAAATTTATGATTTTCAAAATCGGGGGATTGTTCAACATAAACCTCTTGTTCGATAAATCCATTTAAAAAGAAACTTTTGGCATCCATTTGATATAATTTAAAATTTATAAAATATAAAAAAGCCAATAATAGCCTAATTGCTTCAAGTCTAGCAACAGGAGCAAAGGTTTTATCAATCCCTTCCTCCTGACGTATCCTTTGGCAACTAGTCTAGCTTTATTTCTAGTAACTATACTATTTTCATCAAGCTTATTTCTAAAAACCCATTTTGTGCCAATTATTAAAATATTAGTAGGTTTATCAACCAAAGTCCAAACATTATTTCTTTTAAATTGATTTAGTTCATCTTGCATAGCACTAATCTAATTGCAATCATTTTCAGCTCTTCAATAGATTTAGGTTCTACTTGAGATACAAAAGCTAAATAATCACATATATTTCTAAGAGATGAATGAGTACTTACTCCTTTTGATGGATCACCAATGATAAGTTCTTTGGGGTGTCCATGAGCATACCTCCATTCTTTAGGTAGAGGATTAAGTGTAGATGTGTTTTCACCTCCTTGTACTTGATCTCTTTCATTATTTTGATTATCATCTTGCGCCTTGGAGGGTTCTTCATTGTTGTTCACTTCTTCATTTCTTTAGATACCTGTATCATCATCAAGAACATCTTTTCTAGAAGATTTTTGGTTAGTTTCATCAAACACCACATGGATGGATTATTCAACAACAAGTGTCCTTCTGTTGAAGACCATGCATGCCTTGCTAGATGTAGAGTAGCCTAAAAAGATACCCTCATCTAACTTGGTATCAAATTTGCTTAGATTATCTTTGCCATTATTTAAGATGAAGCAATGGCATCCAAAGACATGAAAATATTTGATTGAAGCTTTTCTACCCTTCCAAAGTTCATAAGGTGTTTTCTTTAAAATAAATCGGATCAAAATACGATTTAAAACATAACATACAGTGTTTATGGCTTCCATCCAAAAATATCTAAGTAAATCATTTTCGCAAAGCATGGTGCCTGCTATTTTTTCAAGAGTTCTATTTTTCTTTCTACCATCCTATTTTGTTGAGGTATCCTATGTACAAAAAAATTATGATGAATGCCATTTTTACTACAAAGTTTTTCAAAGTCATGGTTTTCAAATTCTGTACTATGATCGCTTCTCAAAGAAATAATTGAAATACCATTTTCATTTGAAACTCTTTTATGAAATTTAATGAATGCTGAAAAGGTTTCATCTTTATGAGCCAAAAACATTACCCATGTAAAACGAGAGAAATCGTCTACAATGACTAGATCATACTTCTTACCTCCCAAACTAGATATTCTAGTCGGTCCAAAAAGGTCCACAAAAAGTAATTCTTACCTCCCTCTTCTCCCCTCTCCAATGATACTGCTTTTTTACTCGAGCTTATTAATCTCTTTTTTATTAAAAAAAAAACAGGTCATAGGGGGTTCGCTTGAGGAATCAAAGGAGGCCCTCACAATTGCAGAGACCGATGGTTTGTTCGCTATGGATTGAGCTGCTGAGACTATTCCTTTAGGTTTAAAGGATGATTTTGTTTGTTTTCAAAGCTAACATGCAGTACAAATCTTATCCTTTTTAAAACTGAGTTTTGGCAAATCTTTTATCAAATCTTTTTTATAAAGTTTTAAAAGCAAATGCATGCTAGCATGTCCTAGTCTACGATGCCAAAGCCAACTAGTTTCATTGATCTTGGCTTCCATTGCCACTAGGCATTGGCCATTTTAAACATGTAGATCATCAAGATCTACCATATAAATATTGCCATGCCTATGACCAATAAACTTGATGCCATTATCATCAAGACTAGAAACAATGTACATGGAAGACTCGAAAATAACTTTGAAATCTTTATTACAAAACTGGTTAATGCTAAGTAAATTATGCTTTAAACCATCAACATATAAAATATTATCTATATAAGTAGAGGGGGTAATATGGACTTTACCAATACCGACAATCTTGCCCTTTTCATTATCACCAAAAGTAACATTACCACCACTTTAATACTCAAGTGAGGAGAACTGCTCCACAACTCCTGTCATGTGCCTTGAGCAACTACTGTCGAGGTAGCATAATCTTCTTTTGTTGGTTGCAAGGCATACCTACGATAAAAAATCAAGTATCTTGGGTCCTTTAAGGTTAGTGGTGATGGTTCCCTTTGGAACCCAAATTTTTTTAACTTTGCTTAACTTCCTTTTATTGTATAAATAAGATTTATATCCTACTTTACCATAAGAATAACAAGTAATTGAAGATGAAGCAAGCACAAAAAAATTTTTGAAAAACTTTTATTATTTTTGTATTTTGAAACCCAAACCAGCTTTGTTAAAAATAGCTCTTTGGTTATTTAAAAGCATATTAAGTTTTTCAGAACTGTAGATAAGTTTTTTAACAAATGGTTTCAATATTTCAAGTTCATCTTTGTATTTCTTGTTTTCTTGCAAAATCTCATTGTTTTGTTTTATAAGATTTTTAGTTATTGCAAAAGAATTTTTCTTTTTCAAATCTTCTTTTTCTTTTTCAAGAAAAATGACTTTATCATTTAAATTCTTGTTTTGTTGGAGCAAGTAATCATTTTCAATTAAAAACTTATCATTTGATTTAACTAAATCCAAGTTTTGCTTTTTTAGTTCTTTATGCTTTAATTTAAGTTTTTGAAATTCAATCATGAGTTCATCAAAAACTTCATGCAGTTCATCAAAAGTAAACTCTTCTTCAAGTTCAGGTATTATCTCATCATTGTTGGCCATTAGATAGAAATTAGCAACCTCTTGATGTTCTTCTTCGGAACTTGAATCCTTGCTGTCACTCCAGGTTGCCATCATAGCTTTCTTTCTCAATCTTCTTCTACTTTTCTTGAGTAAAGGGCAGTCCATCTTGAAGTGGCCAGGTTTCTTGCATTCAAAGCATGTGGGCTGTTCCTTTTCTTTCTTTTTGCCCTTCTCTTTGCTAGGCTCTCCCTTTTGAGGTTTTTTCTGGAAGTTATACTTCTTCTTTCTCATAAACCTCCTAAACTTTCTAGCAATGAGAGCCGTCTCATCTTCTTCATCCTCTTCTTCGGACTCATCACTTAACTCTTCTTTTGTGGTGGACTTGAAGGCTATCACTTTCTTTTTCTTATCAACTTCCATATTCTTTTATTTCAAGGAGAGCTCATAGGTCATCAATGAGCCCAAGAGTTGCTCAAGAGAAAGAGTGTTGACATCCTTAGCTTCTTCTATAGCAGTGATCTTAGCATATCAAGAAGCCGAAAGAGATCTGAGGAGTTTATTGACAAGTTCACCATTAGAAATAATATTTCCTAAACTTCTCATGCCATTCACAATATTAGTGAACCTAATATACATTTCACTAATAGATTCAATAGGTTCCATCTTAAACATTTCATATGTGTGAATGAGCATGTTAACTTTAGTAGTTTTCACTTGATGTGTACCCTCATGGGTAACTTCAAGTGTATCCCATATTTTCTTTGCGAAGAGAAAATTTGAGATTCTATTGAATTTGCTTGGATCTAAAGCACAAAATAATAGATTCATAGCCTTTGTAAGTAATCTCTATTTGCTTAATGTCATTCTCATCCCAATCATCTTCTATTTTGGGAGTGGGAATGCCATTAATCAACATAGTAGGCTGAGAGGACCCTTAATAGTAATCCTCCAAAGATTATAATCAAGAGCTTGAATGAAAATGCGCATGCGTGTCTTCCAATACGTGTAGTTGGTGCCATTAAACAGTAGGAGACGATTAGAGGCTTGACCTTCTACAACACCCATACCTATTGGGGCTGCCATGATCTTTCACTCAAGATCATTGGACCTACAAGTAGAGTACCGGCGCTATGATACCACTTGTTCCCAGAAATGGAGCCCAAGAGGGGGGGTGAATTGGGTCTTTCAAAAATTAAAGCAATTATGTGCTGGTCTTTGAGGTATTTGTGAGCAATGTGAATAACTCGATGATATGCAGCAGAAGACAATAAATTAATTACAAAAAATAAAGAGCAAGAAGTAAGAAGAGCAATCACATACACAAACAACAAGTTTTATAGTGGTTCGGTGCAAACCAAACACTTACGTCCACTCCCCAAGCCACCTTTGGGAATTCCATTATAATCTTTCCAAGATTACAGCTGACTTGTTTTACAAGGCTCACAAGTCAAAACCTAAGTTGGTTTTGTCACCTAGGCTCACCAACAACCTTTATAACTTGTTTTGTCTTCAGGCTCACAAGTTAAACCCTAGTTAGTTTTGTACTTTTGGCTCACCAACAATCATAACAACCTACTTTCAAAAAATCCTTGAAAGCTAGGTCAACAAGTATAAAGATAAAGATACAATATGAAAGCACAACCAAACTCTCTTCTAGAGTGGAATGTGAAAGCTTTGAGGCTCTTGAAGATGCTTGTCTTGTCTTCTCTTTGGAATCTTCTTCAAGCTCACTTTTGGAAGGATGAAATGATAGGCTTATAAGCTTTTTCAGGGAATCTTCCCTTTTATGGATCTTGGAAGTGAAGTTCTTGAGGGAATATTGATTTTTGAGTGTTCAATGGAGTTCAATACTTCATGAATAAGTTTGGTGAAGCTTAAATACTTAAAAAACTTTCAAAAAATGTTTTAAGACTGTTGGAGGATCAAAACTAGCCATTGGAAGCTTGAAAAGACTAAAACTGTAACTCAGAAAATAGATCCATTGAAGCTGTCAGAACCCGTGAGTCGATACTTGGCTTCTAGGTGTCAACACTTGGTTTCCAGGTGTCGATACTTGGATTTCAAGTATCGATATTTGAATTTCAGGTGTCGACACTGAAGCTTAGGTGTCGACACTTGACACAGAAATCCTCCAAAAAGGCAAGTTCTGTATTTTCAAAAAATCTCAGGCCTTGAGTCGACACTTGGATTCTTAGTGTCGACACTTGTATCTCAGGTGTCGACACTTGAAACTTAGTTGTTGACATTTGGCATGCCAGTCAGGGATTTTTGCATGCTAGTCACTGAAGTGTCGACACTTAGAAATCTTGAGTCGACACTTGGGTCTAAAATTTGCCAAAATGAGTGCCAAAAAATTCCCAAAACATAAAGATATGCAATTAAACATTAAATATACATATGTAAACCATAATTGAACCTTTTTAGGCCTTTTTCATGGTGGGAAGACTTCTTAAAACATGAATTTTGCTCAACTTCAAGATACTTTCTTTTTTAGAATTTAAGGTGCCTATATCCTGTAACTTATAACCATAAATAAAATATTAGTATAAAATATGTACTCAACATTTTGTTAATCACCAAAATCAAGGGCAAACCCAACATATACTATAGTTTCAAAATTAAATACATAATATCAAAATAGAAAAAATAATGTAGGATCCTCCTGGTCATCATTGTCCTCCTACTCCTGCTCCCACTCCTGTGCATCCTCTTCAGCAATCGGTGGATAAGAGCCAGATATCCCAGCACCCTATAATGAATAAAATATAATATTAGTAATAAGTTTCTAAGTATAAAAATTTAAAATAAATAAATTAAGAAATTTATTAATAGACTTACCCACTGCGTTGACTATGATAATAAGGCTAACTGATCATACAAATGCAAGTCCTGGAGAATGTCAACGACCATATCATAAATGGTATCCTAGATGCTTTAAGATGCTGAGCAAGTACATGGGTCACGATGTCCTCAATGTGTGCATCACTCTATGTCTAGGTCATCGGGGCCTAAGATGAAAACTCCGAAGAGTATCTAGCTATTGGAGGGTTGAAGTTGTGGCTGAATCCTATGACCTGGTTCCTACTTATCCCTTCGATGGTTCTGAGCCATCCCTCGCGTGGTCAAAAAGGGGCTAAGAGGATGGGTTCTCACCATGCCACGATACGACATACTCTACATAATCTACTTATATAGTTTACAAATTGATTAGTCCATTATATGTCTCAGTATATATAAAAAATAATACTTAAAATTTTAAGTTTTATCGCGATACATCAAGATCTCGAATCTAATTAATCACCGGTCCTTTTGGATTAGTGTATGGCCTTCCATAACTATAGCTGGCCCGGTACATGACTCAATTGTTATGTCTACAATAAATAATAAAAATAAATTAATTAAAACATATATTCATCAATTTAATTAATATGTATAGAATTCTTATCAATCTATCGGCCATCATATGCATGCCAACAGAGCTACTAGTGTGCTTGATCGGATCCTACCGGGCGGTACGATTCTTCCATACCCTCTTCTACATATTGAGGTATTTCTCGATGCTCCAGAGGTCACAAAGAGCCTCCAATATGTCCGGCCGCATCCAGTGATCTTTTAAAGACTTCTAGTCCAATACTAACTTAGAATTGGAATACTTTATGGTGGATTGCCTGAGACTGCGCAACCCTTCCTAGAACCTACATGTGGCCACCTCCTCAAAGATCGGACGGCTAGCATCCTCAGCTTGAGGAGTCTCGAATCGATAGTACTCTTACAAGTAGAAGCAAGCTTGTATTAAATAAATAAAATATAAATATTTTATGATTTTAAAAATTAAATATATTTAACTTCTCATGAACATCTTCCAAGCTACATCATGAGCCCACAATGGTCAACTAGAGAACTCATTCACTAATCCCAGCATCAATCAATGAATGATCCTGATAACCACTCGAGAAACTCTAGGCTCTCTGAATGTATTACAAAATTAAAATTTAATAATAAACATTAACTTTATAAGGATTAAACTTTAAATATATTAATATAAAGATATAGCATTTATGAATGGTTCTGAATATGGATGAGGTCTATATCCTCTGATCGAGTCAGAGGTATCGTGAGCTAGGTGGGTCCTTGACTACAGCACCGAGTCTGAGATGAGTCGGTCGCTACTGCTTGTAACTGTGGGGTCACTGGTGATCCCACGTCTTCCAAACCTGATCGAATAATATTTAATATAAAAAATATTATATTAGATAATAAAGTATCAAATAATATAATTTTTTAAAAAGTTTTAGTGTTTATCGCATGGTGTGAATGGTGCAGAATCATGCAAGCTGGCAACATGACCACTCTCTCCTCGAGAGCTCTGTCCTCTAAAGCTCTCTCATCGATTGGTATGGCTCCAGCCTTTGGAAGATATGATATATTATCTTTGAAAATAAAAATAAATAGATTTACCAAATTAATTATAAAATTATAGGTGGCAATGCAAAATTTAAAATTATTGGGGGTAATTCTACTTGTGCTAAGGACATGAAGTCCAAATCAACAAGCAAAGCCCAATAGTGCATTTTCTGACCATTCATCATATGGGGGCCCTAGTCGACAAGAGGTAGCCTCCTGATCCCACCGCCAAGTAATACACAAGTCCAGCCATCAATGGGAAAGTATGGTTGGAGGGCCCAATAGCATGGCCACTAACCACTCCCTAGATCAAGTCCTTAGCCAAAAAAGTTTCAGCCTAAATCGTCAGCAAATGGTCACCTCATCTCCAAGGCAAGATAATGTATGCCACAACAAAGATCTCTCTCAGGCTTCCTCGCCCTTAGGATTAGGCTCTTCACCCTTAGAATATATGAAGCATTTGCTCAAATAGAACACATTGAAGGTCCGATGCCTGAGGTTCATCTCTGAAACCCAAGACCAATTACCCCTTGAGCTGGATAGAGCTGTCATCAAACTTCTTCGGCCCAATTGACCTTCAATTCTAGCAAGGAACCACTCTCCTTTGGCAATCATCTAGCATTGACCATCCCTTAGCGACCATTGGCCCCATTGACCCTCAGTCACGGGTCGACCCTCGACCACCAAGGAAAAACAACCTGGTCCACGAAGATCGATGGAAGGCAACTCTCAGCATAGCCCCTGAGAGAGATAGAAGCATCGAAATCCTTCGACCCCTTCCACCCTCGACCTAGCCAACCTTTGGCCCCAGCAAAGTTTTATTTTGTCCTTGGCAATCAAGCTCTAATAGCCTTTGAGTATGCCAACATATCATTTCGAGATCCTCAATCCTTCGAACCCTTCAGTCCCTTGAACCGTCGGCTTCGATCCCCTTCCTTGGACCCTCAGCCCCGATGCGGGCACTCCGGCCGAATGTCAAACACCAACCACCTTTGCCTGACCCGACCTTGACAATGACTAGCTTCCAGTCAAAATAAAGGCACAGGAATCTTATCTTCAATTAAGGCCATTTGACCAAGTCTTGTTATGCAAATCTGATGGCAAACAGGTCCTTGTCGACATACCCACACAGATCCTCTAAAGGCCACCTTTATCGGCGTTCATCTTAAGCACTAGAATGCATCACCAAAAAGACCACATCACTCTAATAATCACCAATCTCTACCAAATTTTTGCATTTAAGAGCACATATGGGCTTAAGCAACAATCCATGCTACCATCAGAAAAATATGGCAGAACTCTGCAAAATGATAAGGAACCAATTAAAATAAAATAGACATTCTTGCATGTAGAAAATATTCTGACAATATGTTGATAAGCTCTGTCACTTCTTTTGATTCTTCCTCTTCTTCATTGTTATTGTATATAGTATGTGTACTTGTAATAATTATTGCTTATTTAAGATGTTAGTTAAATAATTATTGTTATTGCATATAGTAGGTAAATAGCAAAAAAAAGATAAGAAAAGGACTAATAGCAGTCCACAACAACATGATGGTATCTCCTCTACTTTGTTTGTAGATAAACCACAACAAGAACCTAATGAATATAATCATATTTAATTTTATTATTTGATATAAATTTACTACTATTTTTATCTAAAACCATGAGATTAGGAAAATAGCTTAGAATCCTAGCTTGTGCTTTACATGCCGAGATCTGAATCTCGTGTATATAGAACATGCATCCATGCACACCTAATTTAGTATTTAATTAATTAAATTAATATCTAATTATTAAATAAAGAACTAATTAATTAAATAAATAATAAGTTTATTAAATAAATATATAGATAATTAATTAAATAAATACATAAACATGAAATTAATTAATTAATTAAATTAATAATTAATTAATTAATTAATTAAATTTTTAATCATCATATCAATGTACTTACGAATCTCTTCTTTGTACCATCTTTTTTGCCTGATTGTTGATTTCATTCATTATGAAGATTCTAACTCTTTCTTTATCTTTAATTATATCATTTGCATCATGGACTAGCCTAATATTATCAAATACAATATCTAGTCATAGATTAATTCATGTTTCAATGCATATGAATTATTGACTTTATTCAGTTCATATGCATTCAAACATGAATTAATCCATAATCAGAGATTATGCTTGATGAAATTAGGCCAATCCATGATTGTGCAAAAGATGTAACTAAAAATGAAGAAAAAATTAAAATCTCCATAGTGAATGAAGTCATCAGCAAGCTAATTACCACTTGATCCTTGCATGAGGTCTAGTTGCCTTGGACGTCAGCTGGGACTTGAGGCCTAAGCTTGTGCTCTGCATGCTAAGACCCGAAGCTCGTGCATACAAGGCATGCATTAGTACACACCTAATTAATATTTACTTAATTAAATTAACATCTAAATAAATAAATAACTAATAAATAAATAAATAAATAAATACTCGAGGAAAGAGTGATCGTGCTGCTAGTTTGCATGGTTCTATGCCACTCACACCATGTAGTAAACTCTTAAACTTTAGATATTCTTTTTTATATTATTTAATACTTTATTATCTAATATAGCATTCTTTATATTAGATGTTTGCGATCATGTTTGGACAACGGGGGGTCACCAATCACCCCATAGTCACATTTAGCAATGATTGGCTCTCAGACTTAGCACCATGGTCGAAGACCTGCTCGGCTCATGGTATCTTTGACTTGGTCAGAGGATAGAGAGCTCCATCTACGTTTAGAGCTGCTAGTAAGTACTCTATCTTTATATAATATATTTAAAAATTAATCATTTTAGAGTTAGTGCTTATTATTATATTTTGATTTTGCAGGACATTCAAAAAGCCTGGAGTTTTTCGGATGGTTACTGAGATCATTCATCAATTGATGCCAAGACTAGTGAATGAGTTCTCTTGTTGGTTGTCGAGGGTTCGTGATGCAGCTTAGAAGATATTCCTAGTAAGTTAGATGTGTTTAATTATTTAAATTTATGAAATATTTATATTTTGTTTATTTAATATAAGCTTGCTTTTACTTGCAAGAGTACTATTGATTCAAGACTTCTCAAGCTAAGGAGGCTGGCTATCCGACCTTCAAGGAGGTGGCCACATGTAAGCTTTGGGATAGGCTGTATGGTCTTAGGCATTTATTAGAGATCACTCCAATTCTGACTCACCATCAAACAGAAAGTCTTTTAGGGATCACTGGATACGAGCAGACAAATACGAGGCCCTTTGTAACTAGTAGAGCACTGAAAAGTACTCTGGTAGGTAGCAGAGGGCATGATAGAATCATACTGCACTGCAAGATCTGATCAAGCATATTGGCAACTTTATTGTCATACATATGGTGGATGATAGATTGGTAAGAATTTTATATTTATATTAATTTCATATTAAATTGATGATATATATATTTTTTAATTAATTTATTTTTATTATTTATTTATTGCAGACATGATAGCTAAATCATGCACATGGTAGATATAGTTATGGGACCAGTCCAAGAGGACCGGTGATTACTTAGATCCAAGATCTTGATGTATTATGATAATAACTTAAAACTTTGAGTACTAAGTTTTATATATACCAATATATATAATTGGACTAATCAATTTGTAAACTATATAGACGGATTATGTGGAGTATGTCATAGCACGATACTATGAGGACTCATCCTCTCAGCCCCTCCTTGATCTTGAGAGATAGTTTAGAGCCACTAAATGGATGAGTAGGAGTCAGATCATAGGATTTGGGAACAGCTTCAACCCTCCACCAGCTTGCTACTCTTCGGTGTCCTCATCTCAGGACCTAACAACTTAGACATGGGGTGATACATATATCGAGGACATCGTGACCTATATCATTGCCTAGCAACCTCAGAGTTTCTAGGATGCCATCCATGATATGGTTGTCAAGATTCTTCAATATATCCATATTTGTATGATCAGCTGGTCTCATTATTATAGCCATCATGGTAGGTAAGTCTATTAATAAATTCATTTACTTGTTTTAAATTTTTATAATTAAAAGCTTTACCTATTTAGACTTGAATCGGGAAAGGGAACCTATATGCTAAAAATTCAATCTAATCATTCAATTGATGGGTCGGGGGTGTCTATAGCTCCGTATCACTAAATAAAATGTGTAAGAATAATCATTTCAAGAATTGAAGGAGTATGTTAAAATATTTGCCTCCATATTGACATAGACACTTTCGTATTGAAATTTATCAATAATATTTTATTTTTATTCATTACAGGATACTAAGACATTCGGACTCATCCACTGGCTATTACAGAGGATGTACAAGAGCAGGAGGAGGATGATGATGAGAAGGAGGATTTTATATATTTTGATGTTATATATTTATTTTGATATTTGTAAGAAAATTCAGTAGTCTTGCTAAAATTCTTCTTAAGAATTTTTAGCACCTTTCTTGTAAAGGTATGGAGGAGGAAGAGAGGGAGAAGAGAGAGGAAGTTGGTGTTATTTCCATCCCTATATCTACCACACAAAACACTTTTGGCATGAGGTTTAATTAAGGCATGGATGTGAGAGAGTCCGAGGTGAAATTAACTACTCTTAATGCCCCAACCTTTAGACATAGGGGATAGGAAGTTTTTTCTTTTATTTTGTTGCACAAGATCATGCCTAAGAGTCCCTTTAATTGTGCACCCAAGAGTCTTTCTCAAAGAAGACTCTTAATTTTTGGGTGTTAACATGAGAGAGAATCCCAGTCCAACTTGGACTCTCTTTGTGCACCAAAAAATCCAGCATCCCACATTTTATTCATGTTAAAAGGGATTAGGGCTTGAGAAGGAGAGCGGTCCTCTTCTTAAAATTTTTTAGGAACCAATCAATTGACTTAATCCTTAGCCCTTGGAGAGAGAGAGATAGTCCCAGTTCAATTGGAACTCTCTTATTGGCCCGAACACTTAACACCCATCTTTTATTTTTCACCTAAAAATCATATGGGGCATGAGAGATCTAAAGGAGTCCTATAGATGAATTACCTCTTTGACCAATCAAATCCTAGGACATGAAGACTCCTCAATTGGGTTATCAATTAATCTAAATTAACTTGATCAAATCAAACCCAAATCTAGTCAAACCGAATCCAATTCAATTTGATTTAATCTTAGTCCCAATTTGATCAAATCAAATTAGTTAATCATGCAATAATTGCACATTAATCCTACTATGAACTTGCTAACTATTAACAAGTTCTCTCTCTTGCAACTTTTGCATTTAGGATCACTAATTTGTAAGGATTACAAATCAGCCCATTATCTATCACATTGATAATAAAATCCTAACATGATTCATAATCACAATTCAACCTATATGTGTGATCCCATAGGTTTTATTTTGTCTGGTAGTGAGATGTATCAGGATCTCTATCTATAATATCATTGAAACTCCTTTGAATAGGTTGGAATAGTTTGAATTCACCCGATGAGAATTATTGACCATTAAATAATTCTCACGAGTCTCATAATCCACCAGTGATATCTAGCAGCATGTAATGATATTCAGTAGAACAAAAAAGAGGAACCTCTAGGTACATTTATCATATGATACAATCTTTCTATCATGAGTCTTTACAAGATGAAGGTTATGAAATTTCTCATCAAATCTTATCATTTGCCATATATCAGATTTATTCGACTCGAGTTCATAATGTAAAATCTTATGGAAACTCTTTTTCACTTTTCACACTATCCTGGCTAAGGATTTTCTAAACTTAGTCTCACAAATCATATAGGACCAACTTCCTTATCTACCAAGGATGATAAATTCTATATAAATGCACACCGTACTCCTATAGTAAATTTACTATAGCCAACATGCATCACGAGGATCCAAAGACTAGGAGATTAAGTATATGTACAGTCAAACTACAGCAATCCCATTGTACATAGTCGAGGTACCGCAGGTTTGAGGACTAGTCACACTACTGCAGCATCAAGTAAGTTACTGGTAAGTGAGTAGACATCCAAGTGACTTCTTATACTGGTCATCTTCGATATTCTTGTTCTTAACAACTACCTGCACTCTCACTCTAGTATTTCTCTACTGTAAAATTGAGACTCATCTATCTGAAAGGTAAGCGATCCATGTACCATCTTACCAGATCAATCACTATCTTCATGATGATCCATCAATCAGGAGCAATTCAAGAATTAATCACCAATGACACATACCTTAAATTCTCAATTCTTGAGAATCTGTATCATCATCTTATTGATTTCTTGGACGATTCATAGACATATAGTAAACTGAATAGAATAAATAACCCAATTTCTTTAACAATAAAAAAAATTAAATACAAAATTATCTTCTAGAATAAAAATATATGTCTATTAAATTAGCTTCTATGATATACATCTAACAGTTTCGATGCCAAAACCTCTTCTTGGACATCATCAAGGCGCGGGTCGTCGAACCAACATGAGGTGTTAGACACTCCTCTTTGTAGCCTCATTTCGAATAGCTCTTTTTAATTATAAAAAACAAGAAGAGCTAAGAAGGATCTTCCTCTAGCGCCAATCTATTGCCGCAGATTTTGATCTAAATAAGGAAGGTCAGATCTGTAGTAACGAAGGAACCTCGGTCTCGAGGTAGGATCTTGCACGAAACTCTTTGGCAATGTTGGAGTGAACCTACAAAAAAAAAAAAAAAATCCTAGGCCAGTTTTCTGGCAAAGACCTATGCTCAAGTTAACTTGGTTTTGGCAATAGGGAAGGGAGCTGGGAGAGAACAGAAGCATTTTTTGGATGGAAAAATAGCTTACCTGAGGGACTCCCTGCTCCTGGTATTTATAGGGGAGTCCCAACAGGATATAGCGTGGTGGTTGGCCAATTTTGGAAAGCACACGAGAATTGCGCTAGCGGGGATTGCATCACGTGTGCAAAACATGGAGTGGGCTGAAGATTTCCTAATTTTGGGTCGACCAAGCCTATCTGGCCTTCTTGCTTTATTTGTTATCAGGGCTGGATCAAAATCGAGTTGCAGTCGCGTAAACCAAGGTCCATGGGTTAGTTTGGATAGGCCGAGGTCTCCTAAAGCCGTCGACCGAGGCTGCAATCTTGCCCAAAAGACTAACCGATCCAAAAAGTTGGCTCTGCTTACAGAGTTGCTTGAATGTGAGTATACAATGGAATGAAAAACTCAACATGTTATACCATTCAGTCGGTACATTGAGGGACCGGACTATGTTCTGGTAGCATGGTACCAATCAATTGGAATCTCTAATTCATTAAGCCATTTTTCTACATCATGAGATATTTTCTTTCCATTTATTTGGTTTTTATTCATTGGATGTTTATTTTTATGTCTTGTTACATCTTTTCTAGTAGTTATGAACATCATGTGACTACTACTTTCGCTAATGATAATTTGGTTGAACCGACCAATCATAAAAGATGGCTTAAAATGATTAAGAGCCTTCGTATTATGCTAGTTTGCGGAATTTTCAGTGGACTCGGTGTTTGTGAGAAAAATAATTAGTCCAATGCCACTAGAGATAAGCAATGTTGGCATTATCAAACGTCTCCATATTAGCCGGCTCTTTTTGCTTCCTTATGTCTGAGACCTTTTCAGTACAAGCCGGAAGGCTTTCTTCGCTGTATGCCTTTTATAGCTTTTCATTAGCCACACATATAGGATAAAGTAAAACAGATGACAAAAGATAAATTTTCGGTACAAATAGGTAAATTCGGATGCAGTCAAGAGAACATCCAGACCTGGTCAAATCTTAATTAGGTGATGGAGGCTCCACGATGACGACCTTAGATCCTCTACCTCTAAACTACTTTGATATAAAAAAAAAATTCATGTTATTTAAAAATCTGTAGGCTAACATCAAGTAACCTTGAGACGCTGACCGGTCGCCAAATCTTTTCTTTCTTAATTTTTTATTTTTATATGTAAGCAATCTAAAGTTAGTAGATTTCATACAGCGGCTCCGGATGCGAGACAACCATCGTGCAATCAAGACAAGATTTGAGTGGAGATCCTCCAGACGTAATCCTAGTCTCTCTTGTTTTCACAACTATTAAGGGTAATAAAAAGAACCTTGCCACTTGCAATTATTTAATCATTCTTGGACTACATGGAATTTTGCGTTGCATGTCTCATTTTATTCAGATTGATCAAATTTATCTGCATTGGAAAACCCAAAGAAAAGAAAGAAAAGCCGGCATGTATTTATAATGTGCAGGTATCGATCGATAATTGAACTAAACACATTTGAGTCCCATGCTAGACGGCATCAAGGGTCCCACTGCTACACAAAAAAGTTTCCAGGTATCTATCTACGTTGTCCAGTCCGCATAGCTCCTTCACAACTGGCATGGTTGCAGGAACCCCCAATTGGAATATTGATGGGGAACCTTCAGATTCAATGCAAGAAAGTAACTCCATCCTAGCTGCTCTGATGGCTTCTCTTGTTGCACAATGAACTGAGGCTGCTAGAAGTAATGGTGGCTCCCCAGAAGCTGCAGGAGAGGATCATGGTCAACTATAAAATATGTAGACATCCAATTTTGACAACAAACCACCCAATCAGAGGACGAGTAATTTTTGCAGCATATGTAAGACCTGTAACTGCCCATATCAAAACAAAATATTCTCTTCTTTTTAAAAGGAGTGCATAATTCTGTATTATTATATGTCTCAAAAAATTGAGACATACATAATATTTGAGATATGACAGTTTTCTACCATTCGAAGCTTTTACCCAAACATGCTGAAACAACTAATAATTTTTTGAGAAATAGAGTGATAATGTCATCTTCAGTTTCTTATCCAGAACTTTGCTCCCTAGTACACGCAATATGGATAAAAGCGAACCATCAGACTCAAGTCCCGTTGGAAACACAATAACTAAAACTGGAACATTTATCTGGACAAACCAACTAATACTGGAGGTGAAATTTAGCAAGACTGTTAACTTTTCTGAATGACAACCGTGACCTTAGCCTACCGAGATGAGTCAACTATAGAATATAACCAGTCTCATCAAAATCTTTCAATTATCTGTCCATGGGACAAATGCACTCAAAGGTAGTTAGGTAAATGCTGCGAACAGCATCGGCTTATTTTAAACAGTGCCTGCCTCTTACAATGGAAAATAAAATGATATTGTAAAAAACAGTTTCTCAAATAGGTAATGAATATAGAATAAATATGGGGAAGAAAGAAGGAGATACCTTTCGAGGAGAGAACACGCTTTTGATGATCTCCACTGTTTAGTATCTCGACATTAAACTGTTTTGGGATGGTGTCAATGGTTGGGACCTTGTATGTCCATGTACCATCTGAAACCACCAATCCATCTGCATTCGTCAAGTATTCCTCGCACATAAAGAAACCAACTCCTTGAACAAAGGCACCTTCAATCTGAAGAAGAGAGGTGTGAATTACCATTTTAGTAAAAGCAGATCACAATTACCAAATGTTAGGTCTAGATTCCAATGCAATGTAATAGCTACCAAGATAAATCTCACCTCTTCTCCTATCAGTACGATCTCGGATGTAAAGGAAAAGGATAGCACATTCTCATCAAGTGACAGTAGCTTAACAAGCAGACCAATCACACATGCTCATAAAGACCACCTCCAGTGGTTAAGATATTATTTTTGAACCGCACTTTCAGGGATATGGACCGATGAGCAGGTCAACATGACTGCCAGAATATCTGATTCCTGAATATCTGACCATCAGTATTACCCATATCCTCTCATCGGCTCAATAACATGGGATGGCATCATTCCACCCATATTGGTAAAATTTTATTTAGTTAAACTTAAGATGCAAATTTTCTTCTCTTGAGCATTAAAGTAAGAGTTTACCCAAACTTTTGATGATATATTTAAATGCAGTGTAAGTTTTTGAAAGATTCACAAGGATTTACCCAGCTATCAAGCAAAACTAGCCTAAAATATGAATAAAAGCTAAATATCATTTTCATCTCTAATTGGAATATAGTTGACAGTTCAAAAAATAAAAATATTTTAAAAAAACTGAAACATTCGTTGTCTGGAATAAAGGTCTAACAGACCTGTCCCAAATCAACCGCAGGATTTAGGCTCTGGCCACAATCATAGGTAAGATCACTCCGCAAGATTGTTGTAGCTCCTGTAAGGAGATCTATCTCCACCTGGAATCCCCACCATCCATATCAGATCAATATTTAATATTCATGATTTTGGTATTGAAGTAAGCTGGATGCATAATTCTGAAATTGTTGATGTAAACAGCTGCAAATTGTGCTAACAACAATGCATGGGTTTCGTTGCCAAAGAGTATGCATGGATTTACCTCGCTTACAGCAACACCGAAATTTAGGTAGCTTGTAGAAGCATGGTCTGGGACGAAATATGTACTTGCTGACAAATTGACAGCTTCCAGATTTGCCTGCAGATGAAAATGGCATGGAGCTATATTGAATCAGGAAAAAAAAAGGTTACCAGACCAGTTTCAGTGAGCTGTCACAGTTCATGGACTGTAGATAATAGGTAAAAAGACCTCAGAGAGCTCAAGTCGTACAATGTCAAAGATTGGTTGATTCTACAATCCTGTTTTAATAATCCTGTGAAGCTTAAAATAGACAAGTTACTTGATAATAATTAATGAATTAGTCTCATTTAGCACTTCCCTAATTATAGTGTCTTGTGTCATGATATTTACTGCAGGTTCTACAACATTTTGTATACGCAATAGTTCTCATTCAACAGAAAACAACATATATATATTCCTTCCATTCCAGCATTAGCCTAGTAGTTACGTGATTCTTAGTAAGTTGTGATTCATCTTGAACCATGGTCAAGGCCATGGTTCCCATCTTGGTACTGAACACCGTACCGGTACCATACTATTACAATGTCAATACATAGTATGGTACGAGATAGAGAGGCATACCAAGTATTGGTACAATACAAGACTTCATGCCAGTTTGGTATTGGTACTATATGGTACCAACCTTAGTCAAGGCATTATAAGATCAGCGGGATCAAGAATCTATTCAAGCATATTCAAGAACATAGTGTTTTTGGGATTGAAAAATTGGAAGTGTTGGAAGGGGAGATGAAAAATGATTTGGGGGACAAGAAGTTGATCAAAGTATAGATGGTTATTAGCAAATATTAGAAAGGAAAAAAACAAAAAACAAAAACAAAAGAGTTCTATGAACAGCTTGAGAAAATGAAGGTGAATTATCATTAAGCCACGGATCTTAGGCACGCAATAAAGGGAGTATGTGAAAAGGGGTTCAGTTTAATTTAGATGGGTTATCTCTAATGCTGATAGACAAAATTTGATGTAATTCTAGACATTGACTTCATGATTTTATTAGTTATTTTTACCATCATCATACACACAATGAGTGATGAATCATACAGGCACGTGTTTATTCTAACATCAATAGCGTGCCAAAAAACTTTAGGAGACTTAAACAACGCCAAGGAACACAACTTCCAGCTAACATTTTAGGTGAGGTCCTAGATTGTTAGTAAATTTATCAAAGCAGACTAGCCTATGGCTCGTATGTGACAGGAATATTGCAGCATAAGTCCTCTTGGGGCTGACTACAATCCAGTCATCGTGTTTCTATTTGTGATTGGATCCTTTCCTATCGAGGATGCTAGGACTTAAAAGGAGTGTGTGAGGACCCATGGGGCCAATTGTTTAGTTCTACATCAGTTATGCAATGGGAGGTCTTGGGCATTTAAGCAAGGCCAATCATCCCGATTAATAATTTTTGCCTAGCCATTTTGCATTATGTTCTGGGTCATTGCACAATGTATCATGAAATAAAGAGGATATGAAACAATGGAAAAATATGTAGAAATTATAAGATATGCATGAGATGCTTGGTCATCTACAGCAAAGTTCTGAGACAGGAAGATTAGCGATGCAGAAAGTCAAAAGAAGACCCTTAAAGACAGGCTGCCCAGTGTAACCATGGATATGAAGTAATTTGCTATACAAAGGGCATGACCCAGATAGGGCAAACTAGTCAAGAAGCTGGATCACCCTATTATGAATCCATGTAGACATCCTTCAACAAATGGCTAAAGGCTTGTCTATACTGGTTCTCAAAGATGGACATAAAGGCTTAGGGAGACAAAATTACTGACATATAGCAATTCTGTGAAACTTGAAGTCCTTACAATCAATAAATCAGTTATGGCATCTATTAAAATTGTATATATATATATATATCATCACCTGAGAAATTAGAGTTTCCCATGAAATAAAACTCATTTGTTCTTCCAACCTCTTCTTTAGAGGTTTTAATCTTTCAACCAGGACATTGCAGGAAAGACGAACAGCTTCGCAGCTTGACTCAGATGTGGTGCTGCCAGCGGTCCATCCACCTTGTATCAAACTCAAAGTATCTGCCTGAATAACCCGCACCCTCTCCAAAAGGTACTGACCTCCATCAGCCCATAGTTGTCCAAGAGCAAATGCTACCATCTGCTTCACCTTTGTCCAGAGCCCTTGGCCTATCTCAACCCCTCCAACTTCAACACTGATTGAACCATCATTGAGAACAGATACTTTCCCTGGAGTTGGCCTTAGTGTCACTTTATATATGACAGGTACACAGGAAATCCCACGTTTTCTCCACTTGTTACAACTATTAAACTCTTGAATCATTTCAACATGGTGGTGATAGCTTGCAGATAGAGCTAATTTATCAAAAATTGACGGTAAAGTATATTCAGAAGCTTCTCCCTCACAGCCTTCATAGAACAACTTGAGACTCTCAAAGGTGTGAAGATTCTTTCTTCTAATAGAATTGGCATCAACTGAAAGGGCTGATGCAACATGTTCAATAATAGCTTCAGCAATAAATGATCCTTGTACATCTCCAGGGCTCCGCATGGCTGATTTTGTTGAAACATTTGTCTTGCAAACCTTCACATCAAATGAAAGAGCACCCCAATTATATTTCTTCAATGCTTCTATTATGTTTTGTGGCATTACCGGGCTCACATCTTGAGATATGCCTGCATTAACTAAGAGATCTATATGCAAAGCTGTAACCCTTCCATCAGATTTGAAACCAACAGAGTAATTTATTTTCATTGGATGTCTCCCTCCTGTCACTATTATATCAGTTTTACGATCAAGGTACATTCGAACAGGACGCCGCAACTTATACGCCGCAAGTGCACATGCAGTTGCCACCTTAACATCACAAAATGGCAATTACTTAGTTGCCTTTTTCTGACTTCATCCATTTTATAAATAATTCACATAAATATAAAACAAGTGCTAAAATAAGTTTCAAACACATGGAAGTAGTATTCAATACTCACGAACTGTTACTGAGACTCAAACACATGAACAATATATGACTTAGTGCAAAGTAATAAGCAGTCCTAATTAGTAAAATAAGCATCTGAAGAATGTTTAAAAGGCATATTAGTAGCATGCACATAATAAATCAGAATATATGTGCACAATTAGTATATTAAGACTTTGAAATGAACGAGGCGAGCAGAAACTTGTACAAAATCAATAGAACCACTCAACCACATTGGTTTAAAATAAAAGATATAATTATTTTCTGGGGCATTATTCTAAAAGTGCGAGTGAGTTGCTGTCTCACAAAGAATTAGGGGCTATTAATTAGTGATAGATTTTGAGAAATGGGTGTATATAAGTTTCATTCAAGACTATAAGTAAAAATCCCTTCACCGAATGAGGACATCTTTCCAAATACTTATATATCAGATGAAGGCACAACTTCATGTTATATGAAGTTGTTAGACATGCAGGCCTCTAAAATCAGATGGTTCAATGTCTATATGCTATAAGTTTGATAAAAGTTATTTATTTATGAGTTGATGAAGAAAATGTACATGATGTTTTCCATATATGCTTATATGACTATGAGAGAAACAACAAATACTAAGCAATGAATTTGAGGCAAGAGGCAACATCTGGACAACTACATATCATAATTGCATGCATAAAACAGGAAAAGTTTCAACATATTATGTGTTCCTGCCAAAAAAATCATATCATATTTGTTGCAAAAAAGGCAAAAGATATTGATGATAGTAAGTTTGAGTTCTCACAGGTATTGCTCTCAAAGCCTTCCCACCGAAACCTCCTCCAACTCTTCTTGTAATAAGGCGGACATTGTGAAAGGGAATTCCTAGGCACTTTGCAATTACTTCCTGTGCAGTCTGAGGGCACTGAGTTGAACTGTAGACTGTTATGCAATTATCTTCATCTGGTACAGCTAGTGCTGTTTGAGTCTCCATGTAAAAGTAATACTGAGAACCAAGTTTAATCTGAGTACAATAACTGCATTAGTTAATTGTCAAATGAAACTAAAACAAAAAAGTTGTTTTAACCATAAAACAATACCCATACTACCACATAGAACATAGTAATAATAATTTCATAATCTTCCATTATTGATGGCATGGCTCAAGGTACCGTGTCATGCCAGTACAGCATGTACTATTCCAGTAAAGTACATGCACAGTAGAAGAGGTACATTATTCTATATACCCTGAACCAACCCATGCCAGTGCATGCTATTCCAGCAAGGACTCATTTTGTTTGCCATGAACCTTCCCCATGATAAAGCATGTGGCTGGCTCATGCAAGGCATGCAGTACTTCAATTCTTAATTGAGGCAAAAAAACCAGTAGCACCAGAAAACTTAGAATCATTAGCAAGATTATATTATCTAATTAATCTTAATATATATGAGATAGAGCATGTCTTAAAATCCATTCACAGGGGCTATATAGTGAAAAGAAGATCCAGAAAGTTAAAGTGGAAGGACATTTATCATTAAATAAACTAAAAAGCCTAGCTACTGATTTGAACATCATCCTCTAATTGTTTTACATTGGCTATTTCTGCACCAATATATCTTCTATGGTATATCTGAATAAATGGTATGAAACATCTAAAGTATGCACTTTCAGCAAATTCATTTACTGGTCAACACTAAAAAGTAAATTCATATGCTCTCCACATGTCTGTCATTTGATCAATGTTCTATGGAAGCTCCTAATGAGTTCTATTATCGACATCATTTTCATAGTTATCAGCTGAATGTAAAATGAGCAGCATAGACTTAAATACCTTTGGTCGAGGTGAATTTTTCACAAAAGAAAATCTAGGGACAATTGTATGGTTGACAATGATCAAGGTATATATATACACAATCTTTTTTCATCACTGACACACATTCAAGACATGGAAAAAAATGGTGGGACATCTTGCTTGACACATGCATATATACCTCAGCTGAGAAAATCTTGTGATCAGCTTCAGCCATTCCTTGGGAGAAATCACCAACTTGTTTAGGATAAACAAAGGGAGGGATCTCGAAAAAACTGGATTTCCTGACAGCCTCTTCAACTGATAGAATGGGTGCTTCTAAATTTTCTGTGCCGTAACTAACATCTGCTTGCTTGGCACACATGTTGGCAAGTCTCTGCGTCTCTGCAATCTAACCAGATATTCAAATAGCCTTTAGACATGATTCCGGGAACACACACAAAGTCCAACTGAGCTGTTATCTCTCTTTTAATAAGTACTACAGCAATTGAACCAAGCCACGATGAATATTTCAATATCACATAAAAGAAAAGGCAACAGAATAGTAAATTAGGATAACTACTTACCACAAGACAAAGTGGCTGACCAGCATATTCAGTAAGAGAACTAGGAAATAATGGTTCAGTTCCAAACATAGCCATAGAACCAATATTCTGTCCTCCGTTTGGAATGTCTTTGAAAGAAATAACTGTGATGAGTTTTTTTGATGCCAAAGAAGACTTGAAGTTGATGCCCTTTATATGAGCCAAAGGTCTTGTGCTATAAATGAATGCACCATAAAGACAATCTTTTGGGGAAGGAATGTCATCCACATATACTGCTTCACCTGCATGATTACATCAAGTGATTACCATCATGAGAGAGGCATAATTTAACTCAACACAGATAAACACATAAAATATAATAAATTAGTTCAGACAAACAATAAGCATGATAAAAGTAAACTGAAGAATATGCAAATGAATTGTACAAAAGTCAGGAAAATGGAAATATTTGAAAAAACAATTGAAAAGGAGCATCAGAAAATAAAATCTTGGCTGCAAGGAAAAGACAGTTGATGATAGTTCCCTAGAGCCACTTATCAAGTTTTCAAAGGGACAGGAATCCTATAGGATATTATGCACAGACACACAGAAATACATATACATACATACAAGTCAAAGGAGAAAAATGTCAAAAGAAAAAACTTCCTTGGATGAGACCATAACTACAAGCAAAAGAAACAATTACCAGTGTTTCAAGCAAAATGGAGTCCACCATGCCGGGCCATGGCCATAGACACAAGTGTGGATGCATGGGCATGTTTGGGGTTCACCGGACCTGAGACCCTATATATTACTTCTTGATAGTATTGATTTGGTTTTTTAACATTTTAATGTCTCTCAATTGTCTTTAGTGATTATTCATATTTTTCTTATGATTTTGACTAGCTATTGGAGCTTAATTAGCCCAATAAAGCTAGTTAATTCTTTTGACTAGCCATTTATAACCATTTATAGCTGTTGGACTGGTGTTGATAGGTCTTTGATGGTTGAGTTGCCCTTATTAGATCATGATAATGGGCCTTGATATCTTTGACCCATTGAAACCATTTCTAATCTCTTAGATTTCTCTATATAAGCAAGGTTGGGTAATGGCTGAGATTAATCTCCTAGATTTCTATATAAGAGATGTTAGGCCTCTTGAAACCTTAATGGCAGAAATACAAAAAGGCAAAGACCTATAGAGTGAAACCCAATACCATGTTCCCATTATTTTCTTTTTTTTTCCTTTTTCCTGGTTAACCTAAAGGTGCATCAATGTTAGTTTTGTTGCAAATCTGCTAGTGCACCAACACCACTAGTGGAACTTAGATTCGTCGTATCGTGCAAAGAAGCTGAGCCTAAACCATTTTCTTATGAGAGTGGTAGGAACTTCTCTAAAGATGGTTCCTAGCATGCCTTGGATCAAGGTTGGAAAAACTGGTGCTAACAAGCATGCCAGTCAGTGACTAGTACAATACAACACCAGTCCATACCATACCGAACTACAACATACCAGAACTACAGGAAGGGAGAAAGAGAGGGCCGGAGAGGAAGGGAGAGAGGGGCAGTGGTAGGTGGATTTGGAGATCGTGGGGTGGAGTACGAGGAGGATGGTGAAGATGGTGAGTAGAAATCGCCATCTAGGGACTCTAGATCGAGAGGATTAAGGGATTAGGCCTTGAATATTTGAAGTGTGTCAAGAAGGGGAGGAAGGGGGAAGAGAGGAAGAGGGAGTGAGGGAAAAGAGGGGGCCATCGTCAAAACCATTTCAAGAGAGTGTGAAGGCAGTAGGACCCTAAAGAGAGACAACTTATCAAGGCTTCAAAGAGGGGAGAGAAGAACGCTTGGCAGCATCAAAAAGGGGAGAGGCACAGGTCGATGAACAGGGGGGAGAGAGAGAGCACGAGCGAGAGAGATTGCTCTTAATGAGTCTCAAAGCTCCAATCAAACACGTGGAGAGGCTTTTATAAAGGAACCAACCCAAATGACTAAACCATCCCAGGCCAACATCAATTTGGTTCAGTACAAGCCAACATCAATTTGGTTCAGTACAGGCTAACCTGCCTGGTTTAGATTGGTTTGGCATTCCCTACCTTGGATCATATATTGTTTTCCTTTTTATTTTCTATTATACAAAGATGCTAATAAACACTACAGCTCAAGCTAGTATGCACTACAACACAGTTTATACATACTTTGACACATGCTGATGTTCACTTTAAAGAAACTAGCATAGACTACAGTACACAACTTTGTTCATCCTGATACACATCACAACATACCCTTAGTTTGTCTTTACTTTTAGAGACTTGTGATAGTGTACTTGTTTGCATACCTTTCTTAACAAAAGTTAACTTTTAAGAGCACTTGTATGCAATGTTTATATCCCACTCCATGAAAACTCTTAGGGCTTGTTTGGGTAATCTAGCAAAATTTGGGCTAAATTTTTTGCCAAATTCATGGACTGAGAAGTCCATTCAAGCATGGCCTATATCGACCCAACATCCCCCCGGCACAAATCCTACAAGAAGGAAAAAAGACCATCATAGGCTTTTTTTAATTCTTGTAGATTAACAAGCCCACAAGTTCAGATTTAGGCTTGGGCTTTGGCAGGTGCCGCAGGTCTTTAGAAGATTGCAGCCTGAATAGACCAACAAGCCTGATTCCTATAGGATATTCTTATTAGAATAACCAAACAGGCTCTTAGACATAAAAATCCTTTTCAATATTTCTTGAAAAAGATACGCTTAAATTTTGCTAACAAAAATGGGTTTCATACCATATTTACTTAAGTTGGACAGTATTCCCATCCAAAATTAGGTCTACATGACCCACAAGATGCTACTCTACTCCACAGCTATAATGTTAGGTCATTCATTGTGATGTTCATCTTTAGCTTCTCATGAATCATCACTGCTATGCAAAAGGCATATATCCTCAAATTTCATATCACTAGACTTTTTTTGTAATGAATCCCAACGAAGAATCCCGGAATCGGTACCGGGACCTATACCGGCATTGGGCCGGTATGGTAGCGTATCGGTACCGTACCATATCCAGTGTCGATACGGTGGGCGTGCCGGTCTTTTTCTCTTTTTTAAAGGGTTTTGGATTTTTTTTTGTTTTTTTAGGATTTAGGCCTTAGGATTTAGTGTTTAGGATTTAGGGTTTAAAGTTTAGGATTCAAGATTTAGGATTTAGGATTTAAAAAATACTAATACATTAATTCTAATTAAAATAAGATATAAAATTATAATTAAAGTAAGATTATCAGTAATTAATGAAAATGAAAAGTAAAATATAAATATAATTATATACCAATATTTAGAATCGGATCGAGTATCGATGGCCATAAATATTGAGATCATTTATATACTGTGGAAGAAGATCAGTAAATCTCTCTAATCAGGCAGCATGATACTCCTATAAGCTCATCCCATGAGATATGCATGATGGATCATAACTCATCGCAGATCCCTCACTAAGATCCTGACTCTGAGAGATATCCAGAGACTGATAATATAGCTGTGCAGGAGCCCATCCAAATATACCAGCAACAAAATCAGATCTGTAAGATGCTTCAAGCTGCATGGGATAATAACCACTAGAAGATGATGTCTCGGATGCACTATATGGACTATATGAATCATAAGCTACCGGTAACTACGAGTAAGAGGATCCTGAATATGAGGATGATCCTGATACATCCATGGATCCTACTCCATATGCAAGAGCTGCAGCTGCATCGTGTCCCAAACAACCTCGCGGAGCCCGTCGCCTATACAGAATCATATCATCATGGGATCTATCAGCTGATGCACCATGGTTTGTATCTTGTGTAGCATGGCTAAACTGCAACTCACCAGTGAAGTAAAGATAAATAGGCGGCTGCAACTCCTATTCTCTGGCCCTTCCTTGATCACTAGATCCTCCACTATCTGAAGAAGCACTAGCATCACTCTTTCTGGTATCTGAATCTGAATGAACTGAGTGCTCAGTTGAGATGCAACTGCTTTTCCTTTTCCTCTATCTCTGCATCGAATAAATGGCGGGAAGGGATGATGTGATGTATATGCTAGAGCCTTGTGAGAAATATTGCTTTTTGTCCATTGTTCGGCATCCACCCCAACGTCGCTAGCTACAAAACTAGTTGGTCAAGGAGGCGATCCTGGCTCATCAAGCTCTGGCTCATGCTGCTGATTCATGACCCATCCAATCATTGGATCTTTATCCTCATCAACATAAGTACTTGCAGTAGCGGAGTATTTCAGTTCAACTTCCTCCTGGATCACTTTAGCCTCAACCTTAAATTATAATGTATATAAACAAGATCGTTGAGACATTTCTATTTTAGATGATTCCTCAACTTGGAGTGGATAAGGCCAAATGTAGATCAGTTATACTCATATCCACTAGATGACACCGTCTGGGAGAAGATCTTGACTACAAGAACTTTTAAATATTTTACAAATCCACCAAAATGCACCCACTATTCAGCTGCAAAAAATATTAAATCATTTAAAAGTTTAGATTCAGCAAAATTAAAAAATAAATGAATCTAATATTAGACTTAGTACTTAGTAGTACCTACCAGGATTCATCTTTGACTTACTTCTGACGACTACATTGGATCCAAAAGAATCTATGCCCTCCATAAAAAATTATCTGAAAAAAAAATGTTGTTATCATGTGTTGTTAAAATTAGTGCTAATAAAAATTATTCAACAATTTTAACCTAACTTATTTCTTCTAGGCACATAGCTACAATATCTGATCGGGCTCCATCTTGTATATAACATTGCATAGCGCAGACATAATCTATTCATCCATGATAATGTCTGGTATGGAGTATTGAAATCTCGAATTCAGATAGTAAGCTGCATATGTATTTTAAGAATTAGTCAAGTATACTTGTACAAATATAATTTAATTTAAAATTTTAGTGAGTTCATAAATTACTGTGTACTTGCTAGATACAAATTCGAATTCATTTGTTAACTCCACCATCCATCAATAATCCGGATATACTTAATAGTATATGCTGGATCTGTCTCTTGAATCTTTTTCTTTGCTCTTTACATCATGTAATACAGGAAGCCCATCTGAGCATCTCTCAAATTCCACGACCCGAAGTATCTCATATAAAGGCTTGATAACCTCCACTATCCTCTCAGCCCACTGTCAGAACGTGTCTCATTACTAAATTCTCGATATTGCTCCCCTCAATATTTGTCCTGGCATATCTACTATGTTGCCACTTCTGACTGACAAACATCTGATGCAGCTCTACTTTCTTGCCAAGAAAACTATTAAGTGCTATATAATTTATAGCAAACCATGTGATACCTGGTCTCAATATTTCTTTCTCAATAAAGCTCTTCATCAATGATAAGATCCATGTATGGTTATAGATGAATTTGTTGATAGTTTGTGCTAACTCAACTGTCTTCTGTACCCTACAATTTTTTTCAATATCCATCAACATGAAGTCAATACTATGTGCAGTACAAGGGATCCAGAAAATATGCAGTCGCCACTGCATCAAGATATGCCCTGTGATCCTGTACTATGGTCCATTATCTGTGATGACCTACATAACATTTTGCTCTCCCATTTGATCAATCTTCTCCATCAATCTAAGGATATACCTGCTACCGTGCACCTGATTTAAAACATCAATAGACTTATGAAAAAAATTTTCATCATAATAAGTCAAGAAGTTGATGCTCCATCTAGTAGGACCAATCCAACCATCACACATCACTATCAATGCATACACGAATCACTTGCTCTGATAGAAGGCAATCCAATTTTCTAGCTCCTTATTACTATCCAGAAGCTGATCATAAATATCCCTTAATCCTAGAGAATTTACACCTACATTAGCAGCCTGTGTAAATGAAATAGCAGAACAATAATATGGATTGTCTGTTGCGTGCGCTAGGATATGATTGAAATGAAACTAGAATCCAATGGCCCGCCACATATTCTTCTTTTTATCATTTTTCAGTATGTTGTCAATCCTCTGTTGCTTGAAATCTTTACTATGAAGGGCATGTGGATCGGCATCATGAATAGTGGCTTCTACTGGAATGTTCCTAGAAAATTTTCTTCTACTGCCAAATACTTCCATGGAGTAATACGGCCGGTGCCTCTCCTAACGAGCTCTGACTGAGGTCCTCCTAAATTGTCTCTCTCCTCAATACTTTCAGAGCCCGATCCTGATCCCGACTCAAAAGTTGATGGCCCAAATCATTATCTCTTCCTGGCCATCTTCTCTAGCTGCCCCTACTTATACAAGTTCACCTGAATGGCAGCCTCCATCTGTGCCTCCTCATCAGAAAGAATAAATACTCTCTCTGACTTCCTGGAATAATAAAAATGTGGTTGTGCGACTCTACAGTCCATCTCTACCTTCTTTTTTGATATTCTTTCCTTTCTTTCTTTGAAATCAACAAAATATTTTTTCATCAATTGATGAACCTCCTGTGGATACTGTTGGCATGCAGATACATCAAAAAAGCTGCCAGCCAAGTGCTACTTTAACCTCGTTATCTCACCACCTTTGAATTCTACATTGCACTATTTATACCTCCAATAATGTTAACCCGAAGCATTTCTCCATACAACCAACCAATGTCACGTTCCGGATCCTTCTTCCTCCTCGATAGATCCATTCCTGAATATTTAAAAAGCATGCAAGCTCAATAATTATGTTCATTAATTAATACTTTATTAACCTAATTTTTTTATTTTTTATTTAAATAAATATTTTTTATTTTTAGATTTAAAAAATATAAAATATATTATTAAAAAATAATTTTATCTTAGATTCATGTAGGATCCTATCATAAATGCTACATATGTTTTTTTTAAGATATTGAAAATGCATTAAAGGCCATTTTTTCTTCAATATTAAATCTAAAGCACTATTCATAAGATGCATCAAAACTTGGATAAATCAACACGAAATTTATAGTGAAAATAGCTTACGAGCTCTATAACAATAATCTATAATTATAATTTTTTTAATTAATTATTTTATTTTTTAATAATTTTTTAATCTAAAATTAATTTTTAATTTAAAAAATTATATACTTAACAAAAAAAAAAGTCCCCCAACCCTACCATAAGTCCACAGTAACCAAAGAAAAAAAACTGTACCGGTCCGAACCGGTCGGTTCGGCATGATTCGGACCGGTTCGCACCAATTTTTTTTTTTAATTTTGGAAACATAGGAAACTAATTTATTGGACCGAACCATGCCGGTTGGCCGCCGGTCTGGTTCAGTACGCTCTGAACCGGCCAGTACGGCACGGTTCAGAAATCCTTGGTCCCAACAATCTCTCTCCCTCCAAACATGCCCCCTCATGGCACCCAAGAATCCCCAAAGAATATATGAAAACATGCCCAACCAAGTAGCATTTGAAAATCTAAGCCTTCTACCTTGCCTGACTTGAATTAAACTCTCACACTAAACTCTTGGCTACCTTTTAAAACCTCTCTCTAAACTGTCTAGATGTCGGGATTTAAAACCTCAGCCCAATCAGTATCAGCTATTCTCTTCACAAAAACCTAACCTTGATAGTCCATCGCTACAAAGCACCCTCGTTATTACCTAGCACCAAAGAGCCACTAGTATTGACCTATCATCCAGTCTTGTAGATGCAAAACTTTGAAACTCTGAACAGATATGCATTCTACATTTTCACCTATAAATTTTGTAAAGCAAATGTCTGCACCTTGTGGATCCGATATACTCCAAATAACCAACAACTAGCCAAAATGCCAGGTATAAAACTCAAAATGACAGGAAGACTATAGAGATATTTAGTTGACTGAAAAAAAAAAAAATCAAAGGCTGGACTAATTACATTCATATGCAAGTTTGAGTCTCTTCACAAATGCAGATTTAATTGATACTTCACAAGTGACATGAAAAGCCCAATTCATTGAAATGCTTTTGTTAATTGTCAAACACCAATATCATGGAAGTGATCCCAGTTTATGCAAAAGCGTTACTATTACATGCAGTATTGAAGACGATAAGAAAAAAGGAAAATTTTCTTTCTATGTAAAGAACAAAAAAAAGAAAAGAAAAGTCTTCCAAGTGTCAAACAAAGGAAAGATGTTGATGATGATGATAAGTTCATTAAAGAATAAATAAAACAATATACCAGAGGCTTGAATTTCAGCTCCAACTTTCTTAGTTGGTTCACCCACTGGATAATAGTCCTTGCTAAATTTCATCGTCTGCTTGGACAATAAAAGTGTATCACTGTTGTCAAATTGACCACTATTTGCATAAGTTGATGCCTTATCAGGTGAAACATGAACAGGTCCATTAAAACTGTCTGTTGCATAATCAGCACTAGCAGCAGCATTAAATACATCTACATGTATATTCTTTTTAGGTTCTACCAAGTCCTTAGCTAGTGGATGAAGAAAATCAAATAGAAAAGAAACAGCCAGACTTGATCTGTAGGAGGGATGTGGAGTGCCTTCTATTGGTATAATAGTTTCCCTAAGCAATCTGATTGCATCAAGTAGAACAGATGCAGTAACAGGTTTACCCACTAAAAAATTCTCAACTTTCCTTGCTCTGATAGCATATTCACCCCCATAAGCACCAAAAGCCAACCGTAGGTTATCTATAACAAGATCACCTGATATTTTATCATAGGAAATCTGAGCTAGAAAAGCAGAATTGAGATAAGCCACAGCATTTCCAAGAAGGCGAGGGGCTGCTCTAAATGTTTCAAATAGCAAATGGTATTCTTCTGTAGCTTTAGAACCAATAGATTCCTTAATCCCAGAAGATGCATTGATAGTATTATTCCAACAGGGAATACATATGCTCAACAGTAAAGTTTTGTAGTCGCATGGAGGCCTCTCTAAGAACTCCTCCAGTGTAAGAACTAGTCTTTCTGAAGCCATCTGGATACAAACAGTTGAACCAGCAGCGAGAAGTATTGTAGCAATGTCCGAGGGCAATTGACTCCTCTGTGCCATGATCAGATTTCCACCCAAGCTTGCTGTATTTCGAACAAACTGTGAAGCCACCTTATTCATATGATCAGCAATTTTAGCAAAAACCAATCTTTGTGATGAAAACAACTTGCATTCAGAGTCTTCTTTCAACACTTCAATAGCCCTAGAAATTGTTATGGCTGCTCCAATTTCAATGCCTTTGTTGTTCCTTTTGATTACTGAGAGCTCTGGGATCCCTCTCAGATCAATTATTTTGTCATACAATTCTAGTTCCTTGTAAACACCAGAACCAGTGTTGCCAACAACCATCTTAACACGGCATGCACTAAATGTCTCAGAATTCAGTAGTCTATAAAGCCCATCAACACTATTAGGGGAATACCAACAACCCTCTGCCAAGCTTGTACAATCAGAATTATTCAAGGCATCCAGCGAGGATTTAACTTCAGCTTTTAAGTATTCTGGAAAAGTGCAGACACCATCACGGCTGTGATATGGTAATCGGGCAACAAGTGCATCTTTCTCCCCTTTCTTCCAAAAAGAATTGAGGCCCAGATCTTCCAAATCAACATCAGCTGCAAAGCTCTTGCAAGCATCTAAGATGGGTCGATAACCAGTACATCGGCATAGATTGCCCGCAATAGCCTTCTCTGCTTCAGATGCTGTAAGCTTCGAGAATCCATCTGGAGGCTCAGGCCTATTAGATTTATCTGCATGGACAAGGGCAGAGAAGAGAGACATGCACATGCCAGGTGTGCAAAAGCCACATTGAGAGGCATGAAACCCAGAGAACCTCTTGTGGATTGAATGAAAGCCATCATTGCTGTTTCCAAGCCCCTCAGTGGTTGTAATGGAGCAGAAATTTATGCTGCAAAGAAGTGTGAGGCATGAGCTCACAGCAAATTCTTCCACTCGATCATGTACTGGGTCATAAGTTGACAGAAGAATGACACAAGCTCCACAACCACCTACAACAAGTGGTAGAAGAATGAGTAAACTGATCCAATCATCATTAGCAAAATCCTATGTCATCTTTTTAAATATCATCATGTATCTACAAGTAATTAAGAAAAATCCAACAACAGCACCATTCTAGAAACATTATATAGCTTGCAAAATCATGAATTTAATTTTTTTACTCTAAATGTCATATATCTGTTCTTCAAATAAAACAAAGAGTCCATAAATTTGTACTTGAAACAGAATTATTTCAGAAACTTATATTACTTCTAAACAAGCAGGCAACTGAAAATTTTAACTACACATGACATCAAGAAAAGTAAATGATGAATATACAGATAACAATCTTAAAGAAAAAAAAAAGTCCAACAAACACCAAACCACAGTCAGCATATATCTACAATTGATTAAAAAAAATCCAAGTACAGCACCATTCTAGAAATCTTATATAGCTTGCAAAATCATGAACTTAAATTTTTTACTCCAAATGTCATATATCTGTTCTTCAAACAAAACAAAGAGTCCACAAATTTGTACTTGAAAATTGAAACAGAATTCTGTCAGAAACTTATATTACTTCTAAAGGAGGAGGCAACTGAAAATTTTAACTACACATGACATCAAGAAAAGTACATGATGAAAATCCAGATAACAATCTTAAAGAGAAAAAAAAATTCCAACAAACACCAAACCACAGTCATAACAGGTATCAAAGCAGCAAATTTGACAAATTTATGCTCCAGGCAAGGTGACCTACTACCGAAACAACAACAAAACTTATACTTGTGCAGTGGTCAACACCTTTAAAGCATGACCAAACTTCCATCCATGAAAAGCATCATATCTTGAAGCTCAGAACAGTGATATGCAACGAAAGAAATAGTAATCTATTACATAAAATCAGGAAAAGTTCCAAGCTTTCTGTTTGGATTGAGAGAGTATGAGAGAAAAGAAGAGAAAGAGAGGAGAGAAAATAATGACAGATGAATTGTTTGAGAAATTCAGGAGTACCATCACCGGCCTACAAAACCTGGACTTCTCGCAATTGGAAAACTGTGCCAACCAGATGAGCCAAGGCTAGTTGGCCTAGAGACAACTGAATAACATAAAATTGTGAGCAAACTTTTATCAGATAGTGGAAATTCATTAAGAAATGCATATCGCTTTGTACAATAGCAGGAGCTAACCGAGATTTTTAACTGCCCAGGAAATGCAAAAGAAGAAATAAAGAAAATTCAGAAATCAAATTTAAAAACAAATCCAAAAATTGCCAAACCAATAGGGGTGAAAGTGAAAGTGGACCGGATAATATCCATCCGATCCATTTTTATATCTGAAACTATCCGGATATGGATGGAAATTTGTGCATCTAACTAATATTTATATCCTGTACCTATATACATCAAAGAAAAATAGATATGAATATGGATAGACAGCTATTCGATTCGTATCTCAATATCTGATTCTATTTGTAACTCTATAATTTTATATAGCACTTAAGAACTTTTAATAAAAATATATAACCACATTAGCATGCTATTAATTTTATTTAACATCCACTTACTCTTTGATTCTAAGATTATAAAATGTAATTACCTAACTTATATCCATATTTGCATCAGTATTATATGCATGTTCATTTAAAATAAATATAGATATAAATTTTTGTATCCCACTAATATCTATTTGGAATATGGATATACTAATATCCGATCCATATCCAGTCAGGTTTCAGCCCAACAAACCAACATCGTAAACAAAAACTCATTTGACAAACTCACACACCAGATAAGTCACCTCCACATTTCTATATATTTGTAAAATTCAATATCTTTAACCACGTATCAGTAATTAACCTAGCTAAAATCCATAAAGATAAACAAGTAAAATATCACAGCTTTTCTTACCCTGGTAATGAAATATCCAATCTTTAAACAGAACCCATCTCATCCAACAAAAAGAGGAAAAACAAAATATCTTCAAAGAGGGAAAAAAAAAAAAAAAGAAGCAAAAATCCTCACCTTCTCCACAGCCGAGCTTCGCTCCTTTAAAACGGGTTTGGGTCCGCAGGAACTCGAGCAGCGTGGTGTTAGGGTCGACCCTCGACAGCTCGAACCTCTCCCCGTTCACAGCGAACACTAGGCTCCGCTCCACCGCCTCCCTCTTCTCCGACCCCATGGCCTCGACTTCCTCATCCGGAGCATTCGAGCCTCCGATTTTTATTGATGGCTAGGACGAGGTCGACCGCTATCAAATTCGTAAATGTGGAATCTGCGTGGCCGTCGAGAGCCCAGAGTAAATGATGGACTAAATAAAGCGTAATCCAGCAAGAAGTGAATAGATTCGATTTTCCGGATGCCATTTTAACTTTGCAGCGGGCCCGGCAGCCGCCCACTTCTGGCGAGTGACGACGGTGAGGGAATTCTTTTTTCCCGGAGTAGGGAGAGGTTTCACGTCACTTCTGGCGGGTGAGCTGGTGCTCATAGCGTTGGGATACACGTACACGTGCCAGCGTATAGGCGTTGCGGGCTTTTTTCACTTTTATGCATAAATATATAAAATAAATATTAAAAAAAAAAAAAAGGGTACACTATCATCTCGAATGACTTGACGTCATGCAGTGCGTCTTTGCTCCAAATCTCCATGTTACTAGCTTGCAAAGATTATTTTAATAATGAAAAAAATTCATTTTCGGTACAATATTTCATTCACCAATCACGGATGTTAATTAAAACAGATAATTTTTGTATTCAAATAAATCTTAGGCAAAACTAGTTCAATAAGGGCATTATAATTTTGTTATAATAAAAAATAATAAGAGTTGAGGTTTGTCTTTAGATTTTTTCAATACAATGTTATTGAAACTTGATGTGAATTGTTTGATATGTTGTCTATATATACATTGAAGCATACATCATTACCTTTTATAGTTTCCAAAGTTGAGGGGAAGCCTAAAGTTAAAGAGGAAAAATGAAATGATGTTTTGCCCATGATGACAAGAGCACAACTAAAAATAATGATGTGGCCCTGATTCATTATACCGTTCAAAAGGTAGATTGCTAGATTCTTAAGATATCAGGACATACATCTTTTCCTTTATACCAAGTTAATTAGAGTTCTATTATTATTTCAGCTACGACAATTGAAACATAAAATAAGTCAATTAGAAAGTTGTTGAATGAATGATTTTTATGAATATAAATTATTTGAATATATAATAAAATTAATAATTTATTGAAATATATATTGAAAAAGTTTTAGGAAACTAAAATTATTTATTAAAAATTTTATTTAATTATCCAAGTTAGGACTAAAAGATTGTAAGTTTGGAAAGTTACATCCCAAAAATCAACTCTAAAGTTTTAAAAAGGTGATTTGGAACAAAAAAAAAAAAAAAATCAAGTAGCACGATTTACGAATTGACTCTCTTAGTCTAACTTGCCATGATGGTTGGAACGAGAATTTGAGAGGCATGTCTAAGGTCATAAAGAGGATGAGGAACGAATAGCAAAGGGAGGCACGTGGAGCCTATTTATAGTGTAGTTTACTAAGAAATAAAGATAGGATTCCTATTACTGCTAAAGATCTTTTGAGTAGCGTGAGCGGGCAAACAAAGTATTTGAGATCATCCAATAAAAGGAGATGCGTCGCAGAAGCGTATTGTTGATGCTAAATCTCCGTTGATCGGATGGAGTGGTTCTTCCGCTAGATTATCATCGACCGGAACCTGTAAAACAGATCCCTGACTGGAGATTTTCCGACGGGGACACTCCGATGCGAAAGTCAGAAGAAACTCAGGCAGCAGCAGAATAGAGAGTTTTTGGAAACAGAGAGGGAAAAGAGAAATTTAAATTGCAGGAATCAACCCAGCTTACCTCGAGTGTCTCCTCTTATCAGTATTTATAGGCTCCAACGTAACTACTTACGGTTATAAAAGCTGGCGAATGTAACAACTTCATAACTGTAAGTAGTGGCGGTCAGAAAATCAGTTATTTCGGAGCTTATCTGATCTGAGGATTTCGATCATGTGGGTGATTGCAATAACTAGAACAGGGTTGGCCATTCTAAGATTGACAAGACCCACATGCTTAATAAGCCTCTCTTTTTTAGAGTGGATCCGAAGTGAGCTCAACATTCCCTTTAGTAGCGCTCCTAAATGGAATGTTAGCTACACACTTTAGAGAAGTCTTTTTGGAAATAGCGAAAGTAAGCACTTACAGTCCAGAAAATGAGATAATATGCTTCTCGAATTATATAGAAGGAATAAAGCCGAAGATATTCACTTAAAAGGCTAGGTCTTCGGATCAAGGTGGCAGCATGAAGTCGAAGACATAAGGTTAATAAGCTTGGTTTGAAATCATAGATATAGAGATATTAGGTGTGGTCTTCGGACTAAGATAGCGATACGAAGCCAAAGACAAGGCTAGAAAAACTATCTTCTGGGTCAAGATAAGGATACAAAACTGTAAATATCAGACATGGTCTTTAGACCAAGATAAATATACGAAGCCGAAGATATAGAGTTAATAAACTTGGCTTCTGGATCAAAATAAAGATACGAAGCCATAAGTATCAGACATGGTCTTCGAACCAAGATAAATATACGCAGCCGAAGACATAGAGTTAATAAACTTGGCTTCTGGACCAAAAGATACGAAGCCGAAGAGATAGAATATCCTTTTGTAGATCAAAATCTTCATCAAGCCCAGTAGATATTTTTCTTGGTATGTTGATTTGACCAATAAACCAAAAAGAAAAAATTGAAATTGGTTCAGAGAATGACTCAATAATTAATCGAAATAAAACCGGGATATCATAACAGCTGCCCCCCACTCCCAAGTTCGAAATGATTTAATTTCAAAAAATGGGAGTACTTGAAATCTATCGTTTAGCGGCAAATGACATACCATGATGACGTCAAACCCTGGCACGTCTTTTCACAATAACTGCTTGGTTGCGCGAGAGATGTGGAGAAGACACGTGTCATCGCCTCATTCGCCATTTCAAAAGAAATGTTTCGAATTTGGAAAACTTTGAGAAATCTTTTTAGAAAAGAGTTTTATTTTACCAAGGCTGGACACTTGGCAATCATCTGGAGGTTGATCACAATTAAGAAGTCATCATAGCCTTTCATGTCATTTCACGTGGATCGCAGCCTCTGCTTCATTAATGGATGATTTTTAGGAAATCGTACCCACGATCGAGGCTGTTGATACGGTGCACGATCGAGGAGATTTTCGAAGCATCTCGAAACCGCGCAACTTCGCCTATAAAAAGGAGGAAAGTTTCAGAAGGAGAACTTTCTTTGCATCCGCATTCCTTCCTCCTGCTCTATGCTGCGATCCACCATTTTTGATCCTCTCGGAGGTAGAAAATTTTTTCCTTATCTCTTTTTTGTTTCTTTGCAATGTCAGAGCCTTCTAGGAGTCCTTCTCCTAATAGAGGCTCATCGGGGGATGAAACCAATAGGGAACCATTGGAAAGGGAAACTGATAGGAGTTCACCGGGAGGTGGGACTGGCAAGGGTTCGCCGAGAGGTGGAACCAGTAGAGGGAGAAGTTATGGTAGGAAGAGAAGCCCGGAAAGATCACCTGATTCCGTTGCTAGTTCTTTTTCACTTGCTAAGATAGAAGATGTTAGGCGGCGTTTTCACATTCCTCGGAGCTTCAAAATAATCCTCCCAAAACTCGAAGAGAGGGTAGATAAACCTCCCATGAATTCAATTGCTATATACGAAGACCACCTTAAGGCTAGTCTTCGACTTCCACTCCACCCTTTCTTCGTAAAAATCTTTAACCTTTATCGAATAGTTCCGGCTCAATTAACTCCTGATAGCTTTAGGAACATTTGTAGGTTCCTAGTCCTTTGCAAACTTAGGAACATAGAGCTGAAGACATCCCTATTCACTTCTCTGTTTATGTTGAAAAGGGATTTCCACAGTAAAGGATGGTGGGTCACAGGTCCTCGGCCAGGCCGAAGATTACTAAAAGGGACCCCAGTGCAATACATGGATGGAAACCTTGCTCTTTCTTTGTATATTATATCCATTGGGGTTTCAACACTGACTGGCAAGCTCCGCGTTTGGATGCAAATGCCAGAAAAAGAGTTCTGAAAGTCGATCTCGAAGATTTCGAAACTCTGTCAGAGCCAGAAATTCCTTTACTTAAAGAATTGCTAAAGGAAGAAAACCTTCATCGAGTTCACATCAGCGAAGTCCCAGCACTAGGTATAGAGATAGCGGTCTTCGGATTTTCATTCCCTCCATCTTTCCTTTTCTTTCCTTTGTTTTTATATGATGAAATCTTTTGATTGCAGGTGAAAGAATAAAAGCCTCAACTTAAGAAAGTTCGGCAGGCTTCTCGGAAGAGGGCAGTGGCTGTTCCAGCGACATCTGAAGTCCGCAAGAAAAGAAGGGCCGAAGAGGGTTCAAACACTCCTCCGATGAGACCTACATTGGATGAAGGGATACCACCTGTTTCTCCAAGTCCACCTGAACCCGCCATGAGTCCATCTCCGAGGAGGCCTCCTCCGAAGAGTCCTCGATCGATGCTGACTCCAGATCAGCGCGACATGACATTTGACAGGGAGTCCATACTTGCAACTCCGAAGGAGAAAAGAAAGGAAAGATCAGCATTTCGATCCGAAAATAACCCTAGGTAGAATGCCTCTTCGGAAGGAGGATGCAACGTAGACTTCACTGTCTTTTCGGATAGGGAAGGCTTGGAGAACCCTGAATTGGCCAGAGAACTGATGAAGGTACACTTCTTTCGAAAGATTGGGACAAAACTAAGTCCCGATGTATTGAAGAAATCTCTGACTCAGTGTTCTCAGCAGCATTGAAGGTAAATATCTGATTGCATTTTCAAAGCATAAATTTGTTGTTGCTAACTCCTTAATCTATTAATGCAGATAATGCATGACATTACTGTCATGGAGGAAAGCATCTTCGACTTCAGAGATAACTATAAGGGAATGAAGGAGAAGGTGAAATCGACTGAAATTGAAAAAGCAGTAGCCGAAGAGCAGAGATAGGCTATAGAGGAGAAGCTTGCCCAAAGCGATGCCTTAGCTCAGAGCTTGAAACCTGAAATGGAGAAACTCCAATCGAAGAACTCTGAGCAGGAAGCAAGGCTCAAGAAGAGAAAAGCTAAGGTTCAATCTCGGGAAGCTTTGCTTAAGGAAGCTCAACAGAAGTCGATAGAAGCTGCTGAAAAGGTTCACTCTTTAGAAGATAGGCTAAAGAGAGCAGTAGAAGACTATAAAGCGTCTTCGGACTTTGAGAATGAAATGGTTGAAGCCCGGTCTTATAGTTATAATGGAGGCTTCAATGATGGAGTGAAAGAGGTACAAAACCACTATCCGGATCTAGATCTTTCAGGTATTCAATTGTTTGATCTTGATAAATTCGGATCACAAGAAGGCCCTCCTATAGCAGCCGAAGAAACATATGCTCCGGTTGACCTCACCCAAGCCGAAGAGGGTGATTTGTAACTTTTTCCTTTTTCTTCTTTTTTTGGAAAAAATCTTATCAATGAAAATCCTTTCCAATAAGAATTTTTCTATGAATGCATATGTGAATGGGTGAGGATTTTTCCAAGTGTAGGGTCTTCGGATAATTAAGAACTCTGAAGTATATAAAATGATACCAAGTCTTCGGACTCAGGATTATAATCTTTTAAGACACAGAATTCCCAAATCTGATCCAAGATTATATCATGTTGGACAATAACACTGGAATAAGAATGATTTGGAGACTCCAAGTCTTCGAATTTAAAGATGCACTAAGTCTTTAGATTTAAAAGAATTCCATAGGATTGAGATAAAAGAGTACCAAATCTCTAAATAATAATCAAGTCTTTGGACTTGAGAATACGCTAAGTCTTCAGACTTAGAAAAAAAGAATACCAAATTTCCAAATAAGAATCAAGTCTTTGGATTTGAGAATACGCTAAGTCTTTGGACCTATGAATAATTTTATATAATTGAGACAAGAAATAATCTCTTAGATGAGAATACCAAGTCTTCGAACTTAGGATAATTCCAGATAATTAAGATGAGAAAGAATGTCATCTTTAAATGAAAATACCAAGTCTTCAGACCTGATAAGATACTAAGTCTTCGGACTTAAGATAAGATGTACCGTGCGGGTCACCTTCATCTCTATCATGGAGGAAAGGTTGATTAACCTTTGGTATTTTCACGAGATAGATCACTTGGATCACCTTTATGCCTTTTGATCAATAATTAAGATAGGCTGATCAGGCCCACCTCGACATTTAGTAGAGTAGATCACGAAGATCATTCTCATACCTTTTTTGTATTGGAATTAAGACAGGCTGATCATGCCCACCTCGGCACTTCGTGAGATAGATCACGGAGATCATCCCCATGCCTTTTTGATTAAGATGGACTGGTTAAGCCCAACTCGATACTTCGTAAGATAGATCACGAAGATCATCCTTATGCCTTTAAGAAAGAAAAATTAAGATAGGCTGGTTGAGCTTACCTCGGCATTTCATATGGTAGATCGCGGAGATCATCCTCATCGAAAAAAGTAATTGAATTTTTTCCTTTGAACCTCTTCGGGACATCCTCCTCAGCTTCAATATCCCATGCTGATGAGCGATAAAGCATACCAATATTCCAATCAGTTGGTTTTTGATGTGGCAGATCGGCTTCATCTGAAATCCTTGGCAGAGCTTCTTCGGGCTGAGATTCTGGGCGATTGACATATTTTCGTAGATATCCCCTCTTTATCAAATATTCAATAGCATCCCGGAGCTGAAAACACTCTTCGGTGTTGTGGCCATGATCTCGGTGGAATCGATGGTATTTGATTTTGTCCCTTGCTTTTGCAGATGTCTTCAGGGGATATAGCCTCTGAAAGTATTTTCTTTTTCAATCTCCAGCAGAATCTTCTCCCTGGGCAAGTTGAGGGGTGTATAGGCATCGAACCAGTTGTTCTGCTGTTTGGATCTGGGGATGCGCCTAAGGACTAAAGCGTTGTTAAAGGATGTTGGCATGTTCGGTCCTCTGGCACTCTTCTTCTTAGAAGGGTATCTCCCTTCTGCAAGTCTTTGGCTTGCCGCTTACTCCTCGACAGCAGCAGGCTTTTGAGCCCTTGCTAGCAGTTCAGCATAGCTCGTTGGAAACCTTTTGTTCAGGGAAAAAGTGAACTTGGACGATTTCAAGCCTTTCTTCAAGGCAGACATGGCCATATACTCATTCAAATTTGAGATTTCCAGAGTGGCCGAATTGAAGCAGTGTACAAATTCCTTCAAATTTTCTCCTTCTTGTTACTGAAGAAGAAACAAACTATCGGTATTGCGCGACATCTTTTGGCATGTTCTAAAGTACGAGACAAACTACCGCTCTAACTCAGCAAAAGAATGAATTATCTTCGGTGGCAGGCTCGAATACCACATTCGAGCAGATCTCTTCAGAGTAGAAGGAAAAGCAAGACAATAAAGAGCATCTGTTGCTCCTTGCACCATCATATGAGCCTTATAGCTCTCCAGATGGTCGAGAGGATCTGAAGTCCCATCATAAGCTTCTAACTGTGGGATCTTGAAGTACCTGGGGATGACCTCATCCATAATATGATCAAAAAAAGGGTGCTGGGAGTTGAAGGTGATGACCTCATCGTTCCTCCTCAGATCTAAAATTCTTGCTATCTATGCTCGCATAGATTTGAATTTTTCTTCGAATTCATAGTTGATCTCTTTCTGCCTAGCCCCTTCTGGTACAAAACTTCTAGAAGAAATAGAGGGAGATCGCCGGACTCTTTTCATTCCACCATGATCCCCTGCTTGTCGATCTGGTGGAGAGGCATAGCGGTCACGAGATGACCGGATCTGTGAGAAACTGTGGGTGATCTCTTGATGTTGATCTTCCTCCTTCTCAGGTCGATGGCTGGACTGCGGAACCAGCGGTGGATGCTGCCCTTGGCTGTAGCTTCATGCAAGTGTTGAACCAGTGTTGTCAAGGCTTATACCCTGTTTACAAGATTCTCAAATTGCTGCTGTCTCACCATTATCATAGGAGGCTGCAACCCCTGATCTGCTGGAAGATCACTCGCCAGAGGTTCGTTTGCTGGAGCATGTTGCTCCTGGTTTGTAGATACATTCCGAACCTTCCCTTTCGCCATTTCTGTTTAACGAAACTCTCCTTCAAAGCAGATGAAACAAATTTACTCTTCCCCTACCTGGCGCGCCAATCTGTTGATACTGAATCTTCACCGATCGGATGCAGTGGTTCTTCCGCTAGATTACCGTCGACCGCAACTTACAAAACAAATCCCTGACTAGAGATTTTTCGGCGAAGAACACTCCGATGCCAAAGTCAGAAGAAACTCAGGCAACAGCAGAATGGAGAGTTTTTGGAAGCAGAGAGGGAAAAGAGAAATTTAAATTGCAGGAATCAACCCAGCTTACCTCGAGTGTCCCCTCTTACCAGTATTTATAGGCTCCAACATAACTACTTACGGTTATGAAAGCTAGCGAATGTAACCACTTCATAACTGTAAGTAGTGGCGGTCGGAAAATCAGTTATTTCGGAACTTATCTGATCTGAGGATTTCGATCATGTGGATGATTGCAATAACTAGAACAGGGTTGGTCGTTCTAAGATTGACAAGACCCACATGCTTAATAAGCCTCTCTTTTTTAGAGTAGATCCGAAGTGAGCTCAACATTCCCTTTAGTAGCGCTCCTAAAAGGAATGCCAGCTACACACTTTAGAGAAGTCTTTTTGGAAATAGCGAAAGTAAGCACTTACGGTCAAGAAAATGAGATAATATGCTTCTCGGATTATATTGAAAGAATAAAGCCGAATATATTCACTTGAAAGGCTAGGTCTTCGGATCAAGGTAGCAGCATGAAGCCGAAGATATAAGATTAATAAGCTTGGTTTGAAATCATAGACACAGAGATATTAGGCATGGTCTTCAGACTAAGATAGCGATACGAAGCCGAAGACAAAGCTAATAAAACTATCTTCTGGGCCAAGATAAGGATACGAAACCATAAATATCAGACATGGTCTTCGGACCAAGATAAATATACGAAGCCGAAGATAGAGAGTTAATAAACTCGGCTTCTGGATCAAAATAAAGATACGAAGCCGTAAGTATCAGACATGGTCTTCGGACCGATAAATATACGAAGCCGAAGACATAGAGTTAATAAACTTGGCTTCTTGACCAAAAGATACGAAGCTGAAGACACAGAATATCCTTTTGTAGATCAGAATCTTCTTCAAGCCCAGTAGACATTTTCCTTGGTATGTTGATTTGACCAATAAACTAAAAAGAAAAAATTAAAATTAGTTCAGAAAATGATTCAATAATTAATCGAAATAAAACCGGGATATCATAACATGTATGATCCCTAGGAATTTGAAAGGTTATGAGCAAATTGTTGAGGATAATAGTGATAGTTCAGCAAATGAGCAGTGATTGGTCAACGAATTAGAACTATGACTACGAGATCTTCACCAAGGGATGATGTCACAAACATTCCACCAACCCGTTAACTATTAACTAATGATATGCTCGTGGGTGTTGTTTGTGGCACATCTCAATTACAAGCTGTGGGCAATAAGCAAGCAACACATGGACATAAATCGAAGAAACACTAATGCCAAGATGGTAGCCTAGTTGATTGGAGTCTTGTCTCACAACCAATAAATCACGAGTTCTAGGAGCCTACTCGGTAGCTATGCTGAATTTATCCCCTATCCCCTTTTTTCAATAAAAAAAAATGATCGCCTATCCCTTTTTTCTATTATGACATGATGGAAAGATGGGAGTCTATGGGGTAGCTACCGGATTTATCTCCTATCCCTTTTTTCAATTTAAAAAAAAATTATCCCCTATCCGTTTTTTTCAATAAAAAGAAACTAAAATGGGGTCAGAAGAAATAAAAGTTACATAACCCTTGGTAATTTAACAGGTTCGATCGTAACAACCCATATGGAGGTGCAAGCTAAATCAATGGGACTTGGCCATGATATTAGTCTCAATTAAAAAATAAAATTTAAAAAAAAAAAGAAGGGAGTTAGAAGAAATAAAAGTTATACGACCCTTGCTAATTTAATCAATGGGACTTGGCCATGATATTAGCCTCAATTAAAATAAATAAATAAATAAATAAAAAGGAGTTAGAAGAAATAAGAGTCACATTATCCTTGCTAATTTAACAGGTTCGGCCGTAACAACCCATATGGAGGTACAAGCTGAATCAATGGGACTTGGCCATGATATTAGCCTCAATAAGCATGTTACAGGAATGAGACTCGACCATGATTGACAACAACTTATGGAGATACAAGACAGGGGATATTGGTTTTATTCAGCTTGTGATTTAGTTCATGGTTATGCCATGCATGGAATCATGGAAGCATAACTCTTGTAACCACCGGAGATTATGACAAATATATACTTACAGTAGTCGGCGGTTATTTTAGATACTTACACTAGCCGGCGGTTAATTTTATAGTTGTTATGTATAAAAATAAGTGAAGCATACTTTGAATATACATCAACGAATATAGTTTTTCTCTAATTTACTATATCCTTACCTTAACATGTTCTTAGATTACAAATAAGGTTTTATAATACGACTACCATTAATAGTTCACTAAGCCAATCATAGCTCTGGCTACACCCTATCCAACCCAATCCCATTTCTTTCTAATGATTAATGTGATAGTACTGAAAGTCCATAAATGTCCAAGCTCCTTGTCCGATGCTGTTTAAGTCATCTTTATTTAATTATCTTATTTCTGGATAATCTAACTCATTCTAGAGGACCACTATATTCAATGTCAATTGCATTGACCACCAAGGAGTAGAGTTGGACAGGTCCATGAGTGTGATATACAATTTTGGAAAGCCAAGTTATAAGCTAAATTTTTAAAAATCATAACTTGATCATATAATGATCGATTGGGATGATCATTCTTTAAAAAAAAAATTGAACTTTTTAAGATCCACTCTGTCCCCACCTACTAAGAGGTCGACACCTCTAGAGATCATGCCCAAATTCTATCTTTTAGGCTTTGATATGGGCCGATCAAATAAAAAATATCCTTTTTGAGAAATATTTTGACCAGGGATATTTTCTAATCTTAGAAAAATTGCATAAAGTAATAGAAGACATAGTTGATATAGAAGTAGAGATCTACTGATTTTAGTTTTTTTAACACTAAAACTGGATCGAATACAGATCAGTTATCAGTATATCCATATCCATATTTATTTTATTTAAAAAATATAGATATATATATGGATATTAGTTATATGTAAAAACTCATATCTATATTTGTTTAAAATAGATATGGACACTAATAGGATTTTAAAAGTATGAATACAAATACATAAATAAGTTGAATAATTAAATTTTATGAGCATAGAATCAAAAATATTACTGAGTACATATTAAGTAAAATTAATAGCATGTTAATGTGGCTGTATATTTTTTTTAAATGCTCTTGAGTGATATGTAAATTTAAATAAGATTACAAATATAATCAAATATTTGGATATATCCATATTTATATTCATATTCTTTAATAGATATTGATACATATACAAATAGTTGTCTATCCATATTTATATTCATTTTTCTTTAATAGATATGGATACATATATAGATATTAGTTGGATGTTTAAATTTTTATCCATATCCTAATATATTTGGAATGAAAATGGATCCGGATAAATGTTATCCGATCTAACTTTCATCCATAATTTTTTTCATGATTATTTCTTATGTGGCAAGACTGCTGACGTGGAGCACACCTCAGATCCGGCAGGCAGATATCGCCACATCGGATTTCTTTCCCAGCTCCTTCGCCAGGTGGCTCCCCAGTGGTCGAGCCCACCTCGGCCGAAGTCGAGCTTCTTCCAGCTTCTTCGCCAAGTGGCTTCCCAGGGATCGAGCACACCTCGGCCGAAGTCGAGCTCCCTCCAGCTCCTTCGCCAGGTAGCTCCCTAGGGGTCGAGCCCATCTCGGTCGAAGTCGAGCTCCCTCCAGCTCCTTCGCTAGGTGGCTCCTCAGGGGTCAAGCCCACCTCGATCGAAGTCGAGCTCCCTCTAGCTCCTTTGCTAGGTGGCTCCCCAGGGGTCGAGCCCACCTCAGCCGAAGTCGAGCCCGTTCCTTAGAAGCATCACGAAAGGGAAAAGGTTGTCAGCACCAAGTCTGCAATTGAAGCTGGCGCACGCAGTACGACGCATCCAATGCGACGCTCTAAAGCTAAAAAGGTGCACCTACCACCGTTTGCACCATTCAGGGAGAAGTGCCCTGATCGAAGCACCAAGTCCTACAGCCGGCTATCTGCACCACCTACAAAGAGAAGGCCGCATTAGGGACCTCAAATCCAAGGGCGGCTGCCCCCAGATTAAGGTCCTACTAAACTTCCCCAACCATGATAACCCATCAGAAAAACAAGGGTTGCCACGTAACTCCCTACTATAAGGGGAAATGACATCAGGAGCGCGGCCACAGATGCCATTAACCCTCGAGCACCCCAAGAGGAGGAAGATCGAGGCAAGAAGGGGAGAACCAGCGATCTAAAAGGAGGACCCAGCGGGCGAGAACAAGGTAAGCACGAAAAAGGGTGGAGAAGGAGAGACAAGCAACGAGAAGGCTTGAAGGCCATCCAAGAGACTCCTAGAGAGAGTCCTCACGGGCACAGCCTCCCCAGCTCGAGTCTCGCTCCTCTCCTACCACTCCTACTCAATCTTTTATTGAATACTCTCCTCCAAGCATGGTGACCGAACAGGAATCTGTCTTGGAGGATCTGTTCCTCTTTACCGTACGTTGACTTGATCATCAGAGTGCCCCTACTGGAATCCTCGACCCGGGTCTCTAACTTTGTCTTACAGGACCAGGAACTACTGGATTCTGAAAGACGGGACCGAGGTCCGGTGCCACATCAAAGCTGCAGGCCACGACGGTGAGGACGACAACATATTGGCACGCTAGGTAGGGGGATAAAGCCTCTATCCGAGCAAGCTCCCTGTAATTTTGAAAACAGCTCCGCTTGAAGCATGGTGGTAACTCACGCATGAGAAGCTTCCACTAGCCGAGCAGGGGATGCCCCTTCCCTTACGGGCCCATGTAGCCCGGAAAGGAAGCGCCCCGCTCTAGTACAGCCACCCCCAGCAGATGCCCAGTACACTGCACTCACCCAGCAGATTCAGGCACTGGCTGTGCCTTGAGGCAGCTGCAGCACCAGCAATGCTCCCTGGTCACCCAGTCGCAGCCAAGGATCCCTGCGGCCTAAGACGCTGGCCTCCACGGTAGCCTGCGCTCCATCCAAGGCAGGCCGTCACATCCGCGGGCCACAACTGATCCCCGAGGGAGTCACCAGACCCCCGCATAGAGAAATCACTCCGGGTCGGCTGACCAGTAAAGCCAATCCCCGGTGGATGGCAACATTATCATCAAACACGGCAAACACCACCGGGTCAAGGCTCCCCATCGCAACCATCTCCAACTGTTAACCCCACCTTCTCCAGCAGCCTCAGTAGAAGGTTCCACTGACAAGGCCATTCGGCGCATGGCTGAGCAGTGCTTAGAGGAACAAGAGCGCAAGCTGGCAGAGCTCTCCTGCCAGTTCGCCAATATGCAGGGCTCCTCCAAGGAGCCAGCAAGCTATGATGCCTGATCCCCTTTCTCCCAGGAGACCCAAGAGGAACCGATCCCAAGTCGGTTCCACATGCCTCAGGTGGATCTCTATGATGGGACCACCGATCCCCTGGACCACTTAAAGAGCTACAAGGCTCTCATGAGGGTACAGGGAGCGACATATGCTCTCTTATGCATCGCCTTCCAGGTAACCCTCCAGAAGGCCGCTTGAGTCTGGTTCACCCATCTCGAGCCCGATAGCATCGACTCCTTTTCACAGCTGAAGTGGAGGTTTGTGGCCCACTTCGATGCCTATCGGAAGGTACCACGAGAGGTGGATAGCCTCTTTTCTATCAAGCAGTAGGATCATGAACCCCTGCGGGACTATGTGACCTGCTTCAAAGCTGCCGCTCTTAAGATCTATAGTTTGGACGAGCCCGTCGTCATGTTGGCATTGAAGAGAGGGCTCAAAACATCCTGCTTGACCTACTCCTTGGATAAGAAGCCATCGAAGACATACTCCGACCTCCTTCTCTGCGTCAATAAATATATCCGCACCGAGGAGGCCGGCCGTACTAGAAGGGAACTAGACGGGAAGCCCTTGAAGAAGCCGACCCCAAGAGAAGCAACCGGGATGCGGAGGCCTAGGTCATCCATGGGCTTCTGGCTAAGGTCAAAGCCGAAGGATGGCCCCATCCCGGAGGAAACTTTCACTCCCCTCCTCGCCCCGAGGTCAAAAATCTTGATGGAAATTGAGGACGAGCGCTATCTACGCCGACCTCTCTCACTGAGGTATTCGAGCAGCCGTGACAAGATAAAGTATTGCCATTTCCACCATGATCATGGCCACGACACTGAGAACTGCCGCAGCCTCAAAAGGGAGATTGAGGACCTGATAAGGAGGGGGTACCTTAGAAAGTTCGTGAGGGGCGAGGTTCCGACGGAGAATCAACCGCTTGCAGCTCTTCCTCCTATCCCTGCAGTCGACAACCGACCCACCAAGAAGCATGTGGGTATGATATGTTGGGGGATAGAGCACACCCATAAGAGAGCCCGGGAGGGAGAGAGTATGGAAAATGTACTCCCCTTCATGAAGGGGAAGGGAAGCAAGGAAGAAAATATAAATGATGATGCTGTCGTGGTCGAAATGACCATTGCCAAGCATCCTGTAAAATGGATTATGGTCGATAGTGGGAGCTCGACTGATGTCCTTTTCTATGATGCTTTCTCTTGGGTGAACTTACCTTCTGATCGACTAAGACCGGTGCACACCCCTCTTGTGGGTTTTATTGGAGATTCTATGAGAGTCGAGGGAGAGATCACTCTTCTCATCATGGCCGGATCACCACCCTGACAGAGTACGGTCATGATGACCTTCACTGTCGTTAGGCACCCATCACCTTATAATGTAATTCTTGGTCGCCCTGGGCTCAACTTGTTTGACACGGTCATATCCACCAAGTGGCTGTTGGTGCAGTTCCCGACCCCCTACGGTGTGGGAGAGATGAGGGGGCACCTCAGGCCGTCCAACATTACCTTCAGGCCATCCCCGATGCCCAGAGCACCAAGGATGATCCCGCTATCGACGACCTTGACCAAAGAGCTCAGGACCCTAGGGGCGGCCCCGTCGAACGCCTTTTGACATATTCCCTAAGCACGGACCCGCTGAAGACGGTGCAGATAAGAGCCTGCTGTCGGAAGAAGAACAAGCTCGCCTGCTCAGTTTTCTTTGAGCGAATGTGGATGTTGTTGCCGTCCTTGTCGCCGCGCCCGTGCCGAGGATCAGCCGATCCTCCCTGACCGCCTGGCAAGGGAGCCCCCCCTTCCTGCGGGAAACCTGCAACAAAAGGGTTAGAGGACCCTGGCCGGGGATTCCGGCGAGGGGGCTCCGACGGTCAAGTCAGTAGACGACGAGGAGGAACAGACTCTCCCTCCCAGGCCCTCTAAAGGGTCCCAGATTTGGAGAGTTAACTAGTGAAGGGAAAGCGCCGGGGACCGGAATCTCGGCTGGGCCTGCCTGCCGAGCTCGCATCCAGTATTCCCCTCTCGGGATCTCTGGTTTCTTTCTCGGAGCGAGGCCTTATGCCGGTGCTTCCTCCTTGTCCCCAGGCTAGTTGGCTTACCTTGCAGTCTCCGGATTCTTCCCTCTTTATTTCCCTCCATCGTGTGCCTGTCCTTTTCCTCCTCGAAAACTCCTCCCCCCTGTCTTCCTTTCTTTTTCCTTTTTGGTGAAGGAGGCCAGGCGGCTTTCCGACCTCGTCCGCCGGGCCCAGCAGGGAGAAGGCAAGGACAAAAGAGAAAAGGAGGGAGGGCGGCGCTGGCAGAGCGGCCAGTCGTCAGGCCTCGGGCTTCGTGAGAGTGCTCTTTTCCCCGAGCGTGGGCGCCATCCGTTTACGGGGCCTGTTCCGTCAGGATCGGATCTCTCGACTGCGGGACCTGTCGGGCCAGTGTAAGTCACGTTCCGCGTGCCACCGCCCTCCGTACGGGACGCCGTCTGGGGTCGGTACGGCCCGAGGGATGGCCTCGGGACCCATCGCTTTCCCCGGGGGCCTCTCCGTACGAGCGGTCTGACTTCGGCTGAGTTGGACCTGTCTCCGGGGGCCGACTGGCGAGAGGCGAGAGGTCGGCCGACCTCGGCTTAGGTGGACCCCTCCGGGGCGGACACCTGGCGAGGTGGCAGAAGATCGCCTGGCTTCGGCCGAGGTGGACCCGTCTCCGGGTGGCCACCTGGCGCAAGGCGGGGGGGTCAGCCGGCCTCGGCCTAGGTGGACCCCTCCTGGGTGGACACCTGGCGAGGTGGCAGAAGATCGCCTGGCTTCGGCCGAGGTGGACCCATCTCCGGGTGGCCACCTAGCGCAAGGCGGAGGGTCAGCCGACCTCGGCCGACCTCACCCGGGGCGGACTCCTCTGAGCCCGGGCGCAGATGAGTCGGTGGGGGAACTTCGCGCCGAACTCGACCTCGGCGGGAGCTGTCTGCTCCAGACAGTATCGGGCGGTGCGGTCTTGCCGACCCCAACCTTGAGGACGTGGCGCTGATTCTGGCAGGAAAACTCACACGTGGCTCGCTCGCATTCGGCGATACCTGAGCCGGGCCACGTCACTGTCACGGCTGTAACAGTTGCCCCCCAGCCCGCCGTTCCGTCGGGGCATCGTAGAACGGAACGTCGGGATTAATTGCTGACATGACGTGGAGAGGCGAAGATCTTGCATCATAATTAGCACGATCTCCATTCGTCGTGGCTCGATGCGGCTGAAGACCTATGGGGAGTCGCCACGCGTCGTCTACTTGCCCGCAATCAATGCGTCACTTCGGGGCAGAGGTCGTTACTCTGCTAACGAGGCGTCGGTGTCGGGCGTGTGCCCACGTGGCGACCATCCAGTGGCCTGAGGCGGAAAGATGGGTACGGCTGCTGTCGGCTGAGTTTGAAAGGGAGGGGACTTTCCAGAACGAGGCCTTTTCCGTTGCTTCGTGGGCGGTTCGCTGCAGGCTAACAACTTCTGCTGCTCGCGCCCGTCTGTGCATTTTTGGGTAAGTGTCTTCTTCTCCTTCTCTCTCGTTTCTTATTCAGCCCCCTTCTCCTTTCCTTCTCCATGGCGCGTCGTCGCCATGTTTCTTCTAACCCGGACGAGGCCGGTCCATCCCGGCCGAGGACTCCATCTTCTTCCTCCTCGGATGAGGAGGTAATCCTGGAGGAGGTCCGCCGGCGCTTGCAACCCGGGGGTATCACTATTGGCATCCCCAGGGGGGTCCGGTCCCCTCCGGTTGCGCCTGCCGTGCCCCTCCGTTCACTCCCCGCCTTGGCTTCTCTTCCGGCTCCGCCACTTCCTCCCGCCGGTCCCTCCGGTCATGCCTCTACCATGACCGAAGGTGATCTTTCTCTGCTCCGGGATGCCTATGGCATCCCGGGATCTGTCCGTCTGTTTGCTCCACGGTCCGGGGAGCGTGTCACCATGAGTGGCCCCGGCCGCATTGCCTTCTACGAAGATTTCCTCCTCGGGGGTCTTCGTTTTCCTCTGCATCCTTTCTTCCTTTCCTTCCTCAGCTATTTTCGGCTCGTCCCGGCCCAGCTGGCTCCTAACGCCATCCGGGTCATCTTCTCTTTCATCGTCTTCTGCCATTTCCACGGGTTTGTTGCCCGTTTTTCTCTCTTCAGGGCCCTGTTCACCCTGAAGAAGTGCTCCACCAATGATGGCTGGTGGTACATTTTGCCCCGGCCTAGGTGTCTCCGGTTCGACCTCCCTTCTTCGGTCAAGGGATGGAAGAGCCGGTTTTTCTTTGCCTCGGTCGACGACGTCGACTGGGCCTGGAGCGAACCGGACCGATCGCCGAACCGGAATTCCCGAGTTGAGCCTGCGGACCAGGAGTCTTACACCCAGCTCCTGAGTGACGTGGTCCCGGCGCTCGAGGTTCTGCTCTCTGAGCAAAATCTTTTTGAAGCCGGCATCAGTCCCATCCGGGAGACCGGTGAGATTTGGCCCCGCATTAACTTCTGCCCCCCCCTCTCTTTTTAAGATTGAACCGTCTAACCTTTTGATTTCTTCACTTTGCAGGGATGAAGTTTTTCTTGGAGAACCTTCTGGAGGGAGCAGCCCAGAGGGAGGTCGTCGACGTGGACGAGCCCGTGGCGAAGAGGGCTCGCACAGAGACGAGCCAGGAGGTCGCAGCGGCGACCGTGCCCGGCCTAGCTGCTGCTGTTTCTCCGCCCAGACCTCCTCAAGGCGGCGCCCCTGGCATCTCGGCCCCACGGCCTGGCGGCGCTGCCGCGAGAGCTCCGGCGCCCGCCGCTCTGCCCACCGCCGGGCCCATTCCTGTCAGCAGCCCAACGGCACCGCCAGTGGCGACCGCCGGTCCGTCGGCTGCAGCTCCAGCAGAGGGGGCAGCTGTCACGGGGATCGGCCCGAAGGGCCCAGCGCCGGTGATCTCGCACCGGGACTCGGTCATCCTCGACCGAGGACTGGCGGAGAGGGTGATGGAGTACGCTTCCACCGCCCGGGACCGCCGAGCTCGGGGCGGCCGAGATTATGCGGATGCGCTGCTCGGCATCCTGCCCCAACTCTTCGCGGTAAGTCTGAACTTTGACTCTTCTTTTCTCTTCCAATCCGAGGCCTTCTGCCTCGGTACTGACATGTGTTATTTTTGCCCTTGCAGATCGGGAACGACGTCCTCCTACTGAGGAACTACCTCGTAGGGAATGCCAAGCGGGACTCCGATCGGGAGCAGAAGCTTGGAAAGCTCGCGGCCGACGTGAAGGACTTGATGGACAAGGGGACCGAGCTGCGAGCTGAGAAGCAGGCCCTTCAGTCCGACCTGGCGCGTTCCGAGGAGCGGAACAAAGAGCTGGAGGCCTCCTTGGCGAAGGAGCGGACCTCCAACCAGCGTCGTACTGAGGGGGACGCGGCGGAGAAGGCCCGCCTGCAGGCCCACTCTCTGTTCTTGGAGCGTCAGCTGGACGAGGCCCGGCGAGAGGCGGCCGTGGCGAAGGACCGGAGCTCTTACATCAACGGGCTCCTGGAGGCGGCGAAGCGAGAAGCGCTGGAGGCCGTCCCCAAGTTCCGGGCCTCCGACGAGTTCACGTCGGAAGTCCGGGAGGCCGCCGTGGACTCCTTCCTGAAGGGGTTCCGGATGTGCCGGGAAAAGATGGGGGCCTTCTTCCCCCAGCTGGACCTGAGTGGGGTCGTCGTCGGCGGCAGGAAGCCGGGGAGCGAGGGCAGGGTCTCCGGCACGACCCAGGCGGCATCTCAGGCGACACCTGCAGCACCCCCGGCCGATGACGCCGCGGCCCAGACACAGCCCCAGGAGCCGGTTGTCGTGGAGGTTGAAGAGGTGGCGCCCGCACCTCCGACGGACGGCGCCGATCCTGCGCTCCAGTGACCGTCACCTTGTACTTTTGCTTTCTTTGTCCTTCTTTTTGGGGAGTCCCGGCCTGTCGGGGCTCCCAGTTTGTACTGAGTACCTGTTTTAATGAAGACTTACTTTCTACAACAACTTGTCTATCATCTTTGGTTCTTCTTTTTCTTCTTCTTTGTTTGTTCCTGAGATGTCGGTCTGGGATACCGGAGGCAACTGCGGGCCTGGTCCTTCCACACTAAACCGAAGGACGGGGTTCGCAGAGCCGTGTCGCGGCAAGGTAAGAATCTTGAGCAGGTCCGACTTTGGGCTGCCTCCGTGCCTGCGCGGACAACACAGTTCCTGCACCATCTTCCGGGCCGAAACTCGGGATCTTCCGGACTGAGCTCGATGCCGCAGGCTTTCTTAAACCTTGCGCGGCTCACTGAGCTAAGCTCCGGGCTTGCGCGGGCGAAGCGGATTCGGCGCCACCTTCCAGGCCGAAGCCCAGGATCTTCCGGACTGAGCTCGATGCCGCAGGCTTTCTCAAACCTTGCACGGCTTGCTGAGCTGTGCTCCGGGCTTGCGTGGGCGAACTGGGTTCGACGCCACCTTCCAGGCCGAAGCCCAGGATCTTCCGGACTGAGCTCGATGCCGCAGGCTTTCTCAAACCTTGCGCGGCCTGCTGAGCTATGCTCCGGGCTTGCATGGGCGAACTGGGTTCGACGCCACCTTCCAGGCCGAAGCCCAGGATCTTCCGGACTGAGCTCGATGCTGCAGGCTTTCTCAAACCTTGCGTGGCTTGCTGAGCTGTGCTCCGGGCTTGCGTGGGCGAACTGGGTTCGACGCCACCTTCCAGGCCGAAGCCCAGGATCTTCCGGACTGAGCTCGATGCCGCAGGCTTTCTCAAACCTTGCGCGGCTTGCTGAGCTGTGCTCCGGGCTTGCATGGGCAAACTGGGTTCGACGCCACCTTCCAGGCCGAAGCCCAGGATCTTCCGGACTGAGCTCGATGCCGCAGGCTTTCTCAAACCTTGCGCGGCTTGCTGAGCTGTGCTCCGGGCTTGCGTGGACGAACTGGGTTCGACGCCACCTTCCAGGCCGAAGTCCAGGATCTTCCGGACTGAGCTCGATGCCGCAGGCCTTCTTGTTCAAGTTAGAGAAGAATGTTTGAAGTGAAGAAGCTTTGTTAGAGAAACTGGGAGCCTTACATTACTGGTAGTACATTCTCAGGTTCGAGGGGTTCCATGTCCGGGGGAACCTGGCACCTCCCAATTCTTCCAAGTAACATGCTCCGTGAGGGAGGGCTTCTGCTACCCGATAAGGGCCTTCCCAGTTGGGTGAAAGCTTGCCGCACTCTCGTGGCTGGGAGGCTTCTGCACGTCGGAGGACCAAGTCCCCGGGACGAAAAACCTTCGGCCGTACTCGGGAGTTATAATATCTGGCTACACGTTGCCGGTATGCCGCCATTCGAATTCGGGCCTTGTCCCTTGTTTCTTCGAGGAGGTCTAGGTTGAGCATCATCCTGGCCGGGTTTTCTGTCTCGTCGTATTGTTCCACGCGCAGCGTGGGTATGCTGAGCTCGATCGGGATGACTGCCTCGGCCCCGAAGACGAGGTTGAATGGGGTTTCGTCAGTAGCCGTCCTTGGGGTGGTGTGGTATGCCCAAAGAACGCTGGGAAGCTCGTCGGCCCACCTGCCCTTGGCTTGGTCCAGCCGCGTGCGGAGGCCCTGAAGAATGGTCCTGTTCGTGACCTCAGCCTCCCCGTTGGTCTGGGGGTGCGCCACCGAAGTGAAGCGATGCTTGATGCCGAGGTCGTTGCAGAAATCTTCGAACTCTCGACAGTCGAACTGGCGTCCGTTGTCGGTGACCACGGTGTGAGGGAGGCCAAAGCGGCAGACGATGGACTTCCAGAAGAACTTGGCGACGTTTGCTTCGGTGATTCTTGCCAAGGGTTCGGCTTCGACCCACTTTGTGAAGTAGTCGATAGCCACTATCAGAAACTTCCGCTGGCCGGATGCCGGCGGGAATGGGCCCAGGAGGTCCATCCCCCACTGGGCGAACGGCCAGGGGGCTGAGAGCTGAGAGATCGGGTTGGAGGGTTGCCGTTGTACCGTGGCGTGACGCTGGCACCGGTCGCACTTCTTCACGAAGTCGGCGGCGTCCTCCTTCATCGTCTCCCAGAAGTAGCCTTGACGAAGGGCCTTGTATGCCAATGCCCTGCCCCCCACGTGGTTCCCACAGATGCCTTCGTGAATCTCCTGGAGCACAAGCTGGGCTTCTGTGGGTCCAATGCACTTGAGGAGGGGATAAGAGTAGGACCTTCGATACAGCTGCCCGTCCATCAGGACAAACCGTACGGCCTTCTTCCTGATGAGGCGAGCCGCGTCTCGGTCTTCCGGCAGAATGCCGCTGGTGATGTACGCAGCGTACTTGTCCATCCAGCCGGGCTCCTGGCTGACCTGATGGACCTCCGCCGGTACTTCAAGGCTTGGGACTTCGAGTCGCTCCACATGAGCGCGTCCCAGCATCGTGTCCGGCAGGGTCGCCAGCCGAGAGAGGGCATCCGCGCGGGCGTTCTCCCTGCGGGGGATATGGAAGATGTTGAAGCGCCGGAACTTGGACGCGCCCGCCTTGACGAGCTCCAAATACCTTGCCATCTGGGGGTCGTGAGCGACGTACTCCCCGGACACCTGCCCCGCCATGAGCTGGGAGTCAGTGAAAGCTCTGAGGTTGGTCACGCCCAGCTCGCGGGAGACCCTCAGTCCGGCGAGAAGTGCCTCGTACTCTGCTTGGTTATTTGTCGCGGGGAACTGGAAACGGAGCGCGCACTCGGCGACGACTCCGTCGCCGTTGGCAAGGATGAGCCCAGCTCCGCTCTCGCCGGAGTTTGAGGCTCCGTCTACATGGAGGATCCAGGCGTCCTCTCCGGGCTCGTTGGTGCCGACCTCCATCGGCTGGGCCGAGGAGTCCTCCTCGGGCTCCTTGCCCAAACCTGCGCATTCGACCAAGAAGTCGGCCAGCACCTGTGCCTTCATTGCCGACCTCGGTCGGTATGTAATGTCGAACTCGCTGAGTTTCAGTGCCCATTTGGCCAATCGCCCCGAGGTGTCGGGTCGGCTGAGCACCGCTTTCAGCGGTTGATCCGTCAAGACGGCGATGGGATGCGCTTGGAAATAGGGCCTGAGACGCTGGGCAGACACTATTAGCGCAAAAACGAGTTTCTCGGGCCGGGAATACCTGAGCTCCGCATCCCGGAGGAGTTTGCTGGTATAGTACACCGGTCGCTGGATCCCGTGGTCGTCGGTTCGGACCAGGACAGAGCTGACGGCCTCCGGGGTAACGGCCAAGTAGAGGGTAAGCTCCTCCCCTTCCTCGGGCCTGGACAGCAGAGGTGGTGATGCGAGCGTCTTCTTCAACTCCTCGAAGGCCTGCTGGCATTCCTCGGTCCAGGCGAAATCATTCATCTTCCTCAGTACCTTGAAGAAGGGACGGCAGCGGTCCGCCGACCTGGAAATAAAACGGCTAAGGGCCGCAACCCGGCCGGTCAGCTGCTGCACTTGTTTCTTGGAGGCTGGCTGCTCCATGTTTAGGATGGCCTGGACCTTCTCCGGGTTGGCCTCGATTCCTCTCTGGGTCACCATGAACCCTAGGAACTTTCCGGCGGAGACCCCGAAGGCGCACTTCGCCGGATTCAGCTTCATCTGGTGGCGCCGGAGGTTGCCGAACGTCTCCGCCAGGTCGGCTACGTGGTCCGAGTCAAGTTTGCTCATTACCAGCATGTCGTCCACGTACACCTGCATGTTGCGGCCTATCTGGTCTTTGAAGACTTTATTGACCAGACGTTGGTACGTCGCCCCCGCGTTCTTGAGGCCGAAGGGCATCATCCTGTAACAGAAAGTCTCGCGGTCAGTTATGAAGGCAGTGCGCTCTTCGTCCTCCGGATTCATCCAGATCTGGTTGTATCCGGAAAAAGCGTCCATGAATGACAGGAGACGGTGCCCCGAGGTGGTGTCGACCAGCTGGTCGATCTTCGGCAGAGGGAAGCTATCCTTCGGGCAAGCTCGATTGAGGTCGGTGTAGTCCACGCAGATCCTCCACTTACCGCTGCTCTTCTTTACCATGACCACGTTTGCTAACCAGCTGGGGTATTGGACTTCTCGAACGAAACCGGCGGCGAGAAGTTTTTCTACCTCCTCGTCGATCGCCTTCTGCCTCTCCATGGCAAAGCTTCTCTTCTTCTGGCGGACGGGCGGCTGCCTGGGTCCACGTTCAGGCTGTGCATGATAATCTCGGGCGGAGTACCCGGCATGTCGGCCGCCGACCAGGCGAATACATCGGCGTTGGCACGGAGGAACTCCAGCAGGCGGGTTCGCTCCTCTTCGGGGAGCTGGGCCCCGACTTGCACCGTCTTCAGGGGGTCCGAACCAAGGGGAAAGGAGAGCAGGCGCTCTACGGGCCCTCCCCTGGGTTCTTTTTCCCTCAGGTCGAGGTCCTCGACGTCGTGGGCGAGCTCTGCGCCCCTGGTGCCTGGGATTGTCTGTAGGCAGAGCGGGACTGGCTGAATCGTCCCCTTCACTTCCCCGAACCCGAAAGGCGTGGGGAACTGCACCAGCAGTCTCCTTGTGGAGACGGTGGCGTCTAGTTGGTTGAGCCCGGGACGCCCAAGAATGGCGTTGTAAGGCGAAGGGAGCTTGACGACCATGAAAGTTACCATGATGGTCGCCTGCCGAGGTGGGGATCCGACGGTAACTAGGAGAGTGATTTCCCCTTCGACCCCCACGGAGTCCCCTGTAAAACCTACCAGTGGGATGTGCACTGGCTTTAGCTGGTCGGGAGACAAATTCATCCGAGAGAAAGCATCGTAAAAGAGTACGTCGGTCGAGCTTCCACTATCCACCATGATTCGATGTACAGGATGCTTTGCGATGGTCATCTCGACCACCACGGCATCATTGTTTACATTGTCATTAGACTCCCCTCCCTTGGGAGGGATTACATTCTCCGGGACTTCGGGCTCTCTTCTCTGCTCGGCCGGACCCGCACGAGATCATGCCCACGGGCTTCTCTGTTGGCCGGTTGTCGATCGCAGGGACAGGTGGTAGGGCCGCGAGCGGCTCTGCTTCTCGGAGGGGGCCTCGCTTGACGCGGACGAACAGGTGGTAGGGCCGCGAGCGGGCTGATTCCGGAGGGGCTGTTCTGACGAACTTCCTGAGGTCTCCCCTCCCAGATCAGCTCCTCGATCTCCCGCTTCAAAATGGCGGCACTCCTCTGTGTCATGCCCGTGCTCGCTGTGGAATTGGCAGTACTTTGATTTGTCTCGGGCGGCCCTCGGGTTCTGAGGTGGAGGTCGGCGGAGGTAGCGCTCGCCCTCGATTTTCATGAGGATTTTGGCTCGAGGTGCGAGGAGAGGGGTGTACCTTCGCTCGGGGGCAGACTCGGCCCTCGGCCTGGGGTTCGGGCGAGGGTCGGCTGATGGCCCGGGCCTCCAAGCTCCCGGGGCGTCCTTCGGGGTTGACTTCTTCAGGATCTTCCCGTCCAGCTCTCGAGGGTGCGGTCAGCCTCCTCCGCCGGATGTACTTGTGGGACGGAGGAGGAGCTCGGAATACGTCCTGGGGGGCTTCTTGTCCAGGGAATAGGTCAGGCGGGACGTCTTGAGCCCGCGCTTTAAAGCCAGCATAGCGACGGGCTCGTCCAAGCTGTAGATCTCCAGGGCTGCGTCTTAAAACGGGCGATGTAGTCTCGGAGCAGCTCCTGGTCCTGCTGGCGGATGGAGAAGAGACTGTCCACCTCCCTTGGCACCTTTCGACAAGCGTCGAAATGCGCCACAAACTTTCCTTCAATTGCTGGAAGGAGCAATGGATCCGGGCTCGAGACGGGCGAACCAGACTCGAGCGGCCTTCCGAAGGTTGCAGGGAAGGCGATGCACAGAAGGGCGTCGGTGGTGCCCTGGACCCTCATGAGAGCTTTATAACTCTCCAAATGGTCCAGGGGGTCGGTGGTCCCGTCGTAAGGGTCCACCTGCGGCATGCGGAACCGTTTCGGGATCGGTTCCGCCTGGATTTCTTCGGAGAAAGGGGGGCGGAGTCGTAGCCCGCCGGGTCAGCTGACGAGTTCTGTAGGTCGGCGAACCGTCGGGCGAACTCCGCCAACTTGCGCTCGTGCTCTTCTAGGCGCCTCTCGGCCTGGCGCCTGATGGCTTCGTCGGTGGAGTCTTCCACCGAGACCGCAGGTGAGGGGGCGCGATCGGTCTCGGCGCGAGGTCCGGCCCCGGCGTCGCTTGCTGCGATGCGCCGTTTCGGCCCCATCGGCCGGGGATCGACTCTCGTGATCCTCCGAGCCGGAATAGTTCTCTTCGGGGGAGCTTGGCGGCTCCCTCGGGGGTGGAGATGGCTTGCAGATGGGACGGCCTGCCCTGGATTGAGCGCAGGCTCCCGTGCTGTCCCGCGACTCGGGCCGCGGGGTCCCTGGCTGCGGCTGAGTGGGCCAGGGACCGTTGCTGATGCTGAAGCTGTCGGACCGCTGAGGTCAAGGTCTGCAGCTGCTGGACGATGGCCGCAAGGGATCCGTCCGCCGGGGTAGGTGCTGCAGAAGAGGAGGGGGGGGCCGGAAGCTCCCGTTCGGGGGGTGGCCCCCCGGAGGGGAGTGGGCTTCTCCCACACGGCTGGTGGACGCCTCGCGACCACGAGTGACCACCATTGCTGGAGAGGGTGACACCTGCAAAAGCTAGTTCCCTCTGGGGGTTAGTGTCCTGCCCCCCTACCTGGTGCGCCAATCTGTTACCGTCCTTGTCGCCACGCCCGGCCGAGGATCAGCCGATCCTCCCTGACCGCCTGGCAAGGGAGCCCCCCCCTTCCTGCGGGAAACCTGCAACAAAGGGTTAGAGGACCCGGCCGGGGATTCGGCGAGGGGGCTCCGACGGTCAAGTCAGTAGACGACGAGGAGGAACAGACTCTCCCTCCCAGGCCCTCTAAGGGTCCCAGATTTGGAGAGTTAACTAGTGAAGGGAAGCGCCGGGGACCGGAATCTCGGCTGGGCCTGCCTGTCGAGCTCGCGTCCAGTATTCCCCTCTCGGGATCTCTGGTTTCTTTCTCGGAGCGAGGCCTTGTGCCGGTGCTTCCTCCTTGTCCCCAGGCTAGTTGGCTTACCTTGCAGTCTCCGGATTCTTCCCTCTTTATTTCCCTCCGTCGTGTGCCTGTCCTTTTCCTCCTCGAAAACTCCCCCCTGTCTTCCTTTCTTTTCCCTTTTTGGTGAAGGAGCCAGGCGGCTTTCCGACCTCGTCCGCCGGGCCCAGCAGGGAGAAGGCAAGGACAGAAGAGAAAAAGAGGGAGGGCGGCGCTGGCAGAGCGGCCAGTCGTCAGGCCTCGGGCTTCGTGAGAGTGCTCTTTTCCCCGAGCGTGGGCGCCATCCGTTTACGGGGCCTGTTCCGTCAGGATCGGATCTCTCGACTGCGGGACCTGTCGGGCCAGTGTAAGTCACGTTCCGCGTGCCGCCGCCCTCCGTACGGGACGCCGTCTGGGGTCGGTACGGCCCGAGGGATGGCCTCGGGACCCATCGCTTTCCCCGGGGGCCTCTCCGTACGAGCGGTCTGACTTCGGCTGAGTTGGACCTGTCTCCGGGGGCCGACTGCGAGAGGCGATGGCAGAAGATCGCCTGGCTTCGGCCGAGGTGGACTCGTCTCCGGGTGGCCACCTGGCGCAAGGCGGGGGTCAGCCGGCCTGGCCTAGGTGGACCCTCCTGGGTGGAACACTGGCGAGGTGGGTGGCAGAAGATCGCCTGGCTTCGGTCGAGGTGGACACGTTTTCCGGGTGGCCACCTGGCGCAAGGCGAAGGGTCAGCCGACCTTGGCCGACCTCACCCGGGGCGGACTCCTCTGAGCCGGGTGCAGATGAGTCGGTGGGGGAACTTCGTGCCGAACTCGACTCGGCGGAGCTGTCGGTGCTCCAGACAGTATCGGGCGGTGCGGTCTTGCCGACCCCAACCTTGAGGACGTGGTGCTGATTCTGGCAGGAAAACTCACACGTGGCTCGCTCGCATTCGGCGATACCTGAGCCGGGCCACGTCACTATCACGGCTGTAACAGATGTGTTCGCTTGGACCGCGGCTGATATGACAGGGATTCCTCCCGATATCATCACCCACAAGCTGAATGTTGACCCGAAGTGCCGCCTAGTTCTGTAGAAGAAGAGAAGCTTTGCCTCAGAAAAGCAGAAGGTGATCAATGATGAAGTGGAGAAGCTCCTCGTGGCCGGATTCATTTGTAAAGTATAGTACTCTAGCTGGCTAGCGAACGTGGTCATGGTCAAGAAGAGCAACGGGAAGTGGATTATTTGTGTGGACTATACCGACCTCAACGGTGCTTGCCCGAAGGATAGCTTCCACTTCTGAAGATTGACCAACTCATGGATGCCACCTCGAGGCACTGCTTACTCTCCTTCATGGATGCATTCTCTGGGTACAACCAGATCCGAATGCATCCAGAAGACGAGGAGCACACTGCATTCATCATGGATCGCGGGATGTACTGCTATAGGATGAAGCCTTTCGGCCTAAAGAATACTGGCGCCATGTACCAACAACTAGTCAATAAGGTCTTTAAAGACCAGATTGATTGCAACATGCAAGTTTACATGGATTATATGCTCGTCATGAGCAGGCCGACCTTGGACCACATGGATGATCTGACGGAGACCTTCCGCAACCTTCGCCTGTACCAAATGAAGTTGAACCCGGTGAAGTACATATTTGGCATGGCGACCGAGAAGTTCCTTGGCTTCATGGTCACTTAGAGAGGGATCGAGGCCAATCCAGAAAAGGTCCGAGCAATCCTTGATATGGAGCATCACCCCTCCAAGAAGCAAGTCCAGCGACTCACCGACCATATAGTGGCCCTGAGCCATTTCATCTCACGATCTGTCGATCGCTGCCAACCCTTCTTTAAGGCACTGCGCAAGTTGCATGACTTCACCTGGACAAAGGAGTGTCGAGAAGCCTTCAAGGAGCTGAAGAGAACCCTGGCATCACCACCACTGCTCCCTCGGCCGGAAGAGGGAGAAGAGCTCCTCCTGTACACGACGGTCACCCCGGGAGATGTCAGCTCGATCTTGGTTCGCACGAACAAGGACGGAGTTCAGAGGCCAGTATATTATACTAGCAAGCTTCTCCACGACATCGAGATCAGGTACTCTCACTCCGAAGTAATTTTGTGCTCATCATGTCTGCCAATGCCTCAGGCCCTATTTCCAAGCACACCCGATCATGGTTTTAATGGACCAACCACTGAAGGCCATACTTTGCCGCCCCGAGACATCCGAACGTTTGGCGAAGTGAGCACTAAAGCTCAGCGAATTCGACATTACCTACAGGTCGAGGTCGTCCATGAAGGCACAGGTATTGGCTAAATTCCTGGTCGAGTGTGCAGGCCTAGGCAAGGAGCCAGAAAAATCTCCCAGGAGCAATAGACGAAACCTGAATTGGAGGGTGATATTTGGGTCTTGTATGTGGACGGAGCATCCAACATCGGGGTAGTGAAGCAGGACTCATTCTCGCCAACAGCGAGGGAGTCATCGCTGAGTGCACGCTCTGTTTCCAGTTCGCGGGCATCAACAACTAGGCGGAATATGAGGTGCTCTGTTGCCCAGCATAGCAACCCAAGAGGGGGGTGAACTGGATTTCTTTAAATAATTAAAATAGATATGTGCTGAAATTAATGTGTTTATGAAGCATTGCAAGTGTGCAATAAGTGAGTGAGATGCAATGCTAAGAGTATAAGCAGTAAATGCAAAATAGTAAAGAGTTCACACACACGAACACAAAAGTTTATAGTGGTTCGGTGCAAGCCCAGCACCTACATCCACTCCCCAAGTCCCTTGAAAATTTTACTATAATCAACCTAGATTACAGCCAACTTATTTTAACGGGCTTACAAGTCAAACCCAAAGTTGGTTTTCTCACTTAGGCTCACAACAACCTTTACTCAAGCTAACCTAGGCTTGGATTCCAATTTTGAGCTTGGAAGGGCCTTTCACCTAGTTTCAAACACCCTTGAAACTAGTCACAAACAATAAAGTTAAAGATACAATAATAAAGTACAATCAAACTCTCTTATAGAGTAGAAAGTAGAAGCTTTGAGGCTCTTGATGATTGCTTGACTTGACTTCTCTTTGGAATCACTTCAAAGATACTTTTGGAATGCTGAAATGAAGGCTTGTAAGCTTTTTCAATCGAATATTCTCTTTTGCTCTCTTTTTGATTTTGGAAGTGAAGTTCTTAAGGAATGTTTTTTCTTATGTGTTCAATACTTCATGAATGAGTTTGGTGAAGCTTAGATACTTCAAAAACTTTAAAAAATTGGTTTGAGACCATTGGTGGAGCAAAGTCTCTCAGAAAATATAGCCATTATAGCTGTCAGAAACCCATGAGTCAACACTTGACTTCTGTGAGTCGATACTTGACTTCTGTGAGTCGACACTTGAGTCTTCATGAGTCGACACTTGGGTTAGCATGAGTCGACTCAAGGTATAAACATTTGAAAAACCAGGATTCTATCATTTTTCTGTTCTCAGGCTATGAGTCGACACTTAAATCATGTGAGTCGATACTTGAATCTCCTGAGTCGATACTTGCATTCTGAGTCGACACTTGACAGAAAAACCTCCGAATGGCATAGTTCTGTATCTTCAATTTTCTCAGGTCTTGAGTCGACAATTCATTTCTGTGAGTCGATACCTGACTTTCGTGAGTCGACACTTGATTCCTGTAAGTCGACACTTGGCATGCCAAAGGGATTTTCTGCATGCCAGCTTCTGAAATATCGACACTTAGTGTGCCATGAGTCGACACTTGACTCTGCAACTTGTCAAAAACTTGTGCCAACCTTCAAAACTGAAAAGTTCTTTAATGAAACTTCAATGCCCTTTTTGTAAAGCTCCGTTTGATCTATTTTGAGACATTCTTTATATGAGAAGACTTCTCAAACATTTAAAATTGCTTAGCTTCTAATGAGTGTCTTGATACTTTCATATAGAGAATTTAAGGTGCCTGTATCCTGAAACTCATAACTATAATTGAGTTATTAGTATAAAATATGTACTCAATGTTTTGTTAGTCAGCAAAATCAAGGGCTAAAACCAACAATCTTCCCCTTTTTGATAATGACAAAATCTTAAGTATATAAGCATTTAAATTCAATTATACTTATTCAGTGAGCATACACTTTAAATTTAGCATATCAAGGTTTATACAACACAGTTTCATGGAGGAGAAGAGCCAAACAAGGTTAAAAGATTATTTTCTCTCCCCCTATGTTAGATAAGTTTTGAAATATTTCAGAATTTATAAAAAATGCTTAAATGCTTATATTTATTTTACTCCCCTTTTTGTCAACATTAAACATTAAAAAGAGTAAACTCCCCTGAATTAATGCATACAAGGTAGGTTAGGGGTCTGATCCGATAATATATTAATAAATATAAGTTGGTATCAGAGCCAATGGACAAAAAGAAGAGTAATCATGAGATAAAAGCAAGCTTTCATATATGTAAGAGAATTTCAGTACAACATTGCTTGCATAGCATAAACTGATACATGACCAATAAGCTAATACATAGTAGATAACACAAACATCATGATAAGCATCTGTGAGGCTACTTTTCATCAGATGAAAGCTCAAAGTAAATAGGAGCACTAATCCTAGTCCTAGAAGTAAGGGACTAGGGGTCTTAAGGGTACTATGGCTCCTAGTCCTAGTGGAAGGACCAAAATAGGGTACAACCCTGGAAGATCTAGTAGAGGGAGGAGGTAGAGTCTCTGCTGGAGTCAGAAAGATAGGTGCAGTAGCAAGCTGAGCATCTCTAGGAGTATCTATGGTAGCATCAAGAGTCTTAATATCCCGGTTGATCTCATAATCTCCTGCTCTGTCATCACTACCGTCACTGTCATCACCAAGGACATCAGTGCCTCCACCAGCCTCACCACTACCATCACCACCATCACCAGGAGTGTCACCATTATCTACTGGCAGAGGAGGTGGACCAGAGGGTGCAGTCAGAGGAAAGAGAGATCTCAAGAGATCTCGAATCTTGGTAAAACCTGTCTCCATAATCTGTCTGATCCCTGAGAGCTGACTATCAGTATGAGCTCTCAGTCCCTCAATCTCAATTCGGAGCTGAGTAGTCCTGACTCCTAGTCCAATCATCTCACTCCTGACCTCAGCAAACTCATGTCTGACATGCTCCTCAAAGGATAACTCAGTAGATGTACGAGGAGCGACAGCAGGTGAAGAAACTGGTGCTGGTGTAATAGGCTCATATCCAGAAGCTCCAACAGGTACGGGTCTAGGAGGTGTTAACTGCTCAGTAGGCTCAGATGGTCTTGCCTCTGCAGCTCGTAACTCATCCTCCTCATCTAGCTCCTGACCAGACTCTTACGCTCAATAATAAAATCAAAGTGAACAGTCTTCGGTAGAAGAATCCTCGCTTTGAAGTGGTGAAGGAGCTGCATCTCTACAGATAATTGATTAGTGGTGACTGTAGTCACATCGCTAACATCATCTAACTAAAGAAAATATCGAAATGCCTCCTCTCTGTCTCCAACATATGTGGCAACAATCCACGATGGAGAATATCCCAAACTCTGCTCAAAATCTCCTTAGAAATAGGAATCTCAATGCCTCAGACTATAGCGCTCCATATCAAACTACCGCAGGCCAGACTCTCATAGAACTCTCTGATGAGGTGAGGATATATTTCTCCTTCATGGTACAGAAGGAGGTCAAGCTGGCAGTAGAACCCAAACTCAATCTCTTAGAGACTAGCCAATATCAAACTAGGGCCAGATAGAAAGAGGAGGATAATTGTTCTCCTTCATGGTACAGAAGGAGGTCAAGTGCTGCCTCAAGAATCTGTCCAAGATGAAAACCTCGCGGTCGAAGAATGCTAAGACAACTCGTCGACCAGCAGCGATAATCTTTCCTGATACTCTATCTGCTACGGGGGAATGAGGAGGTGCCACTCTCTCATGCTGAGACTACTATCATCTATCACTTTGAGCCTTGGTTCTTCTTTCAGTAGAACCCTAACTCAATCTTTTCTTAGAGACTATTGCTTGCGGGGTCCCCGATCAGCAAACAAAGGGAAAGGATAGAAAGAGGAAGGATGAATTGGGATGGTCAAAAGGAAGAGGAGAAAGACTAAAAGAAGAAAAATGACCGATGGGAAGAAGGAAAAAAGGGAGCAAGCAAGAATCTATCAAAGGAATGGAAAGAAGGGAGAAATGTGGAAGAACTGATAAGTGCATAAAAATTAGTAATAAGTATATTAATTTATTTATTAAATTTACTTATTTAATTAAAATTAATATTTTATATAGTGTTTTAACAAAAGAACTCCGTCAACACGAAGAGCATGATTTTGGGATCCAACAGCATGAATGGCACGCAAATCGGATTTCAATTGAGCTGGAAATTAAATTTTGAAGGATTAATACAAGGAACTGCACAATTTTAAAGCATTTGGTTCACTGTGAACCAGCTCAATGGTTCACCAATTAGCAGCTGGTCCACCATCCTCCATTGCAGCTGGTCCACCGAACAGATACGTGGACCACGGGCCAAACCAAGCCATGTCTTCGTCGGGGGAGCTACCGGATCTCTTTCCTTGCTGCCGAGAAGCTCTTCATCGTCCGTGAAGTCGCCGGAGGTCCGAACATGGCTGGAAACATATCCAAGGAAGAGCCACGGTCATCTTCTTCCCATTTTCTTCTTCCATGGCCGTTCAAGCTTCCCGTCTCTGGCATCATTCCACCGCCACCTTGGGTCGTCTTCTTCGCCGTCATCTCCACTCTAACACCACCGGATCACCACATTACCACTATCCACCGTCCGAGCTTCTGAACAACCATCATCGGTCCTCCTCTCATGCTCATCTTCTCTCCACCATGTTCTCAATCGACCGTTCTCCATCCATGGCCGTTGTCACCCAAGCCACCGGAAAACCCCGGGAAGCCGTCATCTCTTGTGCCATCTTCTTCTCTATCCGTCGGTCTCTGCCCGGTCTACACTCCTCCATCATCGTCGTCTTCACCGCACCGTTCATCATCCTCTTGCCGCCATTGGAGGCCGTGGAGTTCCATTTCATCTTCCTCTCAGATCTCCTCGCTGCAGCATGTTATCGAGAGATGGGAATCTGGATGTCCGGAGGAGCAGGAGGATCACGCTTCGATCTCAAATGCAGGATAACACCGAACAAGTTGAGTGGTTGTGAGAGAGCGATGGTGTGTTGGTTACGTGAATGAAGCAGAGAACCCGAAGAAATTGATACCAGAGCCCAACCCAAATTTCTCGTGTTGGACTCGTTCCTTCGGTCTTTAAATACGAGACCTGCGGGGAAAAGCAGAGGGGAGGGATCGATAAGAGGAGAAGCCGAGAAGCACAATCAGCAGAAGGCCATCCTTTTTTTTTTTTTTCCGTTCATTTTAGTTTTCTTTTATTTTAACTCCAAGCAAGTAATGACTTGCGAGTTAAACACTTTATTATTAATTTTTTTTATATAATAAAAAAATTTATTTTTTTATTTGATTTGTTCTTATTTTCATAGCATTAGAATAGTTTCATTTCTTGTAAATTTATTTTATACTATTTTATTCACTACAGTAAAACAATTTTATCGACATTTTTTTTTTATCTTTTTAATATTTTTAAGCATCGCCAAGCAAGTTCGCTAAAGCGTCGGCTATGTAAGCATGGGACGCCACCTGCCGACGCTTTAAAGCATCGCTAAATTTTAATTTTCCTATGCTTAAAACATCGTATGTTTAAAATCTAGCGACGCTTTTTAAAAACGTCGGTAGTTAACGATGCTTTAAAGAATCGCCAGGTCCAAACCTAAAACGCTTAAAGCATCGACAGGTTTGGACCTGACGACACTTTAAAGCGTCGATAGATTTATTTATTTTTTTAAAAAAAATAAACAGCTACACCTATACATGAAATACATACAACCTGTATACATTATCAAAATGAAAACATTCAAACCTATATCACAACCAACAATACAAACAAATGAAAATATTCAAACCTGTATCACACCCAACATACACAAACACAAACCAATTATATAGAGTTATATATATATATATAAGTATTAATCCAATTTCAAATAACAAAAAGACATACAAAATAATAAAAAAATAGCTGGCATCACTGATCCGTGGGAGGCTGGTCATCGTCAGTCTGCGACTCGCAGATACACCAGGAACCTACAATATATAATATAATATGATACATACATTATATATATTCTAAATTATTAAATACATACAAAATTAATAAATAATACTTACCTGAGATGACATGAACATATGCAGCACAGATGTAACATCTTTAGCTGAGACCTAATGGTCTGCATCTCTGCTCTGTCTACATCACATGTCTGTCGGAGCTCTGCTATCTCTTCCTAGAATCGATGAACATGTGACTGATCATGACTCTCTCTAGCATCCGAGTATATCTACTCATCTCAGATAACTAAGTATGAGTAACTCCAATCCTATAACCCTCATTCGTTCAGGACGCTTGGTCATCAACTTCGAGAATACCTCGGTCTCAATGCGACTATTCTGAGTAGATGATGTACTTCGCCAGCACGCTCGGAGATCATAGAGGTAGCCATATCCTATGTTTATAAAAAATACATATATCAATATTTAATAAAAATAAAAATATAAATCATGATATAATATAAATAAATATATATATATATATATATATATATATATATATATATATAGTCCTCCGAACAAAACTGCCATCCTGGTAAACGTGAGTCATCTGATAGAACTCCACCTCCCAGGCTCCCTCCCCTGCTGATCAGCCCATATAAAGAATAAATATTACAAAAAAATCCAAAATAACACATCTTATACTCTCGTACCATGATACATGGCACATGCATGATACATGATGTTAAAACTAAAAATGTATTAAAGTATTATAGTATGAGAAATATACAAACTCATGCCTGAGCCGTGCATGACTCTTAGACCCCGCTGTGTGAGAAACAGATTGAGCTGCTCGTGCAGCTCTACCAATAGCAGAATATATCTACAAAATAAAATAAAACTATGTTATATATTATATAAATATAATTATGACGAGTAAAAATAATAAATTTGAAGTGTTGATGATGCTACATGACCTGTGCCCTCTCGGAGAACCAATAGTGCACCAACTCCCTCCACTGATGAGGGGAACATCAGGAGGACAGGTAGCTGCGACCTGCTCCTCTGTCCTACCATCTCGTTTGTAGTCTTCCTTTAACTTTGTCCTATATTCTTTTCACTTGCGATTGAGAGACTTAAGCACAAAATCAAAAGAATCTGAAGAGAGAATGAACTTACTCTATAATTTAAATAAATAATAAAATAAGTATTAAATGAAATAAGCATATCAATTGTTAAAAACCTAAGATATAAAATAATATATCAATTTTTTACACGTACACTCGTAGCATCTTTATTTTATATGCAGGAAGCATGTCATTCTACTTCGAATAATTCAGGGGACATAGCTGACCCCGGCGTGCTATTGTCCCCAGAAAACTAGTCAACAAGCTAGCAGCTTTCTTAATAGGCTGCCCTAGCTTGTTGCACTCTATGACTATCCTCTCACCCTCAGATAACTACCACACATGAAAACTGAAACTGAACATCTGATAATCGCTTCTTTCGAGGCATGGTGTACCTAAATGCATTATTTAAAAACAAATCAGTCAACATTATAATCAAATTATAACAGAAATGAATTGCAATTTAAAAGATAACATAATCATTCATGCAAAAATGTAAACCATCTTATAAACTACTTGTCATAATCAACCAGTTGTACCTTCTTCGGAATCCAACCTAACCAAAATGGTTGTATCATTTATATGATCATCCGGCACAATATTATAAGGCATACACTGAGTGTAAGTATCATCATCATCTTCTTCCACCCTTTTTTCCATGTCATACAAGTCTCTGGATTTTGTCTAATAACAGTAACCCATTTTTTATCTTTCGAGTATTGTACATAAAAAACTTGTCGAGCTTAAGATAAAAAGATAAATGAATCATCCTTCAATAATACACCTGTATATATCAATCTTGAAAATTGATAAGTATAAATCCGTTTAAGTCCTTTTTCAAACCTCTTGGTGTATTTATATCCATCCAATCGCATCAAAATAATACAACTTTAAAATTTTCATAATAATCCAACTCCAAAATATCTTTAAGTATACCATAATAAGATTTTCCATCTGCTTCTACCATAACACCATTGTTCTGAGTTTTATAAGTTTCTCGCACTCCTTGGTATGAAATTTAAAGCCATTTATAATAAAACCATTATATTGTTCACAATATAATTTGGACCTCTGGCAAGTGCTATTAGTTCTGCTGAACTATTTTTCTCCATTGGTACTGGTACCTAGAAAATATAATATCAATTATTAATCACTTATTCGATGTTAAATATATATAAATTATTATATGACTTATATATATTAACCTGATTGGCAAGCTAATTAGAGAATAACTCAACCAAACCATCTTTGTTCAATCCTTGGATTAGGACGAGTGGAATGATTGGCTTGTCGTTGTATAGCTAAAAATTCACTGCATGACAATCAAATATAAGTTTGATAATAATATGTCTAATATTTAGTATTATCCATATGTAGATAAACTAATATGCGATAGTCAGATATTATGTCACTATGTAGTAATACATAACAGTGTGCTTGTGACAAGGATTTATGGTCAAGAACAATACTTTCAGCTTTTTCTATAAATCTTCCGGATGATGCAAATTTGTATAGATCTGTATTCTCCATAGTATCACCATGACGTTGAGGTCGATTGAATACAGTCTCTACACCTTCGAGATATCTTGAACAAAATATTAAACACTATTCAGCAATATATCCTCTGCTATTGAGCCCTCAGGATGGGCTTTCTTTCATACATAATCCTTCAAACATACAAGATACCTTCAAAAAGTATGATATTTATATCATATTAAATAATGAAAAAGATATCTAAATTATAAAATTTTAGTTTTACAACATTACCTCTCGATATGGTACATCCATCTATCACCAAGTTTAGCTTCCAAAGCTAGGTGAATGAGTAGATGAACCATATCATAAAAAATCTAGGAGGAAAAATCTTTTCCATCTGACATAACATAAGTATGACTTGAGACTACAATGATCAAGCTCCTGAGGATCAAGAACCTTAGAACATAATGCCTTGATGAATGATGATAACTGAAAAATAATCGTATAACTTGTTTCGACATTGACGACCTAAAAGCCAATGGAAGAATATCTTGTATTAGTATATGTCCATCATAACTTTTAATATTTAAAATTTTTCGCTCTTTCAAATTCACACATCATGAAATATTTGAAGCATATCCATCAGGAACCTGATATTCTTTAAACCCGCCAGGAAGAGATCTTTTTCTCGACTAGACATTGTATACATGCATGAGATATAAGTTCTATCATTTGCAAGCCTTGTAGATAAAGTTCATGTCGGATGCCCATTTCTTTTAAATCAAGACGTGCCTTTATGTTATCTTTAGTCTTTCTATCAAGATTTAAGATTGTTCCAATCAAATTATCACAAACATTCTTTTCTATATGCATAACATCAAGATTATGCCGAGTATATTATGCTCCCAATAAAGTAAGTCAAAGAATATGCTTATTTTCTTCCATAATTATTTAGTATGCTGATGGATAGATGCTATGATTATATCATCATCATTTTTAACTTTAAAAAATTATCCGGATCCTCGAACACTACTGTATCTAAGGTGCAAGTATTGACTTCCTCCGATACTTCTTCTTGTACTGAAGTCTCAACATCATCTCTTCCTCGCTTTTTAAAGAACTTTGTCATCTTGCCGTAACCGTGTCTGATACCAAGCATTTGTCTACGAATATCAGAACCAGAAGGTAGAATTGGAGCAAATCCCAACTCTATAGTACCATCAAATAAATTCTTCTAAAATCGAAATGGATGATTTGCCTCCAACCATCGATGATGTCCCATATAACAGAACTTTCCTCCATGTTTTTAACTAAATGAATGGGTTGATTCACCACAAGAAGGACATGCAACTCATCCCTTAGTGCTCCAGCCATATAAATTAGCATATGCAGGAAAATCGTTAACAGTCCATAATAGAGCTGCCCGCAGATTGAATGTTTGGCCATTCGAAGCATCAATTGCACTGATACCCTCTCACAGTTGTTCAATTCATCTATTAAAGGTTGTAAAAAAATATCAATATCATTGCTTGGACCTTATCACCTAGAATGATCATTGATAAAATAAGTGAAGACTGTTTCATGCATATCCATGGTGGGCAAATTAAAAGGAATCAGAATAACTGGCCAGGTGTCATAGATAGAACTTAAGGTCCGAAATGGATTAAATCCATCACTGGCTAAACCCAGCCTAACATTTCGAGCATCATATGCAAAATCAGGATGTCTGTCATCAAATGCTTTTCATGCTAAACTATCCACTGGGTGTCTCAGCATTCCATCTTTTGTATGGCTTTCATCATGCCATCTCATTGACGAAGCTGTCTTTAATGATGCATAAAATCATTTTCAATCTAGGTACAAGAGGAAAATAGCATAATATCTTCGTCGACTTTTGTTTAATTTGTGTTGTATCCAATTCATCTAATCCCTCACTCTCATTTTATTTTTGCTTCGTCCATCGTGAACATCCACACACACATGCACGACTCTTGATCGGCATGTTCTCCCCGATATAATATACAATCATTTGGATATCTATGAATCTTTCGTATCCAAGATCCAATTTTTTACTAGTTTTTTAGCTTCATAACAAGATGTTGATAAACTAGTACCTTCAGGAAATGCATCCTTTAACAACTTGAGCAACATAGTAAAACTCTGCCATTCCATCCATTCAAGTATTTTATGAAACAATGTACAAGAAAAGAATTTTTTGAAAAGTTCTTACAACCGGCATATAATTCTTGATCTGCATCTCTTATCAGCTTTCTGATAACAATCTATTCCAACATTAGTTGGGGGTATAAGCTCTCCATCATGTATAGATTCAATAAATATAGGATACTCAGGTAACCCAGCTGCTACTTGTCCTCTATTATAATCTCCAGGATGTTGAGCACCATATTCAAAGCATCTCTGAGCAAACTCCTGATATCATCATCTCTTGCAAGATTTTTCTGTTGGTTACTGGATCCAAAATCAGGTATATGTTCCATATTAGAGGTTTGGTTACATGTAGATTGTAACCTTGACTCTCCATGAAAAAATTGCTCTGTATAACCTCTTAAAAAATCATTCCATACCAAATGTTCTTCAACAATATTTGGATATAGAGAACTGGAATTTACACATTTTCAGCATGGACATAAAATCTTTCCATTGATACTACTCTCCATACCAAATCTAATGAAATTCTGTACTCCATCCATATTCTTTGCTATTCTTCGGTTTAGTTATCCAACTCTTATCCATTGTAAGATAAAACTAACTGAAATAAACAAATATTTATAAGAATATAATAAATTTAAAATAAGTTTATTCAATAGATCAATTACAGTATTATTGAATACACCTTATCACCAACTAATAGGTAAAGAGGTCATATCCCATTCAAGAATTACATAATTATATATGTCATTTACAATAACCAAAGAATACGCAATAGAAGTTCCAGAAAAATCTCGGTAACATTTCTCCTTAGTTCTTCCCATACAATAAATATGTATGAGGAGAACTAAAAGGAAATGCTACCGAAATATATCTGGAACTCTATCCATACCGTTTGATTACTGTAACCACCTATAAAATTATTTACAATTCTCAAACTGTCCAAACTGGACATTCAATTGACCATTGTACATATTTCTCCCATCCGTACAAAAATAAAATAATTGTATGAATGCTGTAGAATATGTACTTTAATCAATTGACATGTCTATATTTCTATGCAATGTATGTTTTTAAAAAATATTTAAAAAATCATAATTGATCGTAACAAAGCTATAGATGGTATTGAAATAAATGATTTTAATCCATACAACTTAAACCACCTATAAATTATTCATGCAAACTATATTCCCATCTACTACAAAAATAAAATAATTGTATGAATAGAATATACTTTAATCAATTGAATAGTATTTTTTTAAAAAATATTTAAAAAATCATAATTGATCGTAACAAAGCTATAGATGGTATTGAAATAAATGATTTGCAATAATAAAACTAACCTTAAAGCATAACATATTCAGTAAGATGCAGGTATATACTAAGAATTTATAAAGAAACAGAAATCATCTACTAAGGAAAAGAACAATAAATAATAAAATATAAGGAGGAAGCTTAGTTATATACTATTTAATCTGCAACTAAATCAAAATGACTACAATCAGTTGCCTACAAAAGAAGGCCATCCAAGATTGTTGCCATTAGAAATAGTTGAATAAGCCAAACATACATCGCATAATCATCATAGTCTCCATATACAAACCTTAAACCAATTTTGACATTGGTTACAGAGCTTCTTTACTTTCCAAGCAAATACCTGATAAGAAAACAGGGCTTAACATATAGTTTGCTTCCAAAACTCAATATATATATTTTAAAATATTAATTGTTTGTAGACACTATACCATGATTTCTCCCAACTTTCAAAAAAGAAAATTGTAATACCCAGCTAACCTTATGTGCCTCAACTGTAACCAAGGAGATATGCCCAAGCATCACCAATTAGCTTCTCCATTTTTGACCAGCTTGTTAATATGATTATAAGTTTTTCCGGTAGCATGCAAAAATATGAATCTAATTTTTTGATATAATGTTAAAGCCATCAAAACGATCATCCAAAATAACATGCAAACCTCAATCACAAATGGTTTTGTTCATACATTGGACCTCTATTATGGTATTTTTTATGTTAGCATTATTAGATTGGAGAATGGTGAACTTGATCCAATATTGTTGGCTGTTATCTTAATTTCTAATGCTCTGCCAAGGATGTATTACTATAAACCTGATATAGGAATATATCATCAAAATATTTTGTTTCAAATTTATTGATTTATTGATTTTTTTTAAGATGACATTTTTTTGTTAAGAAAAAAGGAGGGAGACCAATCCATGTATTATTATCGAAGTATAAATACATAGAGATGCACCATCTAAGTCTTCAATCTAGAATTTCTAGTTATTACCAGAAATCATGGCCCTTGTTCTCTGGCTAAATAAAGACAGGTGTAGATATTGGACAAAACCACGATTTACCATCAACATTTTAGCAACGTTAATCCTTTTGTCATGCGCTAAATCCTTGTTAAGAATTTATATATCCCTCAAATCATCTGATTTAAAATTTTAAAATATCTTTTTTTTAAAAAAATATGACTTCATCTACGTGAACGCCTAGTGTTGTCATCAAGTCACCATTAATTTTATCTATCACAAAAATCCAAGGAGGTATGCTCCAATATCCCGAAAATTAATTCCTTTTAGAAAATTAAATTCTTATAACATTCATGCATGCTCTTTGGCTGAATAGCTTTTTATTCCATCACTTATCCTTTATAGTGTGGGCACCAGAATTAGACAGAGGCTCCTCAACCCTGTGTAGATCTCTGATTAGGGTTTAATTTGTTGGGTCCTGTAATAAGGGTTCAAACCTGAGCATTTTAATTTTGAGTCATGTACTTAGTTCTAATTTTTGTTTTAGCCTTGTACCTTAGTCAATTTAGTCAAGCTAGGTCAAAGGATCCTGTATTTAGCTATATTGGTCCAAGCCTAAGTCTACTTGATGATTGAGCTCAAGTGGAGTGGACATTTGATTCAAGCCCAGTTGATGGATCAAGCCATCTTCCCCACGCCTTGAAAGATGCCACTTCAACTCTTGGAGCTCCACCTCACCTGTGCCATGTGGCGTAAGGAAGTGCCACATCACCAGGACAAGTGGGCGGCCAAGGCAAGAGAGAAATGCAAAATTTTGGATGCCATCAACCATGTGGACGCCATCCCTTGATCCAAGCCAACCTTCCCTCCCCTATTAAGTCTCTTTACAAAGGAACCATGGGCGGCCAAGGAAGTAAATTTCAAAAGGGAGACAACATTCCTCCCTTCCCTTTCCCTATCAAGTTTCTCTCCAAAGAAAGATAGGCAGCCAAGGAAGGTCAAAGAGCAATGAAGCAACCCTTGATTTGTGAAGACATGTCCCTTGCTTCAAGCCCCTACATCACGCCTTCTTCCCAAAGTGTCTTGGTCGGCCATGGAAGAAAATCCAAGTCCAAAGGGCACCAACTTGAATCATGAAGACAACATTCCCCCAATCAAGCTTCTCCACCAAAGCATGGTCGGCCTAGCATCTTGGATTTCAAATTCCAAGGGTTTGAGTGCAGATTTTGGGCGCCCCTTGCTGAATTTTTTTGTAACTCCTCTCATTTGAATTCAAATGAGACTTAGGTGCTAATAAAAGGAGCCCTAATCTCTTGTAATTTTCAATGTTGATGAAATGAAAAAAAGTTTGAGAAGTTATTCTTCTAGCCTTGTCTTCTAGACTAGGAACTCCGAGAGGGAGCGCCTTTGTCCTTCGGGACATCGAGGGGTGAGAGGCCCTGAGTTACTATCCTTCTACGCAAACCACCTTCCCACCTTCAAGTTCGAATGCCATCTGGAAGATCCACCTGGGCACCTAGTAAGAAGAACCTCCTCGACCACCCTTCTCAACTTTTGTTCCCTCATTCCTACTTTTTTCTTGATGATTTCTAACCCTTTACTTAGGTGCTCGCAGGTCCTCCAGGTGCCATGGACAACGGAGTCGGTCTCCCTTGCCTTCACGACCATCGGATAGAAAGCCGGTGAATTCGCAGGGTTGAAGGCTTGATCCTCCAGGCCGCATCCGCGAGAGCGAGTGAACTCAGCATCGGGCGCATCAAAGTTTTTTCAAGGTTTGCATCCCTAAACTCCTAAATAGATATTTATCTAAGAGCTAAGTCCTACGAGATTTCTCAATGCCAGGGTCCTCCCCTTATCTTTGTTTAAGGAGCTATCTTGCATGCTAGAAAGTTTTTATCATTTTAGAATCTCTAGATATGCTCTTTGCTTGTCTTTGGGAATCCTTAAATCCATTAAAACTTAAAATAACAAAAAGAAGAATCATCATCATGCATCTTAGCATCTCTTAGTCCCATATCACTTTAGGGTTAGTAAATATGATTCCTTTTGGAACCCAAATTTTTTTTAATTTATAAGGATATACATTATGCCTAATTTTACAATATTTAAAACAAGTCAGATTGGAAGATGATCAATAAAAAAATTCTTGTTTTTCAACTCAAGATTTTTATTTTTTTTAAAAGGTCATCATGTGATACAAAAATCTTGGATTTTTTAGAATTTCTATTTTTTAATAAAATATTTTTTTCATTTGAAAACTTATTGCATAATTCTTTCAAATCAATTTTTTTTTTCTAAATTTTTTTTTCTTTAGAAAGATTATTCTTATCAATTTCTAAAACATCAATCTTTACATTTAAATCATGATTTTTATTAGCAAGATTGGTATTTTCAAGAGAAAAAGATCAACATGCCTTTTTAATTTTTTGTACTCAATTTTTAGCCATTTGTATTCATGCACAAGATCATTAAATGCATCATGTAATTTATCAAAAATAAAATCATATTCATTTTCAGCACATACCTCTTCCTCATTTGCCATAAAATAAAGATTGGCAACTTCTTGTTCTTCCTCCGAACTAGAATCTTCACTAATGCTCCAAGTTGTCATCATTGTCTTGAATTTTTTTTGGCCTTAAGGACTATTATCTTTTTCTTCTCTTGATCAGCAACCACTTCTTTGTGCCATAAATTCAACTCATGGATCATAAGTGAACCAATAAGCTCCTCCAAAGATAAGGTATCAATATCTTTGGCTTCTTGGATCGCCGTTAACTTTGGATCCCATGATATTCCAAGACTTTTCAATTCATTAACAACAGTCATAAATCTAGCATATATATTAGATATAGATTTATAATGTAGCATTTCAAACATTTCAAAAGAATGAACAAGCATATTAATTTTAATATTTTTTACTTGAAGAGTATCCTCATGAGTAATTTCAAGTGCGTCCCATATCTCATTCGTCGATGTGCATGTGGAGATCCTATTAAATTCATTAGAGTCTAATGCACAATAAAGCAAGTTCATTGCTTTAGCATTAGTTTTAGATTGCTTAATGTCATATTCATTCCAATCCTCTTTGAGCTTTGGAATGGAAATGTCATTAACCAAAATGGAAGGAATATGAGGACCATTAACTATAACTTTCCAAAGATAATAACTAATAGATTGAATATAGATGTGCATGCATATTTTCCAAAAAGTGTAATTAGTGCCATTTAAAAATGATGGTCTATTAGTTGCATGTTCTATAGCAAAACAAGCACCTTCTAGGGCTGCCATGACCTTTTAACTCAAAATCGTTAAATTCTTTGCAAATCACAAAGTTTAGATACTAACAATTTTGGGTTCCGGGCTCTGATACCAATTGTTGCCTAGTGATGAAGCAACCCAAGAGGGGGGGTGAATTGGATTTTATAAAAACTTTTTGAACTATTTCAACAAGTATGTGCTAATTGCAATTAAGTGCTTGTGTTTTGCCAAAGTGTTTGTGTGCTTCAAAATAATATGCAGAAGAAATTATAAAGTAAATGTTATAATAAAAGCAATCACACAAACACAATAAGTTTATAATTGTTCGATGCACTCCAAGGCACCTACATCCACTTTCCAAGTTTCTATTGAAAATTTTACTATAATCAACAAGATTACAGTTGATTAGTTTTCCGGACTCACTAATCAAAACCCAACTTGTTTTTCCGGGCTCACAAGTCAAAACCCTTGTTGGTTTTATAACTAAGGCTAACCAACAACCTCCAATGGTTTTACGGGCTCACCAATAACCTAGTTGGTTTTGATATAAAGGCTTACCAACAACCTTGTTGGTTTTCACACAAGGCTCACCAACAAACCTTTTTGGTTTTCCAAGGCTCACCAAAAATCTTAATAAACAAAGTAAGCACAATATGAAAATAACACAATAAAAGTTTTCTTAAATAAAGCAAATATCTTTTTGAAGTCCTTGATTGTTGATGGAGAACTTGTCTTCAAGTTATTGAAATCTTTGATTGCAGCTTGATGATGTGAACTTGGATACACTCTCTGATCTTGGAAGCTTGAAGGCTTGAACCACTCAACTCTTGAATCCTTGAAGGATATTCAATAATCTTACCAAAGAATTGTTTTTCCATTTGATTTTTGAAGTTTATATAGCTCTCCAAATCATAGATGACCGTTAATGACCGTTGGGGATGAAAAACTAGCCGTTTGAAGTAAGTTGGAATCAATTCTGCACTTCTAAAAAACTACCCATTACTCCAAGTGTCGCACTTGAGTATGGTGAGTCGACACTTGATTTCTATGAGTCGACACTTGGTTTCTGTGAGTTGACACTTGGTTTCTGTGAGTCGATACTTGATTTCTGTGAGTCAACACTTGGATCAGCTCAAGGCAAAAATTCTGGATTTTCATAGTTATGTGTTTTTCTTGTTCTCAGGTCTTGAGTCGACACTTGCACTTCTTCATGAGTCGACACTTACTTGTGCCAGTGCTGAAACTTCTCCAAAATTAATTTTTAGCATCTTCAAGTTCTTCCATATCAATTCCAAAGTCCATATACTTGATTTTCCATTAATTTAAGGACTTTCTTCAACTAAAAGCATGTATTTCTTCATTCAACATGGATGAGTACTAAGATCTGATAAACATACTTAAAAATATAATTAATACTCATGTATACTTAAATATTTTGTCAACCATCAAAATCAAGATCAGAGTCAACAGGCGCCCATGAATGAAGTGAATTCTTTGTCACCCATCTAAAATCCAACCAAGTCGCTACTTTTAAGAGTAAGTGGGAAGGATTCTACATCTTACTTCTCATCTTACTTTCTTTTTGTCACCCAAATTCAAGGGAGCGCCAAGGAGTCCATGGAAGATGGGAGTCTAATCTTATCTATCTACTTTAAAAGAGTCCAACGTTATATAACTTGTGTGGATTATCTTCATCCAATTTCAAATATAAGAAGACGCTAAGATAGGGAGATAGATTGATGCCAATCAAGAAAAAGGGAGATCGCCAACTTCTCATAAATTGTCGCCACTAATATTTGAATTTAAGAGGACCAAGAAAGAAGGACACCATCACATTAGTGCCTCTTCTTATTTTGTCACACACTTTAATTCAAGAAAAGTCGTCCAAGTAGAAGAAGCCCAAGAAGAGATAAATGCCAAGAAGCCAAGATGCCCAAGATAGGATTCAAAGGTTTTTTGATGCCCAAGGAAAGCCAATGCCAAGAAGTTCTTGCCTCTTCAACAAGAACTCAATACTTTGCATCCCTTACAATTCTTATTGGTGGTCTATAAATACCACCATCAACCCCTTTTATAAAATTAATTCTTATTCATGAAATAAAGGAGATATTCTCTGTCATTACTTTGCTGTGATGGCATCGCGGGGTGTGAGGCCCTAAATTTCTTTGTTCTTTGAAGCATCTCGGGATGTAAGGCCCTAGTTATCCAACTATCCATCTTCCATCCATCCAACAAACCCTAAAACCACCGCCTTCTTTATCTTCTTCCTTCCTTCCAAACTTTTATTCCTTTCTTGCTTTCTAACTTGTTTTCTTGTGAGTGTTTCAGGTGATCAAGATCAGCAGTGAGGGTGTTTTTGCTTTGGAACCAGTCTCGTTGTAGATCTGAGCCCGAGAACAACAATCCTGAAGTCCTGCCGTGAAATCCTAGAGTGCTGATCCTGATCTACATCAAAGAGTGACAAATCTTCGTTGGTAAATTTAAACTCTTCCTTTCTCTTAAGATCTGATTTCTTAAAAGTTTTAAATCCTAGTTTACGGTGGTTTCTTAATCACCAAGGTCTTTTCCTAATTAGATTTGTTACATCTACTTTGCGGGCTTATAACTAGTTGTCTAGTCTTACTTTATTGAATGCTTTGAGTCTTTAATCTGATAATCCCAGAAATATAATTGCTGATTAATCTCTGAAAATTAGTTTAAATATCAGTAAATTAGTTTTGCATATTTTGTCCCGCATCAATTACCCTATCAAAGGGACCTGGCAACTCGAGTCCTATTGACTTTAGAATGGCGTATTCCTTCCAGATTTGCACCAAATCCTCTTCACTCAACACAGACTCAATTGTCCGGGGAAAGTCTTCTATCACCATCGACTCCACTGAAGGACTTCTGAGATACACGAACAAAACAAAGAAGGAGAGAGAAGGAAGAAGAAGAGGAAAGAAGACCTACCACTCTCATCATAACAGCCCTCACCATAGTAGCAAATCTTCATCATAATGAAGACTCCAGACTCTCCTTGCAGTAGATATCAGATATGGGAAACAAGCACCCTCTCCTCTCCTACTATAGCCTCTCACCAGAGATAGTAGCTTAAAAGTCAGCATCGGGTGGTGGTTCGCTAGCAAACACATGTCCATCACTTATTGAGCATACCATATCGCTCGAATTGCTAGCCATTTCGAGCCATGGACCACCTTCATGCCTCTTCAATCATTTCAAATCATTGTGCATGCTTCATAAATGTAGTTAGTATGCATGATCTGGTCGGATGCGATGCTCTAGATCTTGTCCAAAGTTGCATGAAATCCATATTGTTAGTAGCTAGTGCCTTGCCCAGCATGAGGCAAAACATCCCAAATGCTTCACCCACTAGGATCGGGGGTGAACCATCCGGACTTCAGCAAGCACAGATGCTATGCCGAGTCCCACTATTTCTAATCTCTACTTCCTATGCCTAAGACAAAGAAGATGCCTCATCCTAGGAAGTAGGGGATAACTGATACACCTGGAAATGGTCATGCCCAGTTGAGTCCAATGGGGTCACCATGTCACTTGCCAGCTCAGCAAAGAAAGCAGACTTCAAATCTTGCCATGTGTTCTTGAGAAATCATGCTGGAAGAAGCTTGGCAACCCTCCTCTCTTTCATAAGAGAGTAGGCAACCTAGCACTACCACTCTTTGACACCAACCACTCCCATATATGCATCTGCTCTAACCATCCTTAGCCACACCAACCAGTCCTCTAAAGGCATGCACTATGTAAAGATGTACTAGCCACCACTCTTTGCACAGAACATCTCTTAGGTGATAGTACTCCAAATACCTATCTATAAAACTGTTCCCTAGGACCTTTCAAGTAAGGTCTTTGAACTCTCCAAAGTCTCTAAGGTCTCAAAAGGTTTTTCCCATTTCTTGCATGGAGAGTAAGTCTCTAAAAAGTCTCAAAAGTTCTCTTTAAGCCTCTAAAGTTCTAGATCGAAGTCTTTATGAAAGCCGAGTTTTTGAGAGCCTCAGCAAGGTGAAGTAGGAAGAAGAAGCTAGGAGGAGCACAGGTAGGAATGCATATAGCTTCCCTTACACTCTCATGGGGTTCACGAGTCTTTCCTGAAGTTAGGTCCCCGAGAGCCTCAAAAGCTTAGGTAGGAACCCGTGAGTCTCAAAAGCTTTTTTCAAGCCTCTCAAGTATTAGGTTGAAGTCTTCACGGAAGCCGAGTCCCCGAAAGCCTCGGTGAGATAAAGTAGAAAGAAGAAGCTAGGAGGAGCACAAGTAGGAGGAACTCACAAAGCTTCCCCTACACTCTCGCAAGCTTTGCAAGTCCTTCCCGAAGCCTCGCCCTCACCCTCTCGAGCAAGGGCGGACCATCGGGGGGAAGGGGGCCTTGGCCCCCCTAATTTTTTCTAATTTTTTTAAAGTTTAGAATGTTATAAAAAATTATATATATATATATATATATGCATTTGGCCTTCCTAAAATTTGGGATATTAAGTATAACTTGAAGAATCTTGGAAAGAAGTTTTAAAATGAAACAAATACCATAAATTAGCTTTCTATAATTGAAAGTTAGATCACTACTAACTTTATCTTTCATTTTTATTAATTTTTTTTCTTTTTCATAATTTTTTAGGAGAAGATAAAGAATTTTTCTTTTATCTTCTATTGGTGCTCATCTCTAGAATCTGTCATGGCCAAAGCCACTACATGCAGCCAGTACCGTCCCATTTACCACATTGATGGATAAGATGGCGGCCGAACCTGTTATGTGATGCGATCGATGAGAATGCTCCCACGACGAGATCGGGTGGTTGCGCATACGTAAGGCCAGATACCACCGATGTACTGGCCTATGGCTGCCATCTCGGTAGCCTTCATCAACTCGCCGCATTGACAAACATTACATGCAATGAAGTCGCGTATCACCTTAGCGATTGGACCTATCGCGTAGCACGATCGGATCTTGGAGGGCACAGGCAGGCAGCACCTGTCATACCCCAGGCTCCCACAATGCTACTACACTCATGCCCCATCATCTTTGACCCCGTCACTTGATGGATGTTCTATCCCGTTGTGCAGTACCAACAGTACTCGGTGCGATGCCGCCATCATTGTGGCCGGTGTGCATGCATCTTCTACGAGTCCATGTCACTTATGACTTTTCCGATTTCAACTACTACTATAGAGAGCATTTTCAAAAATGAAAATTGTCAAAACCAGCTTATGCAATAAGATGGAAGATGATTTTTTATCGATTATTTAATCACTTACATCGATAACAAGATAGCTGAAAATTTTACGGTAGATTTCATTATTAATAAATTAATTTTATGAAACAAGATAAGTATAATTTAAATAATATTTATAAAAAAATATTTAAATTAATTTTAATTATTTATTAATATTTTTATATTTTAATATTTTATTGGCCTTCTTAAAAAAGTTGGTGTGGTTCGTCCCTAATCTTGAGCCTTCCTGCCTTCCCACGACTTCGCCTGTGTCCTCCCTATTCACTTATACACCTCGCCATATCCATCTACCATATCCACCGCGGTGCCTCACTTCACACCATCATCCATGAGCCATCCTCCATCGCCACTCCATCCACCTACATGCCATCGACTCTTTTTTTTTGTTTACCTTCATAGGAACTGGCTTAAGTATCAGAGGATCCACCACCGGGCAACCTCCTAGTATAGCCGAACTTTCATGTCTTGATTATTTTTGCAAGTTTCGGAATTCTAGCTGTACCAGGAGAGAAATTCGGAGTTGTTCGACATAGCAACCACACCCAGCTTACCTTAGTACGTCTCCGACGGTGCCACAACAATCTGTATAACATCGATGTCAGGAGAGAGAAAAACACATAAAGATAGCTAAGAATGGAGTCAATAGTCAAACTAATTATTTGCATTCTTGTGTGCAAAGAAGAGTTGTATAATGTATTGACTATCATGCACATTCTCTAGGATGCAAGATTGCATCTACCGTCCTTGGTCCAGTCATGGTGCTTCAACTACAAGTATGGTTAAAACTTAATTTATGCATTTATCAAATATATCTATGTGTAAATGTTCCATAAGAACGTCGACTACATCTTGTCAAATTTGGGGGGATGAAATCCGATTTTGGTTGATTATTTTCGATTTGGTTTGTTTGGACCGTATCACGTCGGTGGCCGCGCCGCCGCCATCCACCTCCGATTCGGCGAGCCTTTTCTCGGTGATCGTTCCCATGGCCGCCACCGGTTGCAGTGGGGAGGGTGGCTCGGTCAAATCTGTGGAGCAGGGGAGGAGGGTGGTTCGGTGACCGTTCCCATGAACGCCACCGGTCTGGGAGCCGGCAGGTCCTGCCACCAGTCCGGCCATCGGTCCGATCGGGGGTCCGGTCGCTGGTCCGACCAAGGGTCCGATAGCCGATCTGGCCACCAGTCTGGCCACTAATCTGGCTGCCAGTCGTGCCACCGGTCCGGTCGTCGGTCCTGCCACCGATCTGGATACCGGTCATGCCACCATTCCTGCCACTAGTCCAGTCACTGATCTAACCAGGGGTTCGGTCGCCGGTCCGACAAGGAATCCGGCAGCCGATTCGATAGCTGATCCGGCCACCAGTCCGACCGTCGATCCTGCCACTGGTTCGGATGCCGGTCCTGCCACCAGTCTTGTCATCGATGCGGCAGCCTGTCCTGCCACCGATCCGGCCGCCAGTCCAACCAGGGATCCAATTATCGATCTAGCAACCGATCCGACCACCGGTATGATCATCAATCCGATAGCCGGTCCAATAGCCGGTCCGACCACCGATCCTGCCATCGGTTCGACCACCGATCCGGTTGCTAGTCCGACTAAGGATCCGACCGTCGATTCTGCCACCAATCCGATCGCTGGTCCAACCAAGGATCCTATCACCGATCCGATCACCGACTAAATTATAAATTTTATATTATATTTATTATATTTTATAATATATAATATAATATAATATAATATAATTATTATATATTTATATTATTTATTATATATTATAATAAATTTTATTTTTATAATATTAATATTTTATATTATTTTTAGGTAATAATTTATGATTTAGATATGCAAATTTTTTTAATTTTTTATTTTAAAAATGAAAGTATAGGAATAAAATAAAATCTTAGATACATTCTATATCTCCGCTTTATCTACAACTTTTTTTTTATTTTTTTATTTTTTTTATTTTTATATTATTTTAAATATTTCACATATTATAATTTATTATATCATTTTAAATATTTTAAATTTATATATTATTTTAAATACTTTAAATATTTTATTATATTATTTTAAATTTTATTATACTAATTTGTTGGTTTAGAACACATGTTCTACCTTCGTTTTTTAAACAGATTTTTTTTATTTCAGATTTAGAAGACGCGGGTCAACAAAATTTTTTTATTATTATTATTATTTAGAAGATGCAGGTTCGCGTCTTCTCCATGTGCAAAACAAAACAAAAAAACCATAACACGTGGCCCAAAAATCATAATTTGATAAAATTATTTAAAAGAACGTTAGTTTGGTAATATTATTTTTAAAAAATATTATTTTAAAGAAAATCCATACGATGCTAGGAGCACAACTTAACAGAATAGCTCGAGTAATACAGATATTCACATCTGAGGCGTGCCTACACGAGACAGATAACAAACCGACAAAGCTTTTTGGAGATGGATTCTCTCATCACTCACTTGAACTTGGCCAACCTAGGCATACAAAACCGCAAATACCAAACTTCAGTTAGCTGCAGAAATTTCAATTTAGTTTAGAGACATCCCATAAAATTTTAAAAAAATTATTAAAATACCTTATCAATTTTAGCTTAACTTCACATACACATCCTCAATTTAAAAAATATCAAACTAACCTTCCAAATTTTCAAGATATTTCCAAATGATCTAATCATTTATCTATATTAATAAAATAATATCCATAATATCATTATTTTATAAAATAACCAAATTATCTATATTCCCGTACCCTTCTTTTTTTTCATCTCTAGTTGCTCCCCCTCCATTATTGATGTCCCTCTTCTTCTCATCCACTTTTCCTTATCCTCATCCTCCTCCAAACCCATCTATCAACCCTCCCCCTCCATGACAACTCTCTTATCCCTCCATTCCTCATCGACAACCCCTTCTTCCCGTCCACCTCACCCACTTCTCATCATCATTCTCAGCATCTTCCGCACCCATCCATGAACCCTCCCTCTCTATAGCATCTCTACCCTTTTCATCCATAATCCCTTCTCTACCTTCCTCCTCGTCCTTTTTTTTCCTTCTTGTCTTCCTCCAAATCCATCCCATGAATCCTCCCTCTTCATGATCACTCCCTCTACTCCGTCCCTTGCCGATCCCATGTCATCTTCCTCCAAACCCATCTATGAGCCCTCCCTTTTTATAATAACTTTCTCCATCCCTTCCCCTATTTGGTCAACGACCCCTCCTTCCCCCTCCTCCCTACCCGATCTCCCCTCTCCTTCTACCTATGAGCCCTCCATGACCCTGTCCAGCCCCTCTACCTCTACTTCTTTCTTGCTAGCGACCCTATTTTTATAAGAAGGGGGAAGGCATTTTCAACTATTGAAATAATAAATTAATACCATTTACCGGCAATACCATTTTCAAACATCTCAAACATTTTGAAAGATTAGTTTGAAACCTTTTAAAATTGAAAAGGGCATACATGAAATTGAATTAAAATTGAGAAAATATTTCTATAATTTAACCATGATTGCAAAAGATATCATACTTCTATCAACAACAACAACAAGAGGAGAGAAGAAACCATTCTTCCGACAACTTACAAAAGTCCCTGGACCACTCTGGTCAAACTTAAAGAAGCAACTCTTATTACCCAGCCCTACTGAAAAATATGTCAAAAGTAACATTACAGAGTATATAGCTCAGGTCATCCAACCAAAGTTGTAGCATATCTTATCTGAGGAAACAAAATGAAGCACCTTAAACTAAATAAGCATGAACCGGACTGATTTTAGCTCTTTACAAGTACAAACACTGGTCTGTGACCCAGTTTCTCCCGGCCCTGAACCAGAGAAATGTGTTAGTTTAGAAGTACCGGAGACACGAAATGCATGATGGAAGATTAGCATGATATCTTAGAAGCTGAATGATTATCTTAAGAAGAATACAATATATTGTACAGTAGACCTCCCTAGCTGACCAAGAAGAATAGAATAATGTAGAATAGACCTCTAGCTGATAGGCAAACAACTCATATGGTACGTAACACATGGTGCAAACCAGGAAGAAAAATGAAATAGATGGGACACAAAAAAATGTAAAATTTCTCGAGCTTTCAGAAGCAAAGATTTATTGCTTTCAAAATAGAGTGAGGGTAAAACTCAGGACTAGCAGCTGTTTTCAACACCTGGGGCATTTCATTAGTCTGTAAAGAAACAAAAATACAAAGACAAGACAACACACAACAATGACAACAGGCCCTATATTACTAGATAACAGGACCACATGTTGAGATAGAGCAGAAATGTCCAAAAATTAATAATTCTTCTAAAAATAGAAACAAAGAGTTTCCAAACTTAGACACCTTAAAAACAACGCCGAACAATAGCAATCAATACACCAGGTGTTTTTCCTTTTCTCCACTATCTTTCTTTATTTTCTCCTTTTTGGGGCCGGGGGCAGGGGGCAGGGGTCGACATTTCGCTGTTTTACATGTTAAAATACCAAAATTAAGGCATACTTTTCTGCTAAAACCTGCTAATTGCAAGGATGAAAATGTCAGAAAAAGTCATCCCAAGTGCTAAAATGTTTGCTGTCTTAAAAATGTAATACTTAAGCATGGACCTTGGTTCTTAGAGCACATAAAAAGTGTAGAAAGGAATAGATAAACAAGAACAAACATGCATAAAACCACAATTTAAAAACAAGATCCGAATCTGAAATCTTGAAAATCTGGAGAATTTTTTCTCTCAATCCATGCATTGTAAACTCTCATTTCTCATTTCATTCCATTTCATTTAAATTCCCCAAATCCAATCTGAGCCATAATTCATAATACTCAGCTCCATCTTTCTGTGGCAACATATAGAAAGCAACAGTATATCAATTGTTAACTTGAATTAATATTGTCATCTTCACCTCCAACTTAAACTTCCCAATGATCAAGAGGCTACTAGAATCAATTCATGTGGCAGAAAAACTTCATTCATTTTAACATACTCCATATTCAGTTTGTACTAAGTCGTAACACAACTATCAACTGCCTGTGATGTCATATTTGGTCATATTTGTAAAAATGTATCAAATGCTGGAAGCAAGGGAGAACGAGAGATATCAATTTCCTTAAACCAAAGACCATGCAAAAGTGATACAAAGCATGGATAACGAGGAGACACCAGATGCAAAGCGAAGATATAGGCAAAATTACATAAAAGATGTCTACAGGTTAGGTGAGAATCATTCTATGAAAATGATGTCTTATTTACTACTCCCATGATTTAGTACTCTTGCGACACAAACACCATCAACCCTGGTGGGTGGTGGTCTAAGCCATGCCTAGCGCCCAATCATCAAGTTGGTGGCCCCTCCATGCTTTATACAACAACTAGCGAGAGAATTTGGGGCGGCAGAAAAAGGGGTGGTGCCTACCCCAAAGGAGAAGAAGCTGGTTAATTTGGCCTAGGTGTCCAGGAAGGGCTTCTTGAGATTGCCGGTGGTGTTTAAGAGGGTGGTATTGAAGCAACAGTAGACAGCTTGCTAATGGAGAAAAATGGTGTTGTGGTGGTCAGGAGACATGGCAGAGAGCATTTCATAGGAAAGCTAGGACTGGTGGACAGCTACACCGAGGAGGTCCGGAAAGGGGAACTTGCCAGGATCTGGGGCAACATGGGGCAGCTTGCTGCAGATATTGTTTAAATGAACATGGTGAAGGGGCTGAGGTTTGGAGCCCATGGACCACGCCAAGGAAGCGCGTGCCATGGCAGGTCCAGTCGAGGAATATGTTTGCAATGAGGCTGAGGGGTGCTTCATCGAGAATGGCAAAAAGGTTGGAGAGGAGGTGGCTTGAGGGCTCAGTCTTGGTGGAGGGGGTTTGCAAGGGGAAGATGTCATGGTAAAAGGAAGAGGTTTTCTTTCGAGGGGAGAATAGTGGTGGGCTTTAGGAGGGTGTTGGGCGGAGAAAGAAGAGATAGAAGCAAATATGAACAGGAGGTGGAGGCCATGGTTGTTGGTTAATATTTCCTTTAATATCATAATCAATCTACCACTCTCTTTCCTCAGTTATCATGGTTGCATTTCTCTTTTACATTCATATGATCTAGAGCCTAGTTGAAGCTAATAGGAACAAAATAGTCAACTACTAATGGTTAGCCAGAGATTGTAGTTCACAAGGGAGACAGCAGGCTAGTAGAAAGGCATATTGCAAATATTTATAACTTTGTCTGTTGACTTGCAAATAGGGATGAGGAGAGGTTTCAATGCAATATTGGCAAAACATTGGTGCAAATATGCCAAAAACCCTAAAGTGAAATATGGAAGCAATATTATGTATACATTTTTGCCATTCTTATATTGGTTGCTTAAAATTTCTGACACAAATTTATATAAGATCTGTGACGACAGGGATAAAACCAAACAAGCAAGACCGTAACACCGACAAGCGAGCAAAAAAAAATACAATTCTATGATGATGAGATGCAAGATAAAATGTTATAGCTAACGGGCAATCTTTTCAGACAATAACTATTGCTTGATGGTTTCAACCTTGATCATTATGTTCCATTATCCAGATATCCCTTTGTTCATAGCAAAATAGTGGCAAACTTTAGTTAAAAATAATACTGCTCTTTTCATATCATATGCCATATCGACAAGCATTTTCTGGTCAACTACATTGATTTAATTTAATTGCATACAAACAATGTAAGCAAACCAAATATATAGAAAATGGAACATCTACATGCTGATTCATAAGGCAGATTGTAATTTTTCCCCATCAATCAAACTACTACATTGGCATTCCCTACCTACAAAAGATCAAATGTAGATTTATAGCCAAATGGTAACATGAAGATAAAAATTAAACATGTTTACTGGACAACAATTTCCACACTAAAGTCATGAAATAGAATTAAGATATAAGAGATCTTTTTAAAATTCACCATTTATGGTAAAAAAATTGATGAAAGTTACTTTCCCCTAAAGATAATGCCAACTTAATAGGAAAGAAAACACCCGTAGTGAATTTGCTGGGAAACGTTTTTGATTAACATTTGCCTATACTGCAACTCTACCTATGGTCCTAAACAATTTAGATTCTTCTAAATATGCTAAAATTTTTTACCACCTTGCACTTATAAGGATGGTATCACCGTTTGCCACTTGAGCAAGGGGATGGGGGTTCGATCCCGATTGGATTTGGTCCTCAAGTGGTGGGATGGTATAGGTTGGAAGGTAGAGATTGGTCAATCCAAATCAATAAAAAGCATTTAAAAAAGAAGAACTACATCTTTTGAAGTTTTGTCCTTTGAAAATTCCAAAATCTCAAATTTTATTGCTATAATTTCAGCCAAACAGCTGATATGAGAAAGGTAAAATGCATTTGTATAAGATAAGTGTAGTTATTCCACCTTTAGCTCTGGCAACTCGATAACACAAGCGCATTCCACAACATCTGCTCCAACTCTTTCTGCCAAAAAGAATAAAATAGTAGTAAGATTAACTATGGTAACTAGGATTCATATAGAGCATATATCAACCTTATGAGGCAACTAAAAACTGATAAACATGGATGAAATAAGACATGCATTCAGGTTTACACGTTTCACCAAGTGTTTGCATCCCCTTTCACGAGAAACCCACTCTTTTATGTCCCAAGAACTCTCACTAATGCCTCAAAATAAACTATGACATGCACCATAAATAGACTATATAACGCATTCAGAGAATTTAATACCAGAATTAAAAACCAGACTCAGAAAAACATGGAAGTACATCCAGGTAGCAGTGGTCCAAATTTCTAAATTTAGAAATTTAGACCAGACAACCAACATATGTGCAAATTATACCATTCAAACTTTACAATAAGCAAACACAATAAAAGATTTTCTAGTGATAATTGCTAAATTCATAAATTTGGTAATCCTCATTCTTTTCCAATTTCTCAAGCAAAGCAATAAGATTTCAATGGAAGTTCAAGGAGTACCTCAAACAATAAAAACTAACATGGCAGCAGCACAATGTGCAGCAACACCAGGACATAAATAGTAGCTGATACTCTATAGGGATCAACTCCCAGTTACATGTACAATTTTGTTGTGAATAAAGATCAAACATCCAAGATATAGAATTCCGTTGCCTCAAGGAAAACATATTTATTATATTTCACTATTAGCTTTAACCAATTCTAAGAAATAACATTTCCACCCCATGAATCACAATCAAAATACTTAAAGTATCTATGGTCCGAGTATGGACTATTCAGTGAGTCATAAACACACACACAGAGAGAGAGAGAGAGAGAGGAGAGAGAGAGGAGGAGAGAGAGAGAGAGAGAGAGAACTGGGAACAATCATTGACCTTTTAACACTCATTCTGAAAGCAAAAACTTTTAATACTAATCCCAGAAGCAAAATGATTGACTCAGAATAAAATGGGATGGCATCCACAAGCAATAAAAATTGCAGAGCTAGGCAAAACAGACTACAGAACATCCATGCATGTTCAAAATTCAATGACAACCATAACACTTTCACCGTTGTTATACAATTTAGCATGCTTTCACACATTCACAGAGTACACAATAACTTCTGAAAATGGGGTTAGAATCTACAGCAACATCCACAATGACTTTTTGAAAAAAAATAGATAGTAAGGCTATAGTATTCAAAATATTCACAAATTTAAAACCAAGCACCAGAAATTCACCAAGAAGTCTGACTGCAGCGCTTAAGGTCCCTCCTGTTGCAATAAGATCATCAATGACAAGTGCCCGATCTCCTGGCTGGACAGCTCCTACATGCATCTCCATTTTGTCAGTGCCATATTCTAGAGAATACTCTTCCGAAATCACTTCACCTAATAGTCATCAAAGATCATTAGATACTAAGTATGGCATCAGTTACCATCATCAGATAGAAACAAAAAGACTTGGTTAAACAGGAAAAAAGAAAAGCATGGGCAAAGAAATGTTACCAGGCAACTTCTTTGGTTTTCTCATAGGAACAAACTTTGCTCCAATAGCTAAGGCAATGGGGGGACCGAATATAAAGCCTCTTGCTTCAATACCTTTATGTATCATAAATTTCACAATCAGGAAAATACACAAACATATTCTTACTAGAAGCATAATAAAGGTTCTTGATAAACAGTTTCAAGCAGAGGATTGAACTGTCAGATTGATATTCCATCTTTGAACAGAGGATTGAACTGTCAGATTGATATATAATCGTCGAACAGGGTCCCACTTTCAACATGGAAATTGAACGTTTTCCAAATTCAAAATTAATCTATCTGTGAAATTTAAAACATCTAATAAAATATTATTAAAAAGGGATACAATGGGGAAAGAGGACACCTACCACATCATTGGGGAAAAACAAGTCAACTTAAAAGTCTATTTGCTTATGAGTCTAATAATTTAAGGATTTATAGATTTCCTCAGATCATAAAAAGGAAAAATCTCTATTGTTTTTTTCAAAAAAATCCTCCAAGTCATGTTATACAGGACATATTGACAATTCCAATTGGATCCTTAAAAATATTTGGGAGAAAATTCTATCTCTTTCCTGAGAAAGCTGTACAATTTGAACCCTATACCTCTGACATGGGCAGAGGAATGCCAACCAGCTGAGATAAGGCTGGTTGTATAATTGTATAAAGTGTTGTAAGTGAATCCGTAATATATCATGGCAAACTTACAACTAACAAGACACACATTATAAAACAAAAAAAATGAACCAAATGACCAAAGAATGGTAAAATGGTTTCACACTTGGCACATAACTGAATCTCAAAGAACATACAAAATAACAAAGTTAATATGCATGATCTACATGAAAAACATGTCAAACAAACTTGAATGAGGTTAGTAAACGGATATATATATATTATTCTTATTATTATTATTATTCGAACTATTATGATAACACAAAATCTAACCACAAATGGCATTTCAGGCAATTCAAAGCTGCTTTAATCTAACTGTGGCCAATTTATTGTGCTCGGAAAATAATTAGTTCTCAGAAATATTATTGCCCACCTTCATGATGCTTAAACAAATAAACACATGACAGCTTTAAGATGTTGGGTGATTCATACTTCATAGAGATAGAGTAGTTGACATTAGTTGATGGTTATTAAAAAAGAAAATTAAGTGAAACATTCAAGTAATCAATGATGGGTTCATATAAGGTTTAATTAACCAAGTAAAGAGGAATAGCTCTTATGTGCCCCTAACAAACATAACAACCATGAACAAGTAATGTGTGGCCCATCAGCTCAATATCATATACTTGGTGGCATGACGTGAAATATAGTTTGAAATGGGTATGACAAATCTGCAAGCATCCTTCCAGTACCCTAATGGGGTATACTGTTGGCTCCTTTGACTTGCTAATAGAACATATTCTGGGTTGAAAAAGACCAAAAGGTTGTGCAGACCCAATCTCACATGAAGAGAAGGCCTACTCAAGTTAATCAGATACCTCTGGCAGATTTTGAATTGCATCCACAAGGTGAATACCATCTTTATACAAGATACCCACAGAAATTAAAAGAATTGCTATGTTTGCCAGAGAGTTGTGACAAAGTTTCCCTGAGTCCAGTACTTTCAATACATTAGGTATAAATGCATTTAAATATCCACTTGCCTGACAATGGAGGTAATTGTAAGGATATATTTCAGGATAAAAAAGATTAGATGCATTGTGCATGTTGGATGTCCAGTTCTTTTTGTGCACAAACTGAGCATGGAAGTTCAAAATCAAGGGCAAGAGCATAGTTAGTAAATCTTCTAGGGTTCCTAATGGCTAGGATAATTGGCTTAGTGGATAAGTGAGGGATATAGAAAAGGATGGTTTGGAATGTGTTCTGCATATTGATTGATTCCAGTTATCTCCAAATAAGGGAAAGATAGGTGAGACTTTTGTTCAAATGCATGTTGGTTGAGGTAGAAATGAATACATTTACACCCTGGTTCGGGCTTAAAAGTGATTCATCAAAGAGGCTTCAATACAAAATTAGTATTAGAAATGGACATGCAAAATCTTTGGTCAGGAATAAAACTAGTGTACTGCATCACATGAAGCAATCTAAACCATCCTTTATAATAAAAAATAACTAATTGCTTGTATTAGAAACCATGGTCTGCAAATCTCTCTCGAATAATTCGTACAGGAGCATACCATACTGGTTGAAAACTAGAATGGTTGACCAAGCGGTCTAAGTGTCTAACCATAGAGCAGAACTGGTTCTTACTAGTCTGACTACGAGCACCGACTCGTATCATCCAGTTTCTAGCAATACCATGGATGGGAGTGAGAAAAAGTGTTGAAATCTAGGTCATCATGGGATGCATACTGTACTGTATCAGTATGCTCGTCGGTACCACTTTTGCAGACAAATATAAACTATTTCATATATGGCATATTCTTTTACTTTAGGTTTATATCTCTATATCCACAGCCCTCAATACTATCATCAAGAAGCTCCAAGTAATGAATACAACTGACACACAATAAAGTTCAAAAAATCTTCAGACATCACAAGTCGGCTACTTGTTCACAACTATAGCTCAATGAATCTAAATAGTTTATGTCATGTGGTTGTTTGTTGAAAGGCTAGTTTTGGGCATAAGGCTTCCAATTTAAGAACTTGTAATAATAGCCATTATAGGGGCAAAAAAAAAAACTCTTAATGCTCAAAGTCCAAACAAAGGACCAATCTAAGGGTTTGAGATGTATTAAGCACATTCAAAGTTGCTTTTCTGTAAAACAAACTTGAATCAAATGTTTTCATTGGGGATCAAAATTGAATTGATGGTTTAGGGATCTAGCAACCTCACTGTATAGCAAGGGCCATCTCCATGATATGCAATCGAGGAGAAACATTATTTTGCATGGTCAGCTCCACCTTCTCAAATTTGACAGAATGTGCCATGATCCATGCAGCCAACCACCTGCAGATTGGAACAAGGCTTATTTTGTGTCTGATCAGCTGCTTTGCAGTAGCTTTTTTTCATTCCACTCAAATTCCTCTCCTCACATTGTACTCTTTGCACTTTCAGTCTTCTTGTTGCAATCCTACCCCATTAGCGTAGCATCTTCATCTCAGATGCATAAATGTCCTCAGATCACGACAATAAGCTGCTCAGTGACCAAAGGTATCTTTTACGCAGATGAATTGCATGGTTACTCCAATAAGCTTCTATATTAGTAAGACATTGATTCAGAATAACTTGCATACCTTCATGCGTGAACGTAATCACGACCAAAAAGTAACTTTCTCACCGTACAACTGAATTTGAAAACATTTGCTTCTTTTTAAATGAGACTGCTTGCTGTTAAAGCGTAGAAACACCCACTCTTTCCCTCTATTTAAATTCCCTTAGTCGATCTCGTAGATTGACAAAACAGTTCTTACTTATAGTAAGAGAATTACTTCAGAAAGAAAAACATCATGACAAAACCTAAAAATACAACCTCAAACAAATTCAAAGAACAGTGGTTGAGATCTACCCGCCACAACAGAGATGTTTTTCTCTCTATATCTCTCCACGAATATATCAATGGTATCCCTGAACGCCTTGTGATCGAGAAGCAGCGTCGTGATGTCCTGAAACATGATCCCTGCACACAACCCAACGCAACGAATCAAAATCCAAACCTGACAAGAACCCCGAAACCAAAGAAATTCTCAAAACCCTAGAAATTTACGCCCCATAATCAGGGGAAGAGGGATAACCAGGCTTGGGGAAGTCGGGAATGACGCGGATCGACGAGGAGATCCTCGCGAGGCGATGGTCCTTGCCATCCTCCGACGCCATGGCCTTCAACGAGATGAAGCGATGGCGGAGAAAAGGGATTGGAGTTAGGGGAGAAGAGAGGGGGAAGAAGAGGAAAGGAAGACGGAACGACGATGGGGTTTGGAAAGTGATGGAGCGGAGAGAAGGCATGTTTAATAAAAGAGGAGCGTGGTATTAAGGCGTAGCTATTATAAATGACAAGGGTTCCGAGTGACTGCGACTTGGCTCCCACGGTGCCTGAAACGACCTTTTTCATATTTTTTTCGTTGAGCTGTTTGTCTTCATCCGTTGCTCTTTCTGAGCTGTCTTCCCCTTTGTCCTTTTTTTTTTTTTCTTTATATATTTTATTACTATATATATGAAATGAAAAAAATATAATATTTTAATTAGAATGCATCGAATAAAATTTAAAAAATAAAATATTATAGAAAAATTCTCGCCTTATTGGCCACAATTCAATCCACTGCTCCATGTCTCATGGCTTGAAGCATATATATAAGTGTGCAGTTGTTTGCTAGTTCCGGATATCTTGCAAGAAGGGCGCCCAACTTGAACTTTTAATACAAAAAGTAAAGCAAATGCTTACAGCTGTGTCCATATTTCATCGGGCACGCAGAAATCTACTTTTTAGCGGACCTTGTGGCACGGTGGGAATGAAGCCGCCAATCAAGCCCCTTGATTTGACGCATCTCTACTCTGGCACCAAATATTCGGACCTGGGAGCGCATAAAACAAAGTTGCGGTCCAAAGCTTTCTTGCAAACTAATATAAAAAAATAATTAAAGATTATATTAATTTAAAAAATAATTTTTAAATTATTACTGTTTTGCTGAAAGGAATGTCATGCCTGAAACTACGAATTCAATTAACTGGTTTAGACGACTAGCTTGGTACTAGAATGACTATTTTAAATTATAGATTGATTTTAATATTTTCCGAAAAAAATTCTTTCTCTTCGGTGCTCCTCCTTTGATTCCTCCGTCTCCGCCCACCCCAACTGATGGCACCCAAAAATTTAGTATAAAATCGGGCCAATAATAACCAGATTAGAAATATCTTTCTTAAACCTATGATAATCAACAGAGAAGGCCGTTAAAGAAAAAAAAGTCATAGGACAGACTTTCCAAGAAATCAGTTCTAAAGTTTAATATTTTTTGTGTAACGGACCATACCATACTGCTAGTCAGTGCCCATCCATATCACTACTTATAAAAAATTTTAAAAATAAAAATTTTAAAAATGATCCTAAAGAAGTCTATATAGTAGACCTAGAATTAGTTAACATTTATGATAACAATGATATTACCAGATTAATATTATACTTGAGAAATAACTAAAACTAGAAGAAGATAGATGTGTCTTGAACCATTCCAAAGAGATTGAAGATGAGAAGATTACTACCTTTGTTAGTCATGATGATAAAATATTCAAGGAAAACATCAATAGTAGTAGTTGCAGTGATACCTGATACCTCTCTCCTGATGTCATTTCACACCTAGATTTAGCACGAGTGGATTAGGGATGGCAACGGGTCGGGTTTGGATCGGGTCACCCAAAATCTATACCCGCCCCGCTAAAAAATTATCCGCCCCATACCCGTCTCGGGTCGGGTCGGGTCGGGTCGGGTATAAAAAAATCACGGGTCAAGTCAGGTCGGGTCGGGTATACCCGGTCTCATAAAACTTAGTTTATTTAAAAGCTAAACGGGTCTGGTCGAGTCGAGCCGGGTCGGGTATATCCGTCCCATATCCTATTTACTTAAATATTTTATAAACATATTTTTTTATATATAAACGGATCGGGTTCGGGTCGGGGCGTACTACTACCCGTACCCGATCCGAACCCGAGTCGGATTTTTTTTATATAACCCATATCTATTTATAAATTAGGCGGGTCGGGTTTTACCCGTCCCATTAGGATCGGGTCGAGTCGGATACCCATCGGATCGGGAAAAATTGCCATTCCTAGAGTGGATCACTTGAGTCTATATAATATGGCTTGAAAAAGTATGCAGTCCATCCCTCTTAAGCATAGGTGATGCGGGACAAACCCCGAATCAAGAATTATTCCAGGGAAATTGGACCGTTGGTCATTAAAAAATGATCCTAGGCTAGGCTAAACCAAAACCAATTTATTTCTTCCCATTTTTTTTTATTCAAATGAAATTTTTTTTTCATATTTTCTCTTTTTTTAATTCAAATAACCCTTTTTTTATATTTTCATTTTTTTTCTTTCTTTTCCTTTTTTTTTTCCTCACGATTTTCTTTTTTTTTTTCAGGCTTTTCCTAAAGTCGGCCTAGGTGGCCGGCTTTGCCTTCACGACCGTGCGGAACGCTCAAAACAGGGGTCCCGGTCTGGGAAGGCACGATCCCGGTGGGATCTCGCCGGCAACGGACTCACGGGCCGACACAGAGTCGCGAGGGATCGGCAATCCGGCGGGGAGGCAGGTGATGGCTCGGGTTGAGGGAGGCGTGGCTCGTTCCGGCGATCAGTGGTGGTACAGAATTGCGGCACGACAGCGGCTGGGGAGTAATGCGGGGGAGGCTCGGGGTGCCTGCTGGGAAGCGATGCGGGCGGCATATGGAGATGGTGGCGCGACCTTGCTCCAGTGAATAGTGGCGGCTCGGTGGGGAGTTCCGGTGGGAGGCATCGCATGGAGGTTTGCGGCACAGGAGATTCCGGCGGTTGGGTGTTGGATCTGACGGACGACGGGCGATGATTTTTGATCGGTGACGTGGCTAAAAAGTAGAAGGGGCCAGACCACGATGGTTTGCTCGATCTGTCGGATGGGAAGGACTGGTCGGTGGTGATCTTGCTCACAAGCGGAAGAAGTTCGGTTGGAGACTTCCGGTCGGCCGGTGGTTTGCTCAAACGAATCCGGGGAGATAAAAGGTGGGAGCGGCGTCGCTGATCTGCGCGGGGTTCTGGTGATTGGCAGTGACAGGAGGGAGATGGCCTTCCGGTCGTTGGTGGTGGGGCATGGGATCGGCTGTCAGGTTGAAACAAAAGAGGCTGTTGACGGTTTTTGGATGCCTGTTGTTGGTCTTAGAGGAAGGAGGAGAGAAAGTAGAGGGAGAAGAGAGAGAAGTCCTAGGAAGAAAGCACCAGAGAGAAGAAAGAAAGCCCAGGGAAGAGAAGAAGGGGAAAACCAGAAGAGAGAAGAAGAGAAGGGGGAAGTCGGGACGCACCCAGATGATTTCTCAAATAAATTTTTTCTTCGCTAATTTTATTCCTAATGAAAAAAAGTCTTTAAATAGACTAATCTAAGATATTCGATATCCCAATCAGATATCTCAATCCCAATCCTAACAAATTCGAACTATTTATTTAAAAACAAACAAATCCAATTAAAGGATAAAATAAATCCTAAAAACAAACTTTCAAACAATTGAGACAAATCCTAAAAATCCTAATATCCCAATCCCTCGTACACCCATAGAAATAAACTGCTTCGAGGTTTGTGTACTTCGGGATTTGTGTTGTAACGGAATAAGTGCTCATCGACTTCAGGATCTTGGGTCCCAGGGTTTGGGCTGGGCTTGAATTCAGGTTCTGGGCTGGCTTCTAGGTTGGGCTGGCTTCTAGGTTTGGGCTGGGCTTCAGGTTCTGGACTGGCTTCTGGGTTGGGCTTCAGGTTTAATATGGGCTGCTTCAGATTCTGGGCCGATGTCCCCATCATTTTTCCTGAAGTAGGGAAAACTCGACTCCATCGAGTCAGGCTTCAGAAAGTTGGCTCCTCGATGCATCACCTGTAGACTGAAATATAATTAAAATAAAATTAGCTAACCTAACCTAAACTTGGTCTGATACCAAATTTTGACACGGGACGGACCCCGAATCAAGAATTATTCCAGGGAGATCGGACCGTTGGTCATTAAGAAATGACCCTAGGCTAGGCTAAACCAAAACCAATTTATTTTTTCCCATTTTTTATTCAAATGAAACTTTTTTTTTTCATATTTTCTCTTTTTTAATTCAAATAACCCCTTTTTTTTCTTTTTTTTTTCTTTCTTTTCCTTCTTTTTTTTTTCTTCACGGTTTTCTTTTTTTTTTCAGGCTTTTCCTAAAGTCGGCCTAGGTGGCGGGCTTTGACTTGACGACTGTGCGGAACGCCAAGATCAGGGGTCCCGATCGGGGAAGGCACGATCCCGGTGGGATCTCGTTGGTGACGGACTCACGAGCCGACACAGAGTCGCGAGGGATCAGCGATCTGGCGGGGAGGCAGGCGACGGCTCGGGTTGAAGGAGGCGCAGCTCGTTCCGGCGATTGGCAGCGGTACAGAATTGTGGCACGGCAGTGGCTGGGGAGTAATGCAGGGGAGGCTCGGGGTGCCTGCTAGGAAGCGATGCGGGCGGCATATGGAGACGGTGGTGCGACCTTGCTCTGGTGAATGGTAGCGACTCGGTGGGGAGTTCCGGTGGGAGGCATCGCATGGAGGTCTGTGGCACAGGAGATTCTGGCAGTTGGGTGTTGGATATGACGGACGATGGGCGACGGTTTTCGATCGATGACATAGCTGAAAAGTAGAAGGGGCCGGACCATGGTGGTTTGCTCGATCTATCGGACAGGAAGGACCGGTCAGTGGTGATCTTGCTCACAAGCGGAAGAAGTTCAGTTGGACACGGGGAGATTGGGAGCGGCATCGCTGATCTGACGAGGTTTTGGGATTGGCAGTGACGGGAGGGAGATGGCTTCTGACGATGGGATCGGCCGTCAGGGAGATAGGGGATGGGATTGACGGTTTTTGGATGCCTGTTGTTGGATCAGAGGAAGGAGGAGAGAAAGTAAAGGGAGAAGAGAGAGAAGTCCTGGGAAGAAAGCACCAGAGAGAAGAAAGAAAGCCCATGGAAGAGAAGAAGGGGAGAACCAGAAGAGAGAAGAAGAGTAGGGGGAAGTCAGGACGCACCCAGATGATTTCTCAAATAATTTTCTTCTTCGCTAATTTTATTCCCAATAAAAAAAGTCTTTAAATAGACTAATCTAAGATATCCGATATCCCAATCAGATATCTCAATCCCAATCCTAACAAATTCAAACTATTTATTTAAAAATAAACAAATCCAATTAAAGGATAAAATAAATCCTAAAAACAAACTTTCAAACAATCAAGATAAATCCTAAAAATCCTAATATCCCAATCCATCGTGCACCCATAAAAATAAACTGCTTCGAGATTTGTGTACTTCGGGATTTGTGCTGCACTGGAATGAGTGCTCATCGACTCCAGGATCTTGGGCCCCAGGGTTTGGGCTGGGCTTGGTTTCAGGTTCTGGGCTAGCTTCTGGGTTGGGCTGGCTTCTGGATTTGGGCTGGGCTTCAAGTTCTGGGCTGGATTCTAGGTTGGGCTTCAGGTTTAATCTGGGCTACTTCAGATCCTGGGCCGATGTCCCTATCATTTCCCCTGAAGTGGGAAAAACTCGACTTCGTTGAGTCAGGCTTCAGAAAGTTGGCTCCTCGATGCATCACCTGTAGACTGCAATATAATTAAAATAAAATTAGCTAACATAACCTAAACTTGGTCTGATACCAAATTTTGACACGGGACGGACCCCGAATCAAGAATTATTCCAGGGAGATCGGACAGTTGGTCATTAAGAAATGACCCTAGGCTAGGCTAAACCAAAACCAATTTATTTTTTCCCATTTTTTTTATTCAAATGAAACTTTTTTTTTTCATATTTTCTCTTTTTTAATTCAAATAACCCTTTTTTTCTATTTTCTTTTTTTCTTTCTTTTCCTTCTTTTTTTTCTTCACGGTTTTCTTTTTTTTTTCAAGCTTTTCCTAAAGTCGACCTAGGTGGCTGGCTTTGACTTGACAACTGTGCGGAATGCCTAGAACAGGGGTCCCGATCGGGGAAGGCACGATCCCGGTGGGATCTAATTGGTACAGACTCACGAGCCGAAACAGAGTTGCGAGGGATCAGCGATCTGGCGGGGAGGCAGGTGACGGCTCGGGTTGAGGGAGGCGCAGCTTGTTCCGGTGATTGGCAGCGGTACAGAACTATGGCACAGCAGTGGCTGGGGAGTAATGCAAGGGAGGCTCGTGGTGCCTGCTGGGAAGCGATGCGGGCGGCATATGGAGACGGTGGTGCGACCTTGCTCTGGTGAATGGTGGTGGCTTTGTGGGGAGTTCCGGTGGGAGGCATCGCATGGAGGTCTGTGGCACAGGAGATTCTGGCGGTTGGGTGTTGGATCTAACAGACGACGGGCGACGATTTTCGATCGGTGATGCGGCTGAAAAGTAGAAGGGGCTGGACCACGGTGGTTTGCTCGATCTATCGGATGGGAAGGACCGGTTGGTGGTGATCTTGCTCACAAGCGGAAGAAGTTCGGTTGGACACTTTCGGTCGGTCGGTGGTTTGCTCGAACGGATCTGAGGAGAAAAGGTGGGAGCGGCGTCGCTGATCTGCACGGGGTTCTGGTGATTGGCAGTGACGGGAGGGAGATGGCCTTTTGGTCGTTGGTGGTGGGGCGTGGGATCGACTGTCGGGTTTAAACAGGGGAGGCTGTTGACAGTTTTTGGATGCCTGTTGTTGGTCTCAGAGGAAGGAGGAGAGAAAGTAGAGGGAGAAGAGAGAGAAGTCCAGGGAAGAAAGCACCAGAGAGAAGAAAGAAAGCCCAGGGAAGAGAAGAAGGGGAGAACTAGAAGAGAGAAGGGGAAGTCGGGATGCACCCAGATGATTTCTCAAATAATTTTCTTCTTCGCTAATTTTATTCCCAATGAAAAAAAGTCTTTAAATAGACTAATCTAAGTTATCCGATATCCCGATCAGATATCTCAATCCCAATCCTAACAAACTCGAACTATTTATTTAAAAACAAACAAATCCAATTAAAGGATAAAATAAATCATAAAAACAAACTTTCAAACAATCAAGATAAATCTTAAAAATCCTAATATCCCAATCCCTCGTGCATCCATAAAAATAAACTGCTTCGAGATTTGTGTACTTCGAGATTTGTGCTGCACCGGAATGAGTGCTTATCGACTCCAGGATCTTGAGCCCTAGGGTTTGGGCTGGGCTTGGTTTCAGGTTCTGGGCTGGCTTCTGGGTTGGCTGGCTTCTAGGATTGGGCTGGGCTTCAAGTTCTGGGCTAGATTCTAGGTTGGGCTTCTGGTTTAATCTGGACTGCTTCAGATCCTGGGCCGATGTCCCTATCATTTCCCTGAAGTGGGAAAACTCGACTCCGTTGAGTCAGGCTTTAGAAAGTTGGCTCCTCCATGCATCACCTGTAGACTGCAATATAATTAAAAAAAAATTAGCTAACCTAACCTAAACTTGGTTTGATACCAAATTTTGACACGGGACGACCCCGAATCAAGAATTATTCCAGGGAGATCGGACAGTTGGTCATTAAGAAATGACCCTACGCTAGGCTAAACCAAAACCAATTTATTTTTTTCCATTTTTTTATTCAAATGAAACTTTTTTTTTCATATTTTCTCTTTTTTTAATTCAAATAACCCCTTTTTTTCTATTTTCTTTTTTTCTTTCTTTTCCTTCTTTTTTTTTCTTCACGGTTTTCTTTTTTTTTTCAAGCTTTTCCTAAAGTTGACCTAGGTGGCTGGCTTTGACTTGACAACTGTGCGGAACTCCTAGAACAGGGGTCCCGATCGGGGAAGGCACGATCCCGGTGGGATCTCATTGGTGACAGACTCACGAGCTGACACAGAGTTGCGAGGGATCAGCGATCTGGCGGGGAGGTAGGCAACGGCTCGGGTTGAGGGAGGCGTAGCTCGTTCCGATGATTGGCAGCGGTACAGAACTATGGCACGGCAGTGGCTGGGGAGTAATGCAAGGGAGGCTCGGGGTTCCTGCTGGGAAGCGATGCGGGCGGCATATGGAGACGGTGGTGCGACCTTGCTCTGGTGAATGGTGGTGGCTCTGTGGGGAGTTCCGGTGGGAGGCATCGCATGGAGGTCTGTGGCACAGGAGATTCTGGCGGTTGGGTGTTGGATCTAACAGACGACGGGCGACAGTTTTCGATCGATGATGCGGCTGAAAAGTAGAAGGGGCCGGACCATGGTGGTTTGCTCGATCTGTCGGATGGGAAGGACCGGTTGGTGGTGATCTTGCTCACAGGCGGAAGAAGTTCGGTTGGACACTTTCGGTCGGTCGGTGGTTTGCTCGAACGGATCTGAGGAGATAAAAGGTGGGAGCGGCGTCGCTGATCTGCATGGGGTTCTGGTGATTGGCAGTGACGGGAGGGAGATGGCCTTTTGGTCGTTGGTGGTGGGGCGTGGGATCGACTGTCGGGTTGAAACAGGGCAGGCTGTTGACAGTTTTTGGATGCCTGTTGTTGGTCTCAGAGGAAGGAGGAGAGAAAGTAGAGGGAGAAGAGAGAGAAGTCCTTGGAAGAAAGCACCAGAGAGAAGAAAGAAAGCCCATGGAAGAGAAGAAGGGGAGAACTAGAAGAGAGAAGAAGAGAAGGGGAAGTCGGGATGCACCCAGATGATTTCTCAAATAATTTTCTTCTTCGCTAATTTTATTCCCAATGAAAAAAGTCTTTAAATAGACTAATCTAAGTTATCCAATATCCCGATCAGATATCTCAATCCCAATCCTAACAAATTCGAACTATTTATTTAAAAACAAACAAATCCAATTAAAGGATAAAATAAATCCTAAAAACAAACTTTCAAACAATCAAGATAAATCCTAAAAATCTTAATATCCCAATCCCTCGTGCACCCATAAAAATAAACTGCTTCGAGATTTGTGTACTTCGGGATTTGTGCTGCACTGGAATGAGTGCTCATCGACTCCAGGATCTTGGGCCCTAGGGTTTGGGCTGGGCTTGGTTTCAGGTTCTGGGCTGGCTTCTGGTTGGGCTGGCTTCTGGATTTAGGCTGGGCTTCAAGTTCTGGGCTGGATTCTAGGTTGGGCTTTAGGTTTAATCTGGGCTGCTTCAGATCCTGGGCCGATGTCCCTATCATTTTCCCTGAAGTGGGGAAAACTCGACTCCGTTGAGTCAGGCTTCAAAAAGTTGGCTCCTCGATGCATCACCTGTAGACTGCAATATAATTAAAATAAAATTAGCTAACCTAACCTAAACTTGGTATGATACCAAATTTTGACACGAGACGGGCCCGAATCAAGAATTATTCCAGGGAGATCGGACAGTTGGTCATTAAGAAATGATCCTAGGCTAGGCTAAACCAAAACCAATTTATTTTTTCCCATTTTTTTATTCAAATGAAACTTTTTTTTTCATATTTCTTTTTTTTAATTCAAATAACCCCTTTTTTCTATTTTTTTTTTCTTTCTTTTCCTTCTTTTTTTTCTTCACGATTTTCTTTTTTTTTTTCAAGCTTTTCCTAAAGTTGACCTAGGTGGCTGGCTTTGACTTGACAACTGTGCGGAACTCCTAGAACAGGGGTCTCGATCGGGGAAGGCACGATCCCGGTGGGATCTCATTGGTGACGGACTCACGAGCCGACACAGAGTCGCGAGGGATCAGCGATCTGGCGGGGAGGTAGGCGACGGCTCGGGTTGAGGGAGGCGTAGCTCGTTCCGGCGATTGGCAGCGGTACAGAACTATGGCACGGCAGTGGCTGGGGAGTAATGCAAGGGAGGCTCGGGGTGCCTGCTGGGAAGCGATGCGGGCGGCATATGGAGACGGTGGTGCGACCTTGCTCTGGTGAATGGTGGTGGCTCTGTGGGGAGTTCCGGTGGGAGGCATCGCATGGAGGTCTGTGGCACAGGAGATTCTGGCAGTTGGGTGTTGGATCTAACAGACGACGGGCGACGGTTTTCGATCGGTGATGCGGCTGAAAAGTAGAAGGGGTCGGACCACGGTGGTTTGCTCGATCTGTTGGATGGGAAGGACCGGTTGGTGGTGATCTTGCTCACAGGCGGAAGAAGTTCGGTTGGACACTTTCGATCGATCGGTGGTTTGTTCGAATGGATCGAGGAGATAAAAGGTGGGAGCAGCGTCGTTGATCTGCACGGGGTTCTGGTGATTGGCAGTGATGGGAGGGAGATGGCCTTTTGGTCGTTGGTGGTGGGGCGTGGGATCAACTGTCGGGTTGAAACAGGGTAGGCTGTTGACAGTTTTTGGATGCCTGTTGTTGGTCTCAGAGGAAGGAGGAGAGAAATTAGAGAGAGAAGTCCTGGGAAGAAAGCACCAGAGAGAAGAAAGAAAGCCCAGGGAAGAGAAGAAGAGGAGAACTAGAAGAGAGAAGAAGAGAAGGGGAAGTCGGGATGCACCCAGATGGTTTCTCAAATAATTTTCTTCTTCGCTAGTTTTATTCCCAATGAAAAAAATTCTTTAAATAGACTAATCTAAGTTATCCGATATCCTGATCAGATATCTCAATCCCAATCCTAACAAATTCGAACTATTTATTTAAAAACAAACAAATCCAATTAAAGGATAAAATAAATCCTAAAAACAAACTTTCAAACAATCAAGATAAATCCTAAAAATCCTAATATCCCAATCCCTCGTACACCCATAGAAATAAACTGCTCCGAGGTTTGCATACTTTGGGATTTGTGCTGCACCGGAATGAGTGCTCATCAACTCCAGGATCTTGGGCCCCAGGGTTTGCGCTGGGCTTGGCTTCAGGTTATGGGCTGGCTTCTGGGTTGGGCTTTAGGTTTAATCTGGGCTGCTTCAGATTCTGGGCCGATGTCCCCATCAATAGGTATCTATTAAACAATATTTATCCTAAAGAATTCTATGCTGTGATCTAAGTCCTTAAGTTTTGGAGGCATTATCTACTTCCAGGAGAATTTATCCTGTATTCAGATCACGAGACCTTCAGGTTTTTTAATTTACAAAAGAATTTTAGTCCAAAACCTTAAAAATGGATTGAGTTCCTTCAGACCTATACCTTTGTCATAAGGTACGAAGCGGACATAGATACCAAATTTACTGATGTACTCTTTTATAGGGTGGACCTCTTAACGATAGTAAGTATAAAAGTTATGGACTTTAATAATTAAAAGAAGAATATGATAAATACCCAGACTTAATAATAATAAAAAAATAGTAATAATAATATTGTATATCCTATTATTTGTGCATGCTAAAGTATTAGAGTCAACATCATGCTTTGTAGAGTATATTAGGAGTCTACATAAATATATCAGTAATAAAATTAGTATAAATAATCGAATAAATAATTAACAGATTCTCATCAACAAGTTAAAGATTTTGCTAAGAATGATTATATCATGATTAAGGTCAGACCTAAGTAGTTCCACTAGGAATCGTTTGGAAGCTACATGCCCAAGGAGCAAGCCCATTCAAAATTTTAAAAAAAGTTGAAGCTAATATGTATATTATTGAACTACCTTCTGGCTATAAGATTAATTCAACTTTCTATGTATCGAATCTAATTGAATATAAATAACCAACATTGATACCTAGTAATTTGTTTGAGCTTGTACCATCCTTTGTGAGTGACCCTTCCTTTGAATGCCCATAAGTCCAATTGAGAGAACAGCATGATGAGATCGATCATACCCTAGATGAGTAGATCAAATTCACTAGGGATTGAGACTATCATGGCTATTTGGTTCACTGGCAAGGCAGGCTAGAGTCACAGGATTCCTGTTTTGTCCAAGACTTTCAGAATAGTATGGAGCCTAACTCTATAAAGTCGAGTTCTTCCCACCTCAAAAAAATGATGAGGATATCGTCCAGTATGGATTTTGATACATCTCTAGCATTTTTTGGAATATAAAGATATATTTATTTTTTATTTTACCTGGGTGTATGAGGATTGGGTTTATTTTTATTTATTTTTCTTATATCCAGCTCATGCATAGATCTCAGAGCATGAAACTGGATTAGTTTGGATTATTTTAAATTTTGTTTTGGATTAGTCTATTTGTTTTAGATTAGTTTGAAGTCCTAGAGTTTTGCTTGAGTTGGCCTCCAGCTTGTTGAAGATTAGGGTCTATTTAAAGAGATCCTATTATTGGAATAGATTATCAAGAAATTAATAAAATTTTTTTGGATTTTTCTCGATTCCCTCTACTCCCTTATTCTCTCCCTCTTCTTCTCTGTTCTTTCTCTCCCTCCCGGTTCTTTCTTCTCCCTCTCCTCCTGGTGATTGCTTCTTCCCCTCTCTCCTTCTTCCCCTATTTGTTTCTCCTTCTCTTATTCACCTTTCTTCTCTACTTCATTAAAAACTCCTGAAATCCCCAACTTCTCCAAGACTTTCCTTGTTTCCAACTTCTCACCACCACACCGATGCCCACTACCTTGCCATCTTCCCATTGCACTACACCACCTCTCTTTATCAAATAATCGCCACCTCCAACCACCAACATCCAGCGCCACCCATCCCCAATCCCATCGAAATCACAGGGGCTCTTCTTTCCCCCCATCCATCGTCCTCCATCACCGTCTGGATCAACATCCAACCATCTCCTCCACCAACACCCATTCAAAGATCCCACTGAATCCATCTCCACTGCCAGCAAGTCATCTTCCACTCCGGCACCATCTCCTCTACAATTAGCCATACCCAACACCTGCAGCCTCCCCCGTCCTCACGTTTGGGAGTCCCCACTGACACCCAGCACCAGCGAGTCCATCCACCCTCCCCAGACATGCTCGTGTGATGCCTTCATTGGACAACCACCACTACCCCACTGCTAATCCTACGACACCATCAATCCCATCATCCATGGCTTTTCCCATCCTCCATCTATGATCCCTTCACCATCCTTGCCTGCAAGCAGAAATCCAGTGCTGCCCTCTCACCTCTGATCGGCTACAACCCCAAGGGGGAGTGCTTCCCATGGCTTCCTCATCTTTGATGAAATCACCCCAAGGACCCCCCTCTAGTTGGTCTTCATCTTCGATCGACAACCCCGTCCAACTTCCTATTGCTCGGCCCCAAGGATCTTTGCACCCAAGACTTCACTACCGTCCATTCCATTGGTGCCCACTTCCAGTGATCGACCACCTTCACGATCACTGCTAAGCGCTGCTATGTCTACATGAATGTGAAGGTAGTCGGTCTTCTTTCCTACTAAAACTTAGCATGATCTTCAAAGCAAACCTAGTCCACAGTCCACATTGCTGACTTCTGTTTTGGGCCCTTTGGATTGACTTAGGCTAATTGGATCTTTTTTAATTAGATTATTTGTTCCTTTGTCTTGCTTGATTACCTCATGATTTTGGTTGAACTACGTTCGAAGACTTCTCACCTGATTTGCCTGCGAGCTCATAGCCATGCATCTCGACCACCTTCGGTTGATATCCCTTGTCCAGGACTCTATGACATTCCGTGCTTAGTGAGACATCTTCATTGTTTAGATTATAATTTAAAATCATTACTGGAATTTTATTAGTTTTCTTATTTTTAATCCAATTAGATCCGAATTAATTGAATTGAATAAACCTAGCTTAATGATTGTTCCTTAATGACCAACGATCCAACCTCTTAAAGTCTTTGACTATGCATGACAATTGGGTCACTTCCTAAATCGGATCTTAATCTTGTCTAGAACAATTAGCTTAATTCTTGTTTACTTTTGATATATGCTATTATTTATTCTAATTACTTATTTAATTTTGTTCGCTATCTCAATAGTAGATCTTTAGATCTATGATAGCTAGCCCGTCCCGCATCAGCTTGCCAATGCTAATGTTCTAAAATTATGGGTTAAACCTATAATTTTCAGTTTAAAGGTAGAGCCAACCGTTGTTTTCTAAAATTATAGTTTAACCCACAATTTCAATTTCAAGGGGGGCCCAATGATCATCTAGAAATTATGGGTTGAACCCTTAATTTTAGTTTAATCCAATTTCAAAATTTTGCAATGATTGTAAACGGTCATAAATAATCATAACAATCATAAACTGTCATAAATAGTCATAACAATGCATAAATAATCATAATGGTCATAATTTTTCTTGTATCCAACTCACGCATAGATCTCAGAGCATGGAACTTAATTAGTTTGGATTATTTTAAAATTTATTTTGGATTAGTCTATTTATTTTAGATTAGTTTGAAGTCTTGAAATTTTGGTTGAGTTCGCCTCTAGCTTATTGGGGATTAGGGTCTATTTAAAGAGGTCCTATTATTGGAATAGATCATTGAGAAATTAATAAAAATTTTTGGATTTTTCCTAATTCCCTCCTCTCCCTTATTCTCTCCCTCTTCTTCTCTCTTCTTTCCCTCCCTCTCGGCTCTTTCTTCTTCCTCTCCTCCTGGCGATTTCTTCTTCCCCTTTTTTTCTTCTTCTCCTATTTCTTTCTCTTTCTCTTATTCCCCTTTCTTCTCTACTTCATTAAAAGCTCCTAAAATCCCTAACTTCTCCAAGACTTTTCCTGTTTCCAACTTCCCACCACCACACCCAACGCCTGCTACCTTGCCATCTTCCCATTACACTACACCACCTCTCTTTATCGAATAACTGCCACCTCCAGCCACCACCATTCGGTGCCACCCATCCCCAATCCCACCGAAAATCACAGGGGCTCATCTTTCCCCCCATCCATCATCCTCCACCACCATCTGGATCAACATCCAACCATCTCCTCTACCAACTCCCATTCAAAGATCCCACTGAATCCATCTATCACCTCTAGCAAGTCATCTTCCACTATGGCACCATCTCCTCTATAGTTAGCCATACCCAATAGTTGTAGCCTCCCTCGTCCTCATGTTTGGGAGTCCCCCATCAACACCCAGCACTAGCGAGTCCATTTGCCCTCCCCAGACATGCTCGGGCGATGCCTTCGTTGGACAACCAACACTACCCCACCACTAATCCTACGACACCATCAATCCCATTATCCACGGCTTTTCCCATCTTCCATCTATGATCCCTCCACCATCCTCGCTTGTAAGCAGAAATCCCGCACCACCCTCTCGCCTCTAATCGGCCACAACCCCAAGGGGGAGCGCTTCCCATGGCTTCCTCGTCTCCGGTAAAATCACCCCAAGGACCCCCCTCCCGTGGGTCTTCATCTCCGATCGACAACCATGCCCAACTTCCTATTGCTCGGCCCCAAGGATCTTCGCACCCAAGACTTCATTACTGTCCGTTCCATCGGTGCCCACTTCTAGCGATCGACCATCTTCATGATCACTACTGAGCGTTGCTATCTCTACATGAACGTGAAGGTAGTTGGTCTTCTTTCCCACTGAAACATAGCACGATCTTCAAAGTAGACCTAATCCACATTGCCAACTTCTATTTTGGGCCCTTTGGATTGACTTAGGCTAATTGGATTTTTTTTAATTAAATTATTTGTTCCTCTGTATTGCCTAATTATCTCATGATTTTGGTTGAACTAGGTCCGAAGACTTCTCGCCTAATTTGTCTGCGAGCTCATAACCATCCACCTCGACTACCTTCAGTTGATCTCCCTTATCCAAGACTCTGTGACATCCGTGCTTGGTGAGACCTCTTCATTATTTATGTTCACCAGTGGAATGATTTTGATGATAACAAAATATTGGAGCATATATTTGATGCTAACTTTTTTCAAATGTTTAAAAAGTTTTTGTAGGATGATTTAAATGCTCAATCATTCTCCTTACAATTATGAAATTATTGTAGTATATCAAGTTTCTTTTAGAAAAAGTTTCATATATTGAAGTGCCCAAGAAAACTTTGATGTATATTCTTGTAAAAAGGGCCAATCTTATGTAATTTTTTAAGTTTAAATTACTTAGATTAGGTTTAGAAGAAATTTGAAAGTCTTTGGAAGAAGTCTGGAGAAGTTTGGAAGTTTTGGACAAAGATCACTCGAGCCGACTCAAGGAATAGCGTCGACTCATTGTTTTGGCACGACACAAAGGTTTCTGGCATACAGACAACCGAGTCGACTCGATGAAATTAGAGCCGACTAATCCAGAGTAACTAAAGTTCAATTTTTTTGAAACCAGTCAACTAAGCCGACTCAATGGACATCCGAGTCGACTCCTCCAAAGTGAGTGGTAGGGGATGCAAAGTGAAGATGAAACTTTGCAACTCTAAAGGAGATTAGCGAAGATTAATTGGCAAGTTCTATCGACATATGAAGAGTTCAGCATAATTTATCAAAGATAAGTTAATGAAGCAAACTTGAATGATCATGCATAACCCTAATTACCGAGACTTCGAAATAATAAAGAAATAGGACAGAATTAAAACCACCCGTCATGCTAGTCAGATTAATGTCTCAGACCTAATTGATACTGACTTACCTGGCATTGATTTTTCAATAAGAATAAGATCACTCTTGAGGGGATCTTCCAGATGACCAGGCCATGCTACAGGTTGGAGACTCTTCTTGTTTTCTGGATTGGTGGTAAGAGATCCTTCCTTTTGAAGTCGGAATTCCAGAGAACCCTGCAACAAAGAAATCCCTAAGATGAAAGAACGTCCCCACTTGATGAGGTGGCTTCTAGCTGAGATGGCGCTGAGGTGGCAAATGGTAGCTGATGTGGCGCTGAGGTGGCAAGTGGCATGTGGCACCACTTGGCTTTGGACTTGTCTTGATGCTTCAAAATATGACTTTCAACTGGACTAAGGCTTCAAATTGGACCCGACCCAGCATGGACTCGAAATTAATTGGACTAAGACTTTGACTTCAACTGGACCATACCCCATATGGACTCGAAATTAATTACAAGATTATTTGGACTCAAAATTGAAAGAGAAATTACATGACTAATTACAGGACTAATCCAACCATAAGGACTCAGACTTGAATTGAATAGGTTGGAGTCTTTTCCTGATTCTGGTTCCCACACCAGTGAGTTAATTTCTGTTCTAAGAAAACTAGTCATCCGAGCCAACTCGATTGAGGAGAGCCGACTCGACCAAAGTACAGTTTCTACATGTCTAAGAATCCGAGCCGACTTAATCCAACCAAGCCGACTCGAATCCTAATTTTTGAAGTGTAACGACTAGTTCCAGAATCATGATTTTAAATCCAAAAAGTTCTCCAACAGCTAGATTTCGACTCCCAAGGCATTCCAATGGCTATTCTCACTTGAGAAAAGTTCAAAAGGCTATAAATGAAACATTTGAACAAGTTTTAAAAGACTTTTATGAGGGCATTAAATATTCAAAAGAGCATTCAAGCAAGAATTCAAGAATTCACCAAACTCCAATCAATCTCTTGAGTCATTTATTGGAGAAGTTTGAAAGCCTTAAAAAGCATTTAAGAAGCAATCAAGAAGTCTTCTCAAAGAGCATCAACTGCAACCATCTGACAAAGTTTGGTTTATCTTTAATATTTCTTCCTTTGTAAGTCTTTGTTTGAGTTGTTCCAAGTATAACAAGGGCTGTAACTTGGGTATTGTTTAAGATTTTTGGTGACCCTTGAAAACCAAGTTTGGATTGTTAGTGAGCCCAGGAAAAACTAACATTGTATTAGATTGTTAGTGAGCCCGGAAAAAACTAACATTATATTGGATTTTGGTTTGTGAGCCCGGTGTAAAACAAACCGGCTGTATTCTTGTGAGAATATAGTGAAAATCCCAAGTATGATACAGGACAATATGCAAAAACTAAATTACTAATTATTAAACTAATTAACTGAAATTAACAGTGATTAATTTTCTAGATTTTTTCATAAAAAAGACTCAAAACAATCAAAATAAACAAGACTTGTCAACTAGTATATGCTCGCAATATTGCACTAACAAATCTAGTTAGGAAAAAAGGATTTGGTGATTAAGAATTACCTTAAACTAGGGTTCTACTTCTCAAAGGATCAGAAAATAAAGAATTAGAGAAGGTTTTTACTTTACCAACGAAGATTATAACCCTCTTGTTGTAGATCTGTTTGGACTTTCTAGGATTTTACGGCAGGACTTCCAGATAGTCGATCTTCGGGCTCCGATTTTCAACTTAATTGGTTCCAAGGCAAAGAACACCGTCGCTTCCGATCTCGATCACCTACAATCAGTCATAAATTCTCACAAGAGTCAGGTTAAAGGTGTGGAAGGAAGAATAAAAATTGAAAGGAAAAAAGTTGGAAGGGTAAGAAGATGGAAGTGGCGGCTAGCATTTCTGATGGTGGATAAATAGGGCCTCACATCCTGCGATGCTCCGAAGAACAAAGGAAATAGGGCCTCACACCCCGCGATGCTCTCAAAGAACAAAGGAGTTTGGGAGAAACTCTCACTTTTATTTCATGAATTAAATGAATGAATACAAAGGGGTGATGGTGTTATTTATAGACCATTTACAAGTAGATTAAGGGCAAGAAACTCCATTGATTGTTTCCCTTGGACATCAAAGACTATGGAATCCTTCTTTTGGCATCTCGGAGTCTTGGATTTGAGGTGTTCTTGAACTCCCTTCATGTTGGGCGACAACAAGAGATAGGCTTCTTCAAAGTGGGCGACAACATGATATCTTCATCCATTTTGGGCGTTGAGAAAGAGGTGTGGCGACAAATTAAGATGAGATGGCATCCTCTTTCTTCTCATTTGGTCAACAAGAAAAGGATGAGACTTCTTGGCGTTGAGATGAGGTTTCTTGATAAAACTCCTTTGGCATTGAGATGAGGTTTCTTGATAAAATTCCTTTGAGTTAGGTGCCCTTCTTGTAGTAACCTTATTTTAAATTGCCTAATCCAATCCATTTGAAGTTGGCCGACCTCTCCTGGAATGAGTGACAAATCCCAAATGAGAAGTGGATGGCGATAATTCTTCTCCCCATCTTGCTGCTAACTCCTTTGAACTCCATTTTAATTTTCTTGCTTTTGAATTTAAACTCCTTGTTGGTTAGGATTAAGACTCTTCCATGATAGGCGCCTATGTGAATTCAAACTCCTCCATTTGGGCAACAAAAAGAGGGTGAGATGAGGTGCTAAATGAGATGGAGTCCTTTGTTTTACTCCTCATAAAAATCAGCGTTGGAATTTAAATGGGCGACAAAAAGAGAATTTAATTCATGGGCGCCTTTCTTGATAAGCCTGACTTTTGAATGATGTTCGGATGTCTACATGTTTGGATGTCTTAAAATCAAGATAAGTACTAATTTTTGATTCTTGATTGGCGCCCCACATGGGTGTCATGTGGCCGACCAAGGAGTGTCATGATGTGGGGTGATGTGGCATGACATGGCATGTGATGAAGCTTGGGTGTCCAAAACTTGATGATGTGGCATGTAATGAGATGGCGCCAAGAGTTGGTTAGGTTGGCACATGGTGTGTTGGGTTGGCACATGGAGTCGCATGGATCTTGACTTGGATCCCCTTGTGTATTACAGGACTCAATAAAATAACTAATAACATGACTCAATAACTAATTAAACCAACTAACTAATTACAGGGACTCAATTATAACTAACTTCAAACCCAACTTGATCAATTGGAACCCAATTTGATCAAAAGGCATAACAAAAATTAAATACGGGCTCAAGCTGGTAAATAAGGTTTAGGATTAAACCCAACTAGGCCAAAATAACATAATATAAAAAAATAACTAAGCCCCATATTGAAATTAGGATTTTAAAATTGGGGCTTAGGGTTTATTTACAAGTGATTTGGGCTTGGGCTTAGGGCTTTATTCATAGGTGATCCACAGGGATGTGGGTTTGATCTGTTAATTTCTTCTGGCCCCGGTGTCCACACCAAAGTGTGAATCTTAGATAGTAGATGTAGGAGTCGAGGATTGCTCCAAACCACTATAAAATTCATAGTGTTTGTGTGTGCTTGACTCTTTACTTCACTCTCATATTTACTTGCTTTCGCATTGCATTGCACACCACTAACACTTACACAACCTAGTGTTTAAGTTGCACATACCTGCTTAAAATTTTTAAAACACCCAATTTACCCCCCTCTTGTGCTTGCCAACTGGGCAACAAGTGGTATCAAAGCAGTGTCTCTGTAATCCAATTATCTAAGGAAAAGATCTATGGTGAATCCCACGAGCATATCTTTAGTCGAAGGCCAATCTATAAATAGACCTCCACTTTTCATCGGCACTAATTATATATACTAGAAAGCAAGAATGAAAATATATATCCAAGCAATAGATTTTCAATTATGAAAAGTAATTTTAAAAGGACCTCACATATCCACTAAAAAGGTTGATGGCATAGACATCCCAAAACCTAAAGAGGAATGGGATGAATATGACATGAAGATGGTGAATTGAATGCCAAGCAATGAATCTTTTGTATTGTACTTTGGATGCTAACGAGTTTAACCGGATTTTCATTTGCATTTCTGCAAAGAAAATTTGGGATAAACTTGAAGTTACCCATGAAAGAACCTCTCAAGTTAAAACTTCAAAAATCAATATTCTTGTACACAATTATGAACTCTTTAAAATGGAATCGAATAAAACAATATTTGCCATATTTTCAAGATTTACAGATATTATTAACGGTATAAAATGTCTTGGCAGGGTGTACTTAAATACAGACCTTGTGCAAAAATTCTAAGATCATTACTAGACAAATAGGATCCCAAGGTCACCTCAATTCAAGAAGTTAAGAACCTGAACACACTACCATTGGATGAGCTTCTGGGTTCCTTGATCACACATGAATTAAGTGTGTAGCATTGAAGTGAAGACGATAGCAAAAAGAAGAAATCGATAGCCTTCAAAGCTATAGCTGAACTCAAGAAGCAAAATGAAGAGATAGAAGAAGAAAGCCCCTCCTCTGATGAAGAACTTGAAGATGATGACATTGCTCTAGTCATGAAGAGATTCAAAAGATTTATGGGTAAGAAAAAATCAAGGTATTGGAAAAAAATCTTAAAAAGGGAAACATAGCAAAGAAAAGGAGAAGGATTAAGAAAGAGACAAGGAGCAACAACTGATATGTTACGAATACAAAAAGCTGGGGCATTATCTTTAGAGTGTCCCACATTAAAGAAAGGATACACTACAAGAAAATAATGATTTAGCAACCGATTTTGCAACCGATTTTTTTGGTTATATTTGTGAATTATTTTGCAACCGATTTTTTTCTTAATAATTTAGCAACTGATTCAAATCAGTTGCAAATGCAGTTGCAAGATTTCCATTTTTCAATCAATTTGCAACCGATATTTTCTGATACAATTTGCTACCGATTTTGAGATCGATTTTTTAATTTAAAAATAAATTATTTAGTAATATATAAATTACATAAATTAGCAATCGATATATTGGTTGCAAAAATTGATTACTTTTTTTAAATAACAAAAAATGATTTTAAAATAAATTAAAATAGATCAAAATCGAGATTTATTTAAAAATATTTTTTTAAGTTTATGTTTTAACTTTGCAACCGAGTTTTTGGTTGCAAAATTTCATTTAAAATAAATTTTAATTTTCTTTAGAATTTTGCAACCAAAGATTCGGTTGCAAAAAAATGATTTTTTTAAAAAAATTCTTGGGAATTTCTGGTTGTGAATTTAATTTTAAAACATATTTTTTTTTTATTCGTTGCAACCGATTTGTGAATTTAATTTTAAAACATATATTAATTTTTTTATTTGTTGCAACCAAAAAATCGGTTACAACAATTTATTTAAGTTTTTAATATAAAACCCTCATCCCCCACTTTCCCCATCAGTCTTTGATTAAATCCCCAAATCCCCTCAGCCACTCTCCAGTCCAGATCGCTGGTGGTCCGGTCTCCAGTGTCACTGCATCACCCCTCTCCTCGTCGGCCATCCGCGACTTCGACATCGTCCCTCGCTAGCCGCTGCTACTCCGACATCGACCTACACCTCCGGCTCTCCCTTCCTTAGATTCGAGCTCCACCGGTTGTCATTACTCGAACATCATCCTCCAGTAGCGCTACCTTCGTCAGATCCAAGCCCCACCGGCCGGCACTACCCCGACATCGACCCTCCGCAGCTACCTTTCTTGGATCCGAGCTCCGCCGGCCACCAACATTATCGATCATCCCCCGCCGGCTGCCGCTGCCCTGTCCCGATATCATTCCCATCCTTTGTCTTCCTCGAATCTGAGCTCCACCGGCCATCGTTCCTCCTACATCATCCTCAAGCACTGCCACCAACATCTTCCCCCGCCTGGGATCGCCGACTACCATTGCCCCTGTCCCGATATCGTTCAGATCTTTGCGGCTTTGTCTTCCTTGGATTCGAGCTCCTGTCCCGCTGCCACCAAAGAGGTATTTTTTGGTTTAACATCTTCCCCACCTCGGTTGTGGCTTAACATCACTAGAATCAAAGTATTGACCCCTCTATATTTTAACTAGTCTTCCTTCCTATCTTCTCTAGTCCTAAGATTATAGGTTTTGACTGAATAGTCACTGAATTTGGCCAGAATAGGAAATGCTCTATTTTATTTTTAGTTCTCCTATTTTTGGTTTTGCCAAAATATATAGATTATATATGAGCTTTGTTTTTTTGTCCATGATTGTGCCAAGCCCCTTCGCTACATTAGTAGTACTGTGCTAAGCCCCTTCACTATATTAGTGGTTGCCCAAGCTACCTCCAATTTTAATGGAGCCATCTTTTAGATATTTCAAACAATCGAGGGTCGGCCTTGTGTGTTCTTTGGCTTCCTTTTTGTATGACATTGGCCACCATTTCTACCATCACCGGTCAATGAAACTCTCATCATGGAAGGCCGCCACCAGTCTAAGTCCTTCATGGTCTTCCTTCTCCTTTGTTTCAAAGTTTGAAAGGATCCCCTATTTTCTCATCCCCCTATTTTTTCATCTCAGATGCCCTTTCTCTTTCTAAGTTCTTTCTTTACTTCTTTCTCTCTGTTACCCAAATGTAACAATCCAAGAAAGAAAGAAATATATTATATTTTTTTAAATTTAAAATAATAATATGCTCTAATTGTGATTAGTGAGTGCAAGTGAGAAGAATGTAGTGCAATAAAATAACAATAATATATAAATGTAAAGTAAGCAAGTGAAGAAGAGAAGCAACTACAAACACAACCAAATTTATAATAATTTAGTATCAAATTCAACATTTACAACCCCAAGAACCTATGCTGGAGAATTGTATTATAATCTCAAAGATCATAGTCCGATTATTTTAGCTGGGCTCACAATCAACTTAGTTGGTTTTGTATAAGTTTATCAACAAAAACCTTTTGAACTAAGTCCTCCTAGAGTTAGATGATATAACTGTCCAATTCCGGGCTTAGACAAGCTTTTTCTATAAGTTTCTATTCCAAGAGTGAAGAAACTATATTTTGTGCATAGGATATATTGTTAGGTTGTCATGTAATATATCATTTCTAAAATACCAATGTTCTGGAAGTTGAAACAGCAAACTTTGTGTTCCATCTAGGAGAAAAGATCTGTAAACTTGCATCAGGTGATTTCATTAAAAGAAATTCTTTTCTTCTATGCATCCTGGTTGCTTTATGTCCTTGAAGGCCATATTTTTAAAAGATATTGGAAACTTAGAAAAGAGTTAAGTTCTTTGGATTAATAAAAATTGCTAATCAATCAAAACCATTGATCAGTAATGATTGATATCTGACTATGATCATCCTCTATATTTCCTTGCAAGGGCTAATGACCACTCACATAATTATGTGGACTATAATACCTGCATGTTATGAATTAGTGAAATCTTTTATAATTATGGTAGACCTTGTGTGAAAGTCTTTTGAGTAATATGAAATGGTGTCAGAGTTTTTTCTAGATTAAAGAAAATCATTTGTCTTGGTGAAAACATTTTCAATATGCAATATTTCATTTAATTCATGTTCTTATTACCTTCTCCATGCTTTTAATTAATTAATAAATTATTCTGGTCTCTTTTTTTAAAAATTTATGCACTATATATGCTTCTGTGCAATTATTTCTTATCAAGATTTTTTAGCTTTTTTAAACTCGACACCCAACTTGGATCTGATGTGTTTTAGGGTCTGAGATGACTTGGTACTCTTGTTGGAGGTATATTTTGTTTAACTCTTTTTGGAGGTATATATTGATTAACTTTTAGTTAATTGATAATTTCCCTCTCCCTTAAGGCCCTAATTTTGGACATGCATGAAGCTTTATGCAACTGTCCAAGAGTAGGGCAACTATGGAGGATGGACAGGTTAGAGGCTCTTACATTGTAAGAGATGATTTCTTTGGTATTAGAAGCTAAAATCTAGTGTTAGTGAACCCAATTACCTATGCTATACGGGCATTCTACCATTGTATGATCATATTTTTGATGCAACCATCTTCTTTAACAATGCTTAGTCCAGCCTCATTTGATTTTTCACATTATAATTTGTATGAATATTTACAAGAAAAGATAATTTTTTGTATCCTCATGTTTCGATATGCAACAGAATATGGATATCTTTCATCTTCATAGTTGGATGTATAATAGACTTTTACCGGATCGAAAGGGATATACCGAAGAATTTTTAAAAAGCATGGAAGATTTTATACTCTTTGAGTGTCAGCAACCTTACTTTCAAAGTGAAGAAAAATTTAGATGTCATTGTTGTAAGTGCAAAAATCAAAGATACTTAACTACGGATGAAGTGAAGCTTCATCTTTACAAAACAGGATTTGTACCTAATTACTGGTATTGGACATCTCATGGAGAGAGTGGTCCTCATGTGGGTGGGGTACCTGATTTGCATGCAAATGATTCTGCTATTGCATAAATGGATAATGATCCACAGAACACATATCGATGCATGATATTCGATACCTTTGGAATAGAGTTTGTACCTGACCATTCGTCTAATGTAGAGGAGACACCGAATTTGGATGATCAAAGATTCTATGACTTGTTGCATTCAGTCCAAAAACCATTATGGCCGGGATGTACTAATCATTCTGAGTTATCACTAGCTGTACGGTTGCTTAGCATCAAATCTGAATGTAATATTTCGCAATGATCTTTTGATCAAATAGTGGGTCTTATGAAAGAGATACTTCCAACCGATAATACTATACCTCAAGATTTTTATAGGACAAAAAAGTTGGTGTCCAAACTTGGCCTTACTGCTATGAAGATAGATTGTTGTATTAATGGTTGCATGCTATATTATGGTGAACAATCTGAAGATAAGCAATGCAAATTTTGCGGGGCTGGTAGATATAAACCTCGGTCCCATGCAGACTATCAACATAAAGAGGTGCCGATGAAGAGAATTTATTATTTACCTCTAATTCCTAAATTAAAAAGATTGTATGCTTCAATGAGTTATGCACCACACATGACATGGCATTATGAGAACAGGCATGAGCCAGGGATATTGTGTCATCCATCAGATGGAGAAGCCTGGAAATATTTTGACCGACGCTATCCTGATTTTGTAGCTGAACCACGTAATGTTAGGCTAGGGCTATGTGCTGATGGTTTTACTTCTTACAGTCAATCATCAACCCCTTATTCTTGCTAGCCAGTAATTGTTACTCCCTTTAATCTGTCACCTAAATTGTGCATGACCATTCCTTATATGTTCTTGACAATAATTATTCCGGGTCCACATAATCCAAAGAGTAAGATAGATGTGTATCTACAATCTTTGATAGATGAGTTGAAATATTTATGGGAGGATGGTGTCCTAACATATGATATTGCAAGAAAGCAAAATTTTATGATGAGGGCTGCATTGATGTGGACCATCAATGACTTTCCTATATATGGAATGCTGTCCGGATGGAGTACAGTTGGAAAATTGGCATGTCCATATCGTATGGACCGATCAAAGGCATTCACTTTGAAACATGGTCGAAAAAATTCTTGGTTTGATTGCCATCGATAATTTCGGCCTATTGATCATGTACTAAGAAGAAATAAGGATGCATTCTACAAAAACCAGATTGAAAAAGATCAACCTCCATGAAGATTGAGTGGAGAAGAAATATGGAAAGCTGTATCTTCTGTTCCAAAAGTAATCGAGCAGGTTCATGCAGAATTGAAGGATATGGGGTTACACATAATTGGTTAAAACAGAGCATTTTTTGGAATTTACCATATTGGAAAACTAATTTGATCAGACACAATTTGGATGTGATGCACATTGAAAAAATGTTTTTGATAATGTTTTTAACACGGTAATAGATATCAAAGGCAAAACCCAAGACAACGTCAAAGCATGAATGGATTTAAAGAAATACTGCAAGCATAGGGAACTTGAGTTGCAAGAGTTGGCTAACGAAAATTTATTGAAACCAAAAGCAACATATTCTTTAAACTTAGAGCAAAAAAGAGGTGTATTTAAATGGATGAATGAGTTAAAAATGCCTGACGGTTATGCGCCCAACTTAAGTAGATATGTTAATATGAATGAGAGAAAATTAATTGAAATGAAAAGTCATGACAGCCATGTCTTTTTTGAGCATTTGTTGCCAGTTGTATTTATTGCTTTACCGGATCAAGTTTGGAAGCCCATAGTGGAGCTAAGTAGGTTTTTTAAGGATTTGTGCTCAACAATGTTACGAATCGATGACTTGTTGCAAATGAAACAGAATATTGCTTTGATTATATGCAAATTAGAATATATTTTTCTACCCTATTTTTTTGACTTAATGGAGCACTTACCTATTCATTTACCATATGAAGCAATAGTTGGTGGTCCAGTTCAATATCGTTGGATGTACCCGTTTGAGAGGTAGATATTACTAACTTTAATTTAACAAACCTATTATTCTGTATTAAATTTCTATCCAGTACGTAACATGTACCATATTTTAATGCTTGAATGATGTAGGTTCCTTAATAAAATAAAATAGATGATCAAGAACAAAGCTCGTGTTGAAGGATCCATATGTGAGGCATATTTGTGTCAAGAGATAACTTCTTTTTGTTCATATTATTTTGAACCACATGTGCAGTCATCAAGAAATAGAATTGGATGAAATGATGTTGTGGGTCAGGATATGACACGTGAACATACTCTGTCAATATTTAATAAACCTGGCCAATCTTTTGGTAGATGTCAAAGTCGATATCTGAATGATAGGGAATTAGTTGTTTCGCTTTACATATATTACTTAATTATGAAGAGGTTCAACCATTTATCGAGTAAGGTTAAATAATCGTTGATACAAAATTACTCAAACCATATATCGATTATTGAAATACTAACTCTGAAAAATTCTTGGTTTCAAAATTTTAGCGAGCAATTATGACTTTCGACACCAAATATAAGCACTACAGACATTGATTCTAGGATTGCATCTGAGTTTCCATATTGGTTTAAGTCTTATGTAAGTTCTTTTTTTGGAATGTCATGTATTTTTATCAAATTATGTTATATCAATGCTTATTGGCATTCATGCTTTTTGTTTATATCATGTGTAGGTTCATAATCCACAGAGTCAGGTAAATAATCAATATTTTATGATTTGGCATGGGGTCCAAAAAGAAAGGTTCTTACATGGCAGATATATTTTATCAACCATTATAAGTTTTACACAGATGAATGGAGTTGCTATAAAAAAATAATTAGTAGTGGAGTGTGCATCAAAGGTTCCGAACAAGTTGCAGACCAATTTTATTACTACAGCATCATTAAGGAAATAATTCAATTAGAATATCCTGGCCATCCAATGAAACAGATAGTGTCATTTAATTGTGAATGGTTTGATACGGTGTTGAATCGTAGTATGAAAGTGCATAAAGATTACGGGATCGTTGAGATCTGGCACAATAGAAGGTATCCAAGATACAATCCCTTTATAGTTGTACATAAAATGGTTCAAGTATACTATTTGCCATATCCTGAAAAGTTAAGGGACAAGCAACATTGGTGGGTTGTCATTATGATTAGACTGAGATGTACTGTGGATGATCGATATACAATTGAGGTTGCTTACCAAGAGGATATAATATCCCATATGAATAGTATACCGAATGATAATGCAGTTAAAAATTTAGTCGACAATGACTGTACTTTTGAGGAAGTTGACAGAATTGTCGATATGAATTTGAACATAGATGACGAAGATGAAGAAGAATATGAATTATTTATTCGAAATACAGACTTCGAAGATGGGTACTGTACCTTTTCTATCTAAATTATTTATTCATACCCATCAGAGGAAGGATAAGACTTGGGTTGATAGGAGATCGGAGCATATTTGCGTAAGTGAAATTTTGATTTTATTCTACTATTTTTTTTATACTAATTGAATTAAATAGTTCAGTCTGAATTTAGACGTAACATGAAAGAGGCACAATCTCAAAGCAGTGCTGATTCTAGCCAGTAGCAAACTCCACCATCGAAATTTGATGTATGGATTCATACTGTTGGTGGAAAGAAGAAAAGAAAGGTGTATGGGTTAGGATTAGAGTCCACTGCATTGACAGGCCCATCAAATTTTTAAGGACAATCTTCATCCCCCTTACAATGGTTGAATAGTAAAGAATTCTAATAGCAAGTGCGGAAGCAGGTTGAAACTGAAATCAATGCTCGGGTACAAGCTGCCGAGCAAGAAAGGGATGAACTATGGAGGCGGGTTGAACACAATGAACGACTGTTGCAAGAGATATTATCTAACATAAATTTTCAGCCTTCAGCAACTCCTGCTTTTACTGTTAATCCTTCACAAAGAACTGAAATGGATCTTTTTTAGAGGTACCGTGTACAAGGATCACAACGAGGAGGGGGAAGATAACGATGAGGAGGACGAGGATGACGAGGAATACGAGCATTAGCACATTCTTAATATTATCTTGTTGCACCTTTTAATGTTATTTGTTTTGCTTTGTATTTGAACTGCACCTTTTCTTGTTTAATACTTTTGTTCTCTTTTTATTATTTTATTATGCATTTTCATGGATTGCCTCATCTTGTTATCTGCTGTTAGAGGCTGTGATGAGTTGCCTTGATATCTTCATGATACTTCAAGTGCTGAAAGTGTATGCTAGCTCGGATCATTTTGCCTAGATCTAAATGGTGTTGCAAATTTGGATGGCTTGCTATTATTGCAAGCAACCATTTGCTGCCTTAAACCCTTCTCAATGTATTAAAATAGGCAATCCTGCGCTTCTGAATCTTCTTGTTTGACACTTTTGTTCTCTTTTTGGAATATTTGGAAGAATTTTCATCTATGAAATTCAAGTCTCTTTTATGGTTAGGTTTCTCCACTATGACCTGGGTTTCATGAGTTCAAAATACAGAAACAGCCTCTCCGCATGCAGGCCATACATCTGATCCTCCCTGGACCTTGTGCACTGAGATTTCCTTTGTATTAAATTCAAGTCTTTTACTACCTTTTGGTTTAATATAAATCTCACATGGTGTGAATGCTTATGATGTTTAATGCTCTTTTTATATTGTGCCAAGATTCACTTTTGACTTTTTTTATGCAATCTCTCCACATATATTTCCATTCGGATCAGTTCCACTCAAGACATATCTTCTGGATGGAGATATTGACCTGATTGCATTTGGCATGCCGAGCTCTGAAGATGTTTTGGCCAATGAAGTGCATTATGTTCTTGAACTTGAAGAACAAAATAAGGATGCTGAGTTTGAAGTGAAGAATGCTGAGTTTGAAGTGAATGATGTGCAATACATTCATGCAAAGGTATTTTGTTCTAATAAGTTTCACTTTATTTTTGTAGTTTACATGGTTATCTCTTGATTTATAAGTTTCCGTTCTGTCTAATTGTGTGCCCTTATGTATCATCGCTAATTTTTTATAATGCCTCCAATCTCCGCTAACTTTTTATATGCCTCCAATCTTTGTTTCTATAATCAAAAAGAGTTCAAGATCAATCTTAAAGCATTGGAAGTTTGTAGCTGATCTTTTGGGTATCTTACATAGAAACTTATGACATCCTATCTACATAACCTCTTGTAATGAACTACAGGTATCATATAACTTTTAGTTTAAACTGGAGGTTCCATGTTCACCTTTTGCCTTTTTTAATCAGATTCAGCTGTGTAAATAGGAGGTGAGGGGTTGCTTTTATTTGATTGGCTACTTAAGCACCATTAGGCACAAAATTTTGATAATTTATATAAACATACATAAATCTCTTATCTGCTTAAGCTTTCATTTTTTTCCCTTTAATCTTTTGTGTGTCATGTTAGTAAGTTATATACTTTTTGATATAAATTTTCTTAAGCATCACAATACAGGGAGGATGCTTTTGTTCCTCATTTCTAATGTCTAGTAAGTAGGGTATACTTCTTTAATGAATAAATAATTTATTAAAGTTTTGTTTTAGATGAGCTTAGCATCATTAGTTTATCATGCTGCTAAAATTTATTTCTAACTCTAAATTCAGCCTGTTACTCAATAGGAAAATGTTGTTAATTTCTACTTAAGAAGATTGAGTTCCCATGCCTTGAGTTATTTGCAGTGTATCCTCATTATGCTATGACTCTGTTTCATAAACTCGTGGTTCAAGATTCTTCAGCTCCCCAACTCAAGTTTATTGCTACTGTGACAGGTTCCATTTTTTGTTTGATATGTGTGGCTAACCTTTATGCTAACCCTTAGGCAATATGTTATTCTTCTATTTCCTGCAGCCTTTTAGTATATAAAGCAATCAAGATTCTATTGATAACCTGCAAATACTTTTGTGATTTCTTGATGGATGAGCGAGTTTGCAGTTCCAATGTATCCTTTCCATTTCATGGTGTTGCAATATTGATTGATACTATTGTGTTAGGGCAATTAGAAAAAGTCACTCTTATGGCTAAGCTTCATGCCACTCTTAAGTTTCTATGCATATCTATACCTGATTGCTAAAATATTGATTGCAATTGATTTTTAATTTTTTTTAAATTTTTATTAATTTGCAATCGATTTTGCAACCAATTTTTAGTTTTTTTCAAATTTTTATTAACTTGCAACTAATTTTGCAATCGAATTTTAATTTTTTTTAAATTTTATTAATTTGCAACCAATTTTTAATTTTTTTTCAAATTTTTATTAATTTACAATGATTTTGCAATTGAATTTATTTTTTACAAATTTTTATTAATTTGCGACTAATTTTGTAACCAATTTTTATTTATTTATTTTTCATATTTTTATTAATTTGCAATCGATTTTGCAACCGATTTTTAATTTTTTTTCAAATTTTTATTAATTTGCAATCGATTTTTAATTTTTTTTCAAATTTTTATCAATTTGCAACCGATTTTGCAACTGATTTTTTTATTTTTTAAAATTTTTATTAATTTGCAACTGATTTTTAATTTTTTTTCAAATTTTTATTAATTTGCAACCTATTTTATAACCGATTTTTATTTTTTTTCAAATTTTTATTAATTTGCAACCGATTTTGCAACCGAGTTTTATTTTTTTTAAATTTTTATTAATTTACAACTGATTTTGCAACCGAATTTTAATTTTTTTTTAAATTTTTATTAATTTGTAATCGATTTTAAAACCAAATTTTAATTTTTTAAAATTTTTATTAATTTGCAATCGATTTTACAACTGATTTTTATTTTTTTTTCAAATTTTTATTAATTTGCAACCGATTTTACAACTGATTTTTTTGAAATATTTTAAAATAAAATTATTACTTAGAAACCGAATTTGTAACCAATTTTCTGACTTGAAAATTATTTCAAAAAAGATTTAAATTTTATAAATACACCAAAAAAATAAATAATCGATCTCTAAATTGGTTGCTAAATTTTTATAACTGAATAAATTGGTCACAAAATTTTGCAACCTGTGTTTTTGCAACCGAGATCTTTTGGTTGCAAAATCAGTTGCAAATTAATTTTGCAACCGATTGTCAATTATTAGCAACCGATTTTTCAGTTGCTAAAATACTGTTTTCTTGTAGTGATACAAAAGAAGAAGAGAGCGATGGTTGCTACGTGGAGTGACAGTGATGAATCCACATCAAATGAAAAGGAAGAGACATCCAAAATAGCTAACATATGTTTGATGGGTCTAAAAGACGAGATAATATCTCCTGAACCTAACAATGAATTTACATATAATAAGTTGCATACTGCATTTTATGAACTCTTGTCTGAATATAAAAAAGGCTAGTCTAAAAATTAAAACCCTGAAAAATAACAATAATGTTTTAATGAAAGAAAAGGATGAGATTTCAGAGAAGAACAGTATTTTACAAAAAGAATTGAATAGTATTTCTGAAAAATATAAAGTTTTACAAGTTGAAAAAGATGAATGATTTGAAAAAAACAAAAGTTTGCAAAATGAAATGAGTCGACTCAAGCCCTTATTGATAAATTAACTTTGAGTTCAAATAAGCTTGAGCTGATTTTGAAAAATCAAAGAGATTCACATAATAAAGCTGGAATTGGTTATAATTCAATGCATACAAATAGAATTTCAGCTACAAAGTTTCATGCATCAAAATTTTCAGCACCTATTTCATATCAAAAATCAAAAATAGTTTATGATGCAGGACAGAGAAACGGTGGATCGCTGGCAAGTGTAGAAGTCACCGGGGATTAGGGTTTGCACTCAAGAACAGGGAACCAGGGCATCACACCCACTCCAATCTAGAGAAAAACTCAAAACTTAGATCAAAATAACTTTAATTTGTTTTTATAGGAAAAAAGATACTTCATACAAGAGGGGAGGGGTGGTATTTATAGATTCACCCCAGGGTATATAACTTGAGGGCTAAGAAATCCTGACTTGTGGGCCAAGAAATCCTGGTGGACCTGATCAACAGTGGGCTTTTGTCTTGGACTGGAGCTCTCTCTTGTGGGCTTGGCGGCATAAAAGGGTCCAAGTGCATGAAGGCCATCTCTGGTTGGGGGGCCTGGTGAATCTCCTGGCTGTGAACTCTCCTCTTGTACATGACCTGAATGAAACTACATTGACTCGACTGGAGACTCGACTGGACTTGACCGCACTAAAAGACTGGACCTGCCTAAGTGGATTCAACTGGACTCAGTTGTCTCACTTTATTACATGACTCAAATAAAATAAATAAAATAAAATAGACTTTTGGTCCCCATCATTCTCCTGCGGTGGGGAGAACTCGACTCTGTCAAGTTTGGGTGAGCGGGGGTTTGATGCTACCGGAACCAATCACAAAAGACTAGGTTCTTCACTTTTCTTTTCTTTTCTTTTCTTTTTTTTCTTTCTTTTTTCTCATATTTTCTTTTTTTATTGGCTGCTCTGAGATCAGTGCAGCTTTGAAGATTGTACAGTGCTGAGATCCGTGATTCTCCAAAAATCGTGCTGCTCCAGAAACCGTGTGCTGAAGTCGGCAACAGTAAAGGCAATTGCCTTCATGATCGTGCGGGCATCTCCCTCATCCTCGGACGGAGACCGGGCAGAATGGAGGGGGGACTCCCGATGGACCTTGCCGGTGATGAGGCTGGGGCGGAGACAGTAGCACGGATGGGAAGAAGATGGCCGGACGATAGTCGACATGGCTTGGTGGCATAGGGGACTCAGTTTCGAGGCCCTGTTGCAGGGCTCGGCTCGCCGTGGGAGGGCGCACAAGCGATGAGGAAGGAAGTGGAGATCTGCAGGGCGGCGATGGGGTTCGTCGGCGTCGAGAAGGATGTTGCTGGACTTGATGTCCTGGTGGATGATCCATGGCTGGCATCCCTCGGGAGGAAGGCAAGGCCGACGGCGACCCTGCGGATGATATCGAGACAGATCGGCCATGGGAGCGGGAAGGAGATCGAGTCGGACTCGTGGAGCTACTGGTCGAGGGAGCTGTGCTCGTGGAACTCGTAGATGAGGAGGCGGTCCGCGCCGAAGATGGAGTAGCCGAGGATGCGGGTGAGGCAGGGGTGGTGGATGCAGCCGAGGGTCTCCATCTCAGCACGGAACTCCCGGAGGCCATGAAAGGCATCGTTCGAGAGGTGCTTGACGGTGAGATCTGGGTCGACGAGGTGGATCCTAACGAGGCAGGGCATGGAGCAGACCGCGACGAGATCCAGGTCCTCGGTGTAGGGGATCCCAGCATGCGAGGGAGATCTTGACGGCAATGCTTGGCTTGATTGGAGATGGAAACCGGCGGGCGGCGCCGATCGGCTGCAGGGATGAGTCCGGCGGGAGGGAGCGGCTGTGGCACTCCGGTCGAGCGGGAGGGGCGAATGGGGCTCCGATCTGGAGGGAGGAGGTTGGGATGTCGGCTGCTGGCGGTGAGCAGGAACAGGGCGTCGACCGGCAGGGGATGGGAGGCTTCACGCGACGGAGGCGGAGGAGGGGTTCGGGCATGAACTTCCGGATCGACGTCGGTGGAGGCGTGCTTCATGGGCGATGGCAGCTGGGGTATCGACATAGAGAAGAGTTGGGAAGAAAAAACGTACCCTAATCCGTCTGGGCTATGATACCAAGTTGATGCGGGACAGAGAAGCAGTGGATCACTGGCGAGCATAGAAGTCACCAGTGATTAGGGTTTGCACTCAAGAACAGGGAACCAGGGCGTCACACCCACTCCAATTCGGAGAAAAACTCAAAACTCAGATCAAAATAACTTTAATTTGTATTCATAGGAAAAAGATACTTCATACAAGAGGTGGGGGGTGGTATTTATAGATTCATCCCAGGGTACATGACTTGAGGGCTAAGAAACCCTAACTTGTGGACCAAGAAATCCTGGTGGACTTGGTCAACAATGGGCCTTTGTCTTGGACTCGAGCTCTCTCTTGTGGGCTTGGCGGCATGAAAGGGTCCAAGTGCATGAAGGCCAGCTCTGGTTGGGGGGCCTGGTGAATCTCTTGGCTGCGAACTCTCCTCTTGTACATGACCTGAATGAAACTACATTGACTCGACTGGAGACTCGACTGGACTTGACTGGACTAAAAGACTGGACCTGCCTAAGTGGACTCAATTGTTCCACTTTATTACAGGACTCAAATAAAATAAAATAAAATAAAATGAACTTTTGGTTCCCATCAGTTTGCTTTAATTGTAATGGGGTTGGTCACAAATCTTTTGAATGCAATCTGAAAAGAATAATAAACGTAAAGTAAAAAGATTTGGGTTCCTAAAGGAACCACTCCCACTAATCTTCAGGGATCCAAGAAAGCTTAGGTATCTAAAATTATTACTTGACTATTTTACAGGAATATCTTGTAGCCCAGAATTCAAAGTAAAGATGGTATATGGATAGCAACTATTCAAAACATATGACGGGTGACAAAGAATAATTCATTATCCTAGAAATGAAAGAAGGTGGATTAGTAACATTTGGCGACAATGGTAAGGGAAGATCATTGGCATTGGTAGGATCAGAATCATCCCTTTTACTTTTATTAAAAATATATTGCTAGTAGACAAGTTGAAGTATAATTTATTAAGTATAAGTCAGTTATGTGATAGAGGCTTCAAAGTTGTCTTTGAATCTTCAATATGTATAGTAACTAGCTCTCTTATTCTAGCACTAAGTTTATTGGTCATAGACTTGGAAATTTTATGTAGTAGACTTAAATGATCTAGCCATGTCAAGTAGTACAAGTCTAGTGGCAATGAATGCTAAAACCAAGTAATCTAGTTTACTTTGGCATAGAAGATTAGGTCATGCTAGCATGCATACTTTACCAAAATTGATTTCTAAAAATCTAGTTAAAGGTTTATCTAAATTTAAAGTTGATTTTGAACATGTTTGTGATGTATGTCGGTATAGTAAAAAAACTAAGGAGTTTTAAATTGAAAATATGTTTTCTACTTCAAACCTTTAGAGCTACTATACATGGACTTATTTGGACCGACTAGGACCACAAACCTAGGAGGTATGAAATATGGGCTTGTGATAGTAGATAATTTTTCAAGATTCACCTGGGTCTTGTTTATTGCACATAAAGATGAAGCTTATAAAATATTTCAAAATTTTACAAAAGAGTCTCAAATCAGAAAATCTTTCAGTTATTTCAATTAGAAGTGATCACGGCACTGAATTTGAAAATCAATATTTTGAAGAGTATTGCACTGAACATGGCATTGATTACAACTTCTCAGCTCCTAGAACACCACACAAAGTGATGTAGAGAGAAAAAATAGGACATTGAAATAGACAAACCATGTTATGTAAAGACAATCTTAGGTATTTTTGGGCAGAAGCCGTGAACACTGCATATTATATTTTGAACCGTGTTTTGATCAAACCTATTCTAAAGAAAACCCTCTATGAAATTTGGAATGATAAAAAGTCTAGTATTCATTATTTTCATGTTTTTGGCTACAAATGCTTTGTACTGAATAATGGAAAGAATAACATTGAAAGATTTGATGCTAAATTTGATGAAGGAATATTTCTTGGTTATTCAACTTCTAGCAAAGCTTATAGAGTATTCAATAAAAGAACATTAACTGTTGAAGAGTCTATCCATATTATATTTGATGAAACTAACTTTTCATCTTCTAGAAAAGAAGAGTGCATTGATAATGATGCAAGTACAATTGACAAAGCAATGAAGGATATGAGCCTAAAGGACAAACAAGTGGAAGAAAAAAATGAAATGGTAAGCAAAGAGCATAGTAATTTACCTAAGGAATGGAGGTACGTACATCACCACCCTAAAAGTTAATTATAGATGATCCCACACAAGATGTTAGAACTAGATCCTCACTCAAGTAGAAATGCATGATTATCTTGCTTTTGTTTCTCAATGATCCAAATTAGATGATGGCTATGCAAGAAGAACTTAATCAATTTAAAAGAAATAATGTATGGATCTTCGTAGATAGACCATCTGAACATCCTGTTATAGGTACTAAATGGGTATATATAAATAAATTAGATGAAAAAGGCAATGTAATTAGAAATAAAGCTAGATTAGTTACCAAATAATATAACCAAGAAGAATGAATAGATTTTGATAAAATTTATGTACCTGTAGTAAAAGTAGAAGCCATTAGACTATTACTTGTATTTGCTTGTTGCATGAACTTTAAATTATTTCAAATAGACATGAAAAGTGCATTTCTAATGGTTACATTTTAAAAAATTTTGGTAGAACAACTCCTGTATTTGAAAACCATGCTTTACCAAATCTACTGGCAAGCTATCAGCTTGCAGACAGGCTCCGGATTTCTACAAACGTTGCGGAGGTCAATAAGAGGGATCAATGCTGAAAAAAAAAAAAAAAATCACGACCCCCTCCCTAATGGAACAAGAGGTGAATTTAATAAAGGAAAAGCTCTGGTCCGAATCATTCCCTTCCTTTTTTTTTCTTTTTTTTTTTTTTTCATAACCAAAAAAAAAAAAAAAAAAGGAAAGAAAAAAAAGGACCGAACCCCAGAGGAGATTTGAGCAGAGGATATTTTGTTATTGTTGTTAAACGCATCAACGACTCCCATGTAGAGGGCTTCGTTGAAGCAGGCCCTTGCCTCAACATCCAAACATAGAACCCCCATTTCAACCATCCATTTTTCTTGGATGTTACTTTGCAAACCCTCGTAGTAGAATGTCAGTCCAATGCCTTCGCCATTGAAACAAACGAGGCCAGCCCATTCCTGCATTCATATTTATGATGGCCCACATTCACCCCATCTAAAGCATTTACCCTGGGGAAATCTCCCTTTCAACCAGAGTGAATGTGGCTTGACGATGAGTCAAGGAAGAGGACTGATGGCTCTACCTCCCACCATTAAGATTGCTTAAAGAAGACAGGACATCATTACCAAAGGTCAGGCATTTTTCGAGCAAAGAAAAGAAGAAGAGGAGGCAGCTTCCTTATTATGGACATCGGCAAATGAAGCATCCATGTTAGCTTCGGTGGCCACGAGAAGAAGCAGACAAAAACCCAGGTCTATAGGGCTGACTTGGTCCTATAGATCATTAACTTTTGTTTGAGCTCCAAGAATTTGATCCACAGGGATCGACTATTCGTCGGAAGGCCAATTTGAAGTTAATCTAGAATGGGCCCAGATCACTAACTTGTTGTTCAAAGTTTTGCTTCGTTATCTCTAGCTTTGAACTTTGGAGGCAAAGAAGACATATATGTAAGCAATGACTTCAGAGCTATTTGCGAAAAGGCCTCCTTGTTTCGGGGAACCATCCAGAACTCGTTGATAGGTCTTGGTCTCAGCAAGTAAGCGTGATGCATTCGCTCACGGCTGACCGAAGCTGACACGCCGGTAGAAAAACTTTAATGGTCTTTTTTTTAATTAGCTAGTTGTGTAAAGTTGACGTAATGCGTTTAATTAATAAGAAACTGTGTCACTGCTGCGCACAAACTAACAAGATATGGTACAATAATCTAAGCTGTTGTTGGTGAAAGTTCTAAGAACAGGCTTCTAATTAGGTGTATACATACATTAACAAATTAAATTGAATTGGCATTAGCATAGGATTATAAAAAAAAAAAAAAAAAAAAAAAAAAAAAAAAAAAAAAAAAAAAATCCATCTTATCATGCTTGGCTTAAAAGTTGCTTTAGGAGACGAGGGTGTCAACAAGTGCAATTAGTAATGTTTTCAGCAGTTGCTATTAATGACGTGTCCCGCCTTCATCCCAATTTCGACCCTGATTTTTCCCATCCCGGCTCTCTTAGTTCTAGAAAGATTATCTAGTAGAAATATTTTACATGCATATCACTGGTAACAATTATGATAGAATCCTTGAATATTTTTTTTTTTTAAGTATAATTTTGCAAGTATGTGGGGGAGAAAAGAATCCAGTACCAGGCGTAAGCTTCTTTGGGTTCTCTTGCATGTTTCTATATTTATCAAATTTTGAGTTACAGTGATGCTGGCACACATATACTGTTCATACCGATAGGATATGTATCCAGTCCATCGATCGGTCTTTGCATAATCTATTCATGAATTTCTTTATTTGTTAATATATCTCGGTATGGTATGATATGATATAGTATATATATATATCTTGATACGGGATATATACTTTGCTGTAGGATGACCAATATTTCAAATAATGTGCATAATACAGTATTTCTAGACAAATTTCAAGCTCACAGGATGTCATTAGCATGCAACAATCCTCCTGTTTGGGAATCACATGTCACTAAGAATCTATGGGGTTTAAGGATGGAAAATATCAAATAATTATTTATTCTGCTTTGATTTCCAACGAATTTACACACACACGCACACTTTGATTTCCAACGAATTTATATATATATATTGAATATATATGCAACAAATATATGTTGTAAAAACAAAAGCCATGCAAATATATCTTGATATGATATGTGGTGTTTTCTCGGTACATCTCACTATATGTAATAACCAGCCCAAATGAAAAGAGCCCAGCACAACTTCTAAAACATCAATAAAATAAAATAAAATAAAATTTTAAAAACAGAAGAAGAAGGAGAGAGAGCAAAGACTTTCAATAGAATCATTTTCTCTAAATAGACTCTCGATCAGAGTTTCAAACGATGCTAGAAGGGAGTCTAACTCTTTCTTTCTGTCCTATTTAGGATCTCCAAGACTTTCCCTGTCTCCCTATTAAGAATCTCAACCTGGGAGGAGAGCTCGCACGA